>CM050163.1:539192038-539474538 GCA_027410445.1 Discoglossus pictus | reverse complement strand
GTCTGCCGACTCCTCCTCCCCAGGTCCCTCCTGTCGATGTGATTGGTGCCAGGCAGAGGCACAAACAATAGGGGGGGAGCAAAGGGGACAAGTCCCCCCCCCCAAGTTCTTAGGCAGGTTCAGATGTCCACCCCAAGTTTAGGACTGCAACTTAAAGTGTCCCCAAGCCGCTCAGTTTGCAACAGTATGTAAGGCTGACTGCTTGTGTGTTCTCCTCCAGCGCTTGTCTGAAGCTGTGTGCAAGGCAGCAGCTAGTTGTGCTTCTCCCAATGCTGCTGCTTAGTGCTGACACTGAGGTGGGAGTGGAGGAGGGGGTGTGGTGATATGAGCAGGAGCATTCACACTGCAAGTACAGGCTGAGCTGCAGGGAAGAGGCAGCTGGCTGCAAACCCCTTGTAGTATCAGATCCTGTATCCCTCTCTCTCATAAACCAATGTATTCAGCATCAAATCCCTCCCCTGCCTCTCTTACGGACTCTCTCCCCTTTGTTCACTTAAGGTGGATTATTCTTGGTTACGACACGGAAATGCTGATTGATTACCAAAGTCTCAAATTTTCTCTCATGAATTTTAACCACATTAGTAAAAAATATTTAATGTATCGATAATACTACTTTAAAACATTATTTTACATAATTACACTTTTTACAAACTATAACTTTTTTTTAACATATTTTATTAATCTAAATAATTTTTTTATTTTTTTTACCTATTTTTCATTTTGACTTTAAATTTCATTTTACGTCTTATTACTTACTTTATTTGTAACGTGCGAACATATTCTGTAGTTCTAACATAGTAATTTTAAATACAATTTTATTACTGATTTTAATATCTTTTATTAATTGAATCACTAAAATTAATTTTGTATTTTTTTTTTATTTTTACCTTTTTTATTTTGACTTTAATTTTCATTAGACAGTCATCTTAAATAATAATATTTTTTATTATTAATTATGTTTTTTCATATCTTTTATTAATTTAATAATTAAAGAAAAAAAATATTTATTATTTTTACCTTTTTTTATTTTGGCTTTAAATGTAATTTTACAAAGTCATTTTCAATAACATTTTAATTGCTAATTATAACTTTTTATATCTTTTATTAATTTAATAATTAAAAATGATTTTTTAAATTATTTTTACCTTTTTTTATTTTTATTTTTAATTTCATTTTACAAAATTTGTATTCCTACTTATAGCTTTTCATATCTTTAATAATTGAAAACACTATTTTATTTTTTTATTATTTTTACCTTTTTAAATATAAACATTTGAATTAATTATAACTTTTCATGTCTTTTATTAATTTAATAATTTAATAAGGCAATTTGTTTATTTAGTATTATTTTTACCTTTTCAATTTGACTATAAACTTAATTGAACATAGTCATTTTAAATAACATTTTATTGCTAATTATAATTTTTTTTAATTTATTTATATTTTTACTTTTTTGACAGTTATTTATGTACTTAATACATTATATATTAAACTTATATTATTAGCATTTTAGTTACATTAAGTTGATATTATTTTAATAATGTATTTAGTTTGTAGTTAAATTTTAGTTTTTTTAAGGTATCCTATATTTTACTATACAATCCCTTATATTCACTAAGGTTGATTACTGATAACTATAGTCCATATTTTCTATAGGTAAAATTGCCACAGCAGACTTAGCAAAGCAATTTTCAGCTCAGGAGAAGCTTAGTGGATCTACCTCAGTGTATCTTATTTACACTTAACTTTCACATATTCCAATAAGAATATATAAAAAAACAGTGCATTTTAAAATAGATTTTAATCCTGAAATATTAGTGATCCAAGTTATCATACATTAATTTCTGTGGAAATGCAAACATGCTAAACATTTTTTTTTTTAATTGAAGACATTTTAATCTTACAGGTAATTACAAACTGATAATTGAATAATAATAAAACAACAATAAAATAATTAAAATTGTGTACTTGGGGAAAATTAGAAAAATAAATTTTGCCACAATTTATTAAATCTGCAGATCCTTATGATAACATTGGCTCCCATTCAATTGAGATTTTGGGAGATCTGGTAGTCCGTAAATGAGGTTGCAGGCTAAATTGCTATTCAAATGGCGTCTTTTTTTTCGGGCTCTGATCGGCTTCCGAGTTACGGCCTTGGAAAAAAGGCGATGGTTAAACTTGTAACTTACAGCCTACTGAAGCCTTTGATCTTTCACTTTCCCAAGGCTAAGATCACAAATCGCTATTCAATTGCTCAATTTCCCCAAGCCCGCAAACGTTTTCACACCCGTAAACGGTAAATAAAGGAGAAAATCCTACGAGTGCTAGAGAGGACCCGCAAGGGGGTTAAACACCTATCCATAGCACTGTAACTGCAAATAAAAAAAAACAATATTTCACTGTAAATAACAGGGAAAGAGGTGATAGACTTTAGAATTAATTGCACAACAGTCTCAAGCTCGCAAATGAGCAGGAAATAAAAATTATTTTTATGTTTAATTTCAGAGTCAAATCGATCTAGGGTATCAATGAGTTAATACATATCAGGCCACCCATATGGACTAGAACAGTACTGGCATTCATTTTCATATTTCTTTATTTTTTGCATTTGGACCCCCGGACCTAATTGATTGACATGTAACCTCCACATTTTAGTGCTGTAATAATGACAGTCTAATTTTCTATTGGCTGATTCAAAATGGGCGGTTATGGGTTTGCTGAATTGATCAGTGCATGGTTTACGGTTTTGGCTTTGGGCCAGTAACTTGCGGCCTTGAGCAATTGAATAGCATCGCAATCGGAGAAGAACAGGAGCCTGCAACACACTCGCAGATATTTGGCTGTCTGCGATCGAGTTGCGGGCTTCGAATTGAATATGGCCCATTGTTGGTAAACTGTAATCCATATTTCATTATATTTTTAACCTCTTACAAGTGCCAACCTCATATGTCCCACATGCTGGCAAGTACGTGAACAGGGGCAGGTAATTACTAATGCTTCTTAGATAGTGGGATGTATGGTAGTCTCCCACTGTCAAAAAAATAAATGCACGTACATAAAAAATAATAAAATATTATTCCCTCTTCAGCATAAATATAACAAATAATGCAGTAACTTAATATGCACCCCCAACCCATGATACTCACCACTCTACTGATTTTTGTCATCAGTTTTATTATTGCTGTGAATTGGTGTTTTTTCCTCAGTTCACTGGAGAATTCACATAATCAAGACGTGAGGTCATACCAAGCCACAAACACTGAGGCAGAATGGAATCCAGAAATAGCATTTGATATGGTGCTTCCAGGGGATGAGCCACCAACATATCATGGATCACCCCATTGACCACCGGAGTAGCCTAGACAGTGTAAAAAGACATGGTAAAGTTACACAATTTGTTAAATGTACGCCTAAGAGGATAAGCATGTTTTTATTTATTACATTAAAGGCCCCACTGTATTTAATATATAACCAGATGTAAACCTTGAAGTTGTGGGAGGAGCCATCCAACTTTACATAAAACCCTCAGACCTCACCTGCCCCGCACTTATGCCTAATTCGTGCATGGTGTTCTTATTCTGTATGTTTTCTGTGCACCCACTTGCTGTGTTCCCTCTTCCTTTACATCCTCCTGGTTGGTCCATCCTGTGTAGCCCTGACCATGTCCATCCAATCTGCTCTCTTCTTTCTCGCCCCTTCCACCCACTCTGCTTAGTTTGTTTATGCCCCTCCACTCTTGCTTTTCATTCTTACCACCAGGCCCCACTCCTCTTCCCTTGCTCTCGTCAATCTCAGTCTCATCTCAACATGGCACTGGGGCTTCTGTGTTGGTTCTCTGTTGTAGGGTTGTCACAGCCCCCTCGGCTTTCCTCTAGTCTTACCCTTCTTTTGCCAACCATTACTCAGCTACTGATCCCTCCAATCACTTCCTCTTTTCCTCCGTGAAGCCTTTTGTCTCTCACCCCCGGCTCTCAGTTCACCCACTTCCTTATGCCCGCTAATATCGCTTCTTGCCTCTGTCTCTTGGCTGGTTGGGGTTTTGGGTTACTGCCCTCTTCCCTATCATGGGAGCACTGCTTTGCCAGTTTTTACTGCCTGTCAGTATCTTGGTCCAGTCTCCTTGCTGCCTGCCGCCCGCACCTTCTTTCTACTCCTCCTCCGTGTTTCTGCCTTCCTTGCGCCATCTGTTCCTTTTCTTCACGCGGCTCCCGCTTTTTGATGCACTCCTTCATGTCACCATCTCCAGTCTGGCTTTTCCCTTCCTTCCATTTTCCTTCTGACTGTCACAGCAACACCCCCCACTCTATCATTTCTCTTGAAGATCGCATGATCCGATTAGAAAATCCTCATGCTCCAGGACCCTATCCAACACCACAAATAGCTCTAACAACCTCAGGTGAGCCATCCATTATTCCACCAACCATCATGCCATCATGCCATCCCATTTTGTTGCCACCCACATCAGAAGGGACATTGTGGATGGAAAGGACGTCAACTTGGTCACTCGTCTAATCCTCTCACATACATTTTCAGAAAATAAAACTGTGTTCCAAGGTGATGTTTCAGTGACCATCAGAGATAAAGATCCTAGATTAAACACAAAATTTACATTCGCTATATTTATTTTAGCGTCTTTCAAGACATCTTATGTTCTATCTCCCCGCATAGAAGACAAGAACTTGATGACTACCTCTACCTAATAATGCATCTCGCCCATATGTATGGTGGTTATTATTATTATGACTACCATCGATCATTCACCATAAATAGCGTCGCTGCTGTCACTCAATTTAACTTCACCATGAATTGGGCTATTCCTGATCAACAGCTTTTCTGCAGGCACATTAAAGCTGTTTGATGTCAACACTACCAGTCACACATTTATGCCATTAGCTTCTGCCCAAATCCTCCTCAGTCAGGCACCTCCTCCCAACCACCTACACCTCTATTCACTCAGATACCGTCTGCACCTCCCCAAAAGAATAGACTTGGCCATCAGGTGCATTATCTGGGAGCCACATAAAATTTGTAACAATTTCAATGCCAAAGGATGTACTTTCAATGAATGTCGATTTCTTCCCATCTGCATATTATGCCACAAGCTTCATGCAAGAAACATCTCCCCCCAGATAATGCACCCATCACGACTAGTGGTCATCAGTCTTCCACTCCGGAATCCCTATCTTCCGAATCCCCTATCACCACAATTCCCTTCTTATCTTATTTTAGGTTTCACTTTGGGGTTGCACACTGGAGTCATTACCTTGCTTCAGGTCTCCTTCGCTAGCTTGAATCAGCTATCAAAGGAGCCTGAGGTCGTGGACAGACTCTTTCTCTCTGAAATTCACAACCACAGCCTCATTGGAACTTTTAGTACACCTACTTTTCCAATATGGAGAGACAACCCACTAGGAAGTGCCATTCGTAAGTACATCTTCAATAAAAGACTCACAATCGATCCCCCTAACATCACATCCATGGCCAGCATCAATTCACTCATACACTCTGATGAATTATCTCTAATGTGCTAGTATAAATTATTTAACAGGTGTACAATTCCACCTAAACTCAGTTAACGATAGAGAAATCATTCCTCACATCAGCCATGGTCAAGTTCTTTCTTCAAGGACCTGTCGTCTTTAGGCTTTCTACAGGTTTCCTTTCCCAGGCAAATTCACTACATCCCAGAACCATCCCTACTACATGACAAAACAGGAAATTATAACCTCTAATGACCAATTAATTCTTACCCTCCATTCCACTAAAACCAGCTGGGAACTTGTACTTATACCTACTACTACTATCATCAGTAATTTTCTAGACTCCATCCCTTCTAAACCTATCTTTCAGCTTCTCCTAAGTATTTCAAGCCAGTCATTATCCACTGCTTCATTTATCCATCTTCTCAGACAAAGGCTTGGCCACTCGCCTACATAGTCACAGCCACTTCAGCCTCTAGGAACAGTACACCAGCCCCCATCATCCAAGTCCAATTGCTTTTCCCACTAAATCTTCAATCCTTCCTCTAGTATAAGGGAAGCCTTCCACTTGATCACCTCATAAAACACTATCCCAACAACACCCTCCATTCTATTCCAACCCTTTTTTCTGCCTTTTTTGGCCTCTAAACAGGCTAAAGGGTTATGTAGCGTTATGCTACACAGAAAGCTACCATATCACAAAGGAGATTACCACAAATAACCTGGTGTAAATTTTATGCCCTACTGACAGCAGCCACAGCAGAGAAGTAGACGGCCAAAAATAAATATAAATATATATATATATATATATATATATATATGTCCAGGTTAATTACCTGGTTATTATGGGAGGCCTTTCATATGCTCTTCCGGCCAGCCTTTTCCTTTCACACTTAAGTTTACTGTCTGGAGTGTGTTTCTCTGCAATTCATTGTCTTTTGGCTTAATGAAGCCTAACAATGCGTATTTTTTGGCCCTTTCCTAGTAAGCAACAACATTAAGCCACAACAAAGTTAGGTCTCTTTCATCAACATGCAATTTTTGGCTTTTTTTCTACCGAATTTGGCTCATATCTACAAAAAAACAACTTTGTCCATGCCCAAGGTAAGTGCTTCACAGCGCAGATTTAAGCCCATATATACCAAGATGATATCGTGCTCACACAAAAGTTACACCATTTCACTGACATGCGGCTTAACCAAGCCCTACAGCACCGATTTAGGCCCACATATACTAAACAGATATCTTACTCACGTCAAAATAATACAGTTTTTTCAGCACCACGGGGCCTCAATAAGCCCGAATGTGCACATTTGACCATATCTAAATGTCTGTAAGGACATTTTCATTGCTGGAGAGCAATGGTACCAAAAGGCTTTCAACAAGTCATAACTACCTTTCGCTAAGCACTACATCACCAATTTCAATCCCCATAAGTGTCTTCGCCCACATCATGGACACACCTCTTTTTGGCACGTGGCTTCAACAAGCCCTCATTGTAGATTTCGGCACATATCTACTAAGCAGCTTCCATGCCCATGACCAAGGTAACGCTTTTCGGTTTGCGCTAAGCACTCAATTGCTTATTTTGGCCCCCATCAGCATCCTTGCCCACAACCAAGGATAAGCTATTATTCATCGTCACTTGGCTTCCAACAAGCCCACATAGTAGATCTCTGCCCACATCTACTAAGCTTAATCCTTGCCCATGCCCAAGGACTCGCCTTCTCCTTAGATTTCTTAGTTTTTGCCACAAATCCAGCAATTCTTGGCCGTAAGGAGAGGGACCCAACCACAAATCTCTCTCTCTCTCTCTCTCTCTCTCTCTATATATATATATATTTATATATATAAATACAGGGTGTCTCAAAAAAACGATACACTTTGAACATTTTCATTAATACATGTTTGAAATTTAGGTATTTCAAAATTTAGGTAATCAAAGAAATGGTCTATCTCCTCTTCAAACTAGTCACCGTTCTGGTCTAGACACTGATGAAATAGACACTGGTGAAATAGTTAATTTCGGATATGAGTGCATTGTCTTTCAATTGCTGCTTTCAGTTCTTCGAATGTTGCCGGTTTTGCGAGATAAACATTACCTTTAGGGTATCCCCAAAAGAAAAAAATTGGCGTGAGGTCTGGGGAACGAGGGTATTATTTTAGTGCTACCTGTTCGACCAATCATCTGTTCAGCAAATGTTCATCAAAATAGGCCCTTACAGCACAATGGTAGTGGGGAGGTCCTCCATCTTGCTGGAAATAAAAATCCTCCTCATCAGCAAACATCTCACGAATGTGTGGCATAACAGAATCCTGGAACAAGTATTGTCAAAAAAGAATGGTCCAATTAGGTCCTATGCTCACAATCTCCACCACACTGTAACCCCATGTAAGTTCACATGGTGTGTCTCCATAACCTATGGGTTTTCCGTTGCCCAGTAGCTACAATTGTGGTGATTAATCATTTAACTTAAATGTAGCCTCATCACTCCAAAGAATCTTGTTGAAAACTGTGTGTCCTCTTTGGTCAGGAACATCTTCTTTGAGGGCATAGGCCAATGATGGGATGCAACTTTTCCATTGTCTGTGCTTCAAAATGCATAAATGTATACTATCTTTTGAAATGCCTATCTCATGCATCAATTGCCTTGGAGACCATTGGTAATTTACCATTACCATTTCTTATTTTGTCGGGCTTGTGGACAACAGGAGTTTTCCGGAAGGATGCTTGTGAACATCTTGAATCGTTCCATCTGCTTCAAACTTATCTCTAATGCAAGAAACGGTAAGCCACGTTGGTGGATTTCTTTCAAACTCCCTTCTGAAATATCTTAGCACTCTCACTATGTTCTTACACTTCCAGGAGCACTTTAGAATGAATTTCCTTTCTTCAAATCTTTATCTTCTTCCAGCATAATAATAATGGGTTACAGTATAAAGCTTTTTACCCGAACCCCTAACCCTAAACCTAACCCTAACCCCTAAACCTAACCCTAGGAAATTCACTAAAATCTTGGCTGCGACACCTAGTGGCTGATGGCCACCACAGCTAACAGGAAAGGTCCAAAATTGCAAACATTAAAATGAAATAGTTGCAGTGACTGTTGAATTTCTAAACATCATGGAGTACCATTACCAGCATATTTTAGTTTTTGTGATGTGTCTGACTTAAGAAAATGCCTATTATACGTTCAACAGAATCATAACAGTGGTTGGAATAATCCAATAAATCCGACTAACTGTTTGGTTAAAGTTGCTACATAGATAAATCTTGGAGGCATAATCACCCAATAAATTACGAGAAAAGTACAATGATTAAGGAAGTCCAATACACAATATGTAACCAGATCAATCTATAGTATAGAAATTATTCAGTAGACCCTTCGGTACTTGTGAGTTAACCTGAGTTGCACTGAAGATAATTTCATTAGGTGTAAACAATGTTTTCATTATTAACATCACTTTACTCTAAACTGATTGTTTGTTAGTAAAAACATGTTGCACGTTAAATTTATACTGAAAACCCTAACACTGGTAATAACCTTGTGGCATTATATAATATTCCTGTATATCACAAGCAGATTAAAATATCCCTTATATCCCCATCCACATCATCATAATCATACTCTCTATCCTTCATCAGCAGTCTAGTTCAAATACCTGGCTTCTATTACTTACTCATTTCAGTACTCCACTTCCCACAACAGCACTCTGTCACACCCCATCACCAGTGTCTATTACTTCCTGTTCCGATAAGTACTCTCAACTTCCCTAGCAGCTGGGTCACACTTATACTCCCCCATTAGTAATTTATTTCGTAACCACACAGGGCAGTGTCATAATTAGCCTCCCAAATAGCATACTTACCACCCCCACTAGCAGTCACTCTCCATACTTCCATGAATAGTTATTGTACTTCTCACAACTTGCACCAGAAGTCTCTCACCCCCCGTAGCTAAAGTCTCTATTACTTTCCATCCCCATAAGCACATTACCTCCCTAAGCAAGTCTCACACTCACGTTCTACTATTAGTAATCTCTACCTGTCCCATATCACTGTCTTAACCGCCTTCCCAACAGCAGTCTCACGCTTACCACCCCTGCCAGCTTCCACTTTCACCACCCCCACTGAAGCCTCTTTTTTAGTATCCACCCCAGAAGTAACTATTGCCAATTCCACAGCAGCCTCATACTTACAATCACTAACCTTGAATCAATCTTAAGTAGACATTTTAGGCACTTTTTTTTGTTTAATACACATGTTTTAATAAGATTAATTAATTAAATGCATATTTACGTTTCCTGAGTTATGAATGTATCTGATAGAGGAGAATCAGTAGTGTATGAAAAAAAATTTGCATGAAAAAATACCAAAATAAACATTTACAAATTCACCCTGATGTTTGCTAAATCTTTTAAGTTTGCAAGCTGAGGCTTTTGCCTGTTGACAACCGTGAAAATCCCAGCTAAGATTAGCATAAAATTCATACTTTGTTTTGGCGAGTCAGGAGAAAGCAGATACATTTGTATCATACTATGTGGTTCTTGTGTTTCAAAGCAGCCTGGGATATGTAGTCTCTTTCTCACTGTATCATTGTGCTCTGATTCAGTTGTAAGCTCAGAGCCCACCCAACCATGTGATTCCATCCTGCAGCAAGTACTTCCTTTGAAAGGTCAAACCCCATACCTAGCTGCATTTCCTCTGCATACTTGGTTATGTAAGCTTCTTGTGGGTGTGCAAAGCTGCAATCTACTTTGCTGCCTATAACTTTGTAAGTACACTGAACTTATCTAACACATCTTTTTTTCTGGTAATTACTGCTTGTTTCTTACCAAACATTTGAAAACCAGGAAACTTACCTTTAATGTTATCTTTCTCAATGTAACTGTGATATAACATTTACACTTCACTTACTTCTAAGAAGCACCCAGAGTAACAAATTGTCAGATTCTGTAAATGCCTCCTTTCTGCCTGCTTTCTCTCATGAGAACTGCCATCTTGCACAGATGTGACCTAAGGCCATGCCCACAGAGGAGGGGCTTCACAGCACCAGTGCAGCATACACACCATGTCACTGTTTGCTTGTATACAGTATGACACTGGTAGTGTGAATCCCCTCCCCTGTGGGTGTGACCTTAGGCCGCAGCTGTGCCAGATGTCAGCTGTTATGAGAGAGAAGAAAGGCAGCAGTTCAGAATGAGTCAATTCTTAGAAGTAAGTGAAGTGTAAATTTCAATTGAGGTTAATACAATTATTTAATTAACCTAATTAAAAATGTAACTGATATCCTCACAACAGTTCCTGTAGCAACAGAACCTCTGATCTCCTTCACAGTAGTCCAATGATCCTTCTGTTAAAGGATCACTTTAGTGCATTTACCAGTAAAGCTCACGTTTGTCTGTTGCGCATAGACTATTAAAAACAGTATGGCGTTCAAAATAAATACAAGTTTATAATTTCCCTTAATTTTTAATTGTCTGTTTTCTCCTTGATTAGAGCTGCTTATCTCTACCTGGGGGCTGGATCAACATGGAGCTTGGAAGCAGGTTGGGCTATGACATCACTGGCTTAGCAAATTACATAATTAATTCCACCCTATGACCTACACCAGTGGCAGAGCTAATGAACTGAGGGTTATGGTGCAAAAAAAATGTTGGGCCCCCCT
This sequence comes from Discoglossus pictus, assembly GCA_027410445.1. Classification (NCBI taxonomy): domain Eukaryota; kingdom Metazoa; phylum Chordata; class Amphibia; order Anura; family Alytidae; genus Discoglossus; species Discoglossus pictus. Next base: position 539,463,389 of record CM050163.1, on the reverse strand, counting down.
CTAATTTTTTTTCACTGGGCCCTCCAGTGCCAACTCACTCACTACACACACACATATATATATATATATATATATATATATATATATGTATGCACACACACACATATATGTACACAGACACACATATGTATACAGTGGTTACACCGCTTTTCCTCTGCAATTTTCTGCCTCGGGTTAAAAACTAAAAGAAGAAACAAGGCAAACGCTGCTGTACGTGAGCCTGTGCAATCGAATCCACAAGAAGGAAGCAAGCTCTAAACACTGTAATTGCGATTACCTTATAGTCTGTGTCTGCAAGAGCCCAATTCTCCTATGTGCCCATGTACCCAGCCTGTGCCTATGCGCCAATGTGCCCAGCCTGCGCCTATAACGGCCAAAGTTCCAAACAATAACCTGTGTCCTCCTTCTCCTCATCTACATCCCCATTATCCATATGGGCCCTTAAGTCCTCTCAGTACAGGTAAAGTGAAGCACAGTGACACACAGGGCCTGGCACCCAGAGAGCCCAAGCACAGTGGCACTCAGAGCCTGGCACCCAGAGAGCCCCAGCACAGTGGCATACAGAGCCTGGCACCCAGAGAGCCCCAGCACAGTGGCACACAGAGCCTGGCACCCAGAGAGCCCCAGCACAGTGGCACACAGAGCCTGGCACCCAGAGAGCCCAGGGACAGTGGCACACAGAGCCTGGCACCCAGAGAGCCCCAGCACAGTGGCACACAGAGCCTGGCACCCAGAGAGCTCATTACATTTGCCATCAAAACCTTTTTTTGATTCATGGGTTCCAAATTAGGAGTGCGCATTAGATTCGATAGCGCACTAGATTTGCGTAAATACGGTATTATCCTGTCATTTGTGACGGTATGATATGTACCCACAGAAGAGGAGTTTCATTACATTCAACATTGACTGGTCCGCTGAGGTGGGAAGGCAGTGAGGCCCCTCCCTACATTATAGAAAAGTAACATGTAAATAGAAAAATGTTTTATTATATTTATATTGAGATAGAACTGGGGCCCCCAAAAGAAGGACCCCAAGAGAAGGTAGTTCCGCCGCTGAACTACACAAAAGTGACAGCTGTATTGTAAACTACTTACAACTCCCTCATAGGTCCCACCCAATGAAAGTGCATGAGCCACCATAGCCCCAGCCCCTTTAAAGAGCATAGTCAGACTTTTTAATCCAGCTTCAGGGTATAGGTGGCCACACCAACCTAGATGGAGTTAGAAGGAGAGAAGCAGCTCTAATTGAGGAGAAAACTAACATATTCAAAAATAAGAAAAATATTTTTCATATTTTAAACTTCATACTGTTTTTAATAGTCTCATGCCAACAAACAAACATATGAGCTTTACTTGTAAATACACTACAGTGGTTCTTTAAGCCTAAATCATGGCCCATCTTAGTGTCCTTGGAGATAGGGTTTAAAACCCTGCTGGAAACTCTGATGTAGGGCGTTTCACTAGAAACCTATTAAGACAAAGTTGCTTCTGTCTCTGTAACAAAGTATTTCTGAAGTGAGACATTATTTGATCAATACACAAGTCCACATTTTGGCTTGCTTGAGCTTTGTCAGGGTGATTCTTTTCAACACAATTTTGTAATTCAACCCATTTAGCACACATTTTTTGATCAGTGCAGTAGGTGCTTTCTCCCTTTCCCCCTCTTCACTTGAAGAAATTTCCTCAACCACTATATGTTGCTGCTCTCTCTGAGGTTCCTGTAGCTCCTCAGTGATGAGCTCTTGCCTGTGCTCCTCCACTAACTCTTCAATGTCTTTATTACTGACCTCCAGGCCCATAGACTTGCCCAGAGGTACAATGTCCTTCACTATTGGGGTAGGTTCAGCCTCCAAGTTCCTCAGAGCTACAGTTTCTGGTCAAAATTTCTCCAGACACAGATCATGGTCTTGTTCTTATAAGAACAGGCTGCACTTTGGTCCTTATAAGCACAGGCTGCACTTGGATTCTTATAGGCACATGCTGCACATTGGTCCTTATAAGCAAAGGATTCACTTTGATTCTTATAAGCACAGGATGCACTTTGGTTCTTATAAACACAGACTGCACTTTGGTCCTTATAAGAATATGCTGCACTTTGGTTCCTATAAACTTAGGCTGCACTTCAGTCTTTATAATTACAGGCTGCACTTTGATTTTTATAGGCACAGGCTGTACTTTGATTCTTATAGGCACATGGTGCACTTCTGTCCTTATAAGCAAGGACTGCACTCTCATTCTTATAAGCACAGGCTGCACTCTCATTCTTATAAGCACAGGCTGCACTTTGGTTCTTATAATCACAGGCTGTACGTCGGTCCTTTAAGCAGAGTCTGCACTTCGGTTCCTATTAGCACAGGCTGCTCTTGGGCTCTTGTATGCACAGACTGCTCTTGGGCTGTTAGCACAAACTACACTACGCCACAGTACAGAAATATATTTAACTTCAGGATGTGGGGTGGCATAAGCGCGTCAAGTAATTGTCAAGCATTGAGTTCTGAGCCATTTTTTGACAGTGAGGCGCGACAAGTTCCAAAATTATCAAGCTCCGAAGAGGTCATGAACCAAAGGCCCACTGTATATATACAGTCCTTGGTACAATCAAGTTGTTATATATATATATATATATATATATATATATATGGTTTGTTTAATTTAGGAAATCACTTATATTTCGTATGTTTTTTTATTCTAAAACTTTGCGGAAAACTAGAAGCTGACTGTGAAATCACTTTAACTCTAAGAGACATTGAACATATTTTTGTTGTATCTTTTGATAATGTATCAAATTAAGTAACCTAATTTTCGAATTAGGTATATCTAAATTTCCCTATTTTTAACTGTTTGTAATCTTACATATACAGCCTATATCAGAAACACAAATTACATAGGGTCATTCTATACACATACATATATATTTTGTTTAAAAATAAAATGTGTTTACCACACCCCCTGAGCTGCTTACATAAGCACAGTGTACCTACCAATAGAAACCCTTCATATGGGTACAGTTTTTAACCGAATACTAACCTTCAAGTCAACAGCAGCACAGTGGACAAATCCACATAGCAATGTCTGGTCTACTACTTGCTTCCTTGTGCAGGGGACTACTCGTTCCTTGATGCCTTTCTGCACAAACTGCCATCACAGACTGAAACAATGTATAAGCTGCCTGTGATTGGCCAAAACAAATTATGAGTTTTATGCTAATTTTAGCATGGACTTCCAAGGATGTTAACTCTCAAAATCAGCTGCTTGCAAATTTTAAAAATTTAGCAAACTTTATGTTTAATAATAATTATTTTTTTTTTTTGCATACACTGCTGATTCTCCTCTCTCAGATGCACTCGTAATTCATGAAATTTAAATATGCCTTTAACCAAAAAATATTTGTGTTAATCCTCCTTAAGTAAACAAACAGGAGAGAGGCTGTAATATAAATAGGGGAGGGTCTGCAACTGAATGTTTCATAAGATTGAAGGATACAGGTCTGCTGGGGATACTGAATCTGATATGACATTCTTTATCAGATTATCCGGGATACTGAATCTGATATGACATCTCTCATGGGATTAGAAAATACTCTACTTGCATGGGATTTATCTGTGATTGTGTACAATGGTCTTTCTATCACTGGCCTTAGTCATGCATGCAATTCACTCTAAAAAGTTGGAGAGACACATGGTTGCACATTATAAATTACATTTATTACACCTGAAGGACTCCAACTATTATATTTTTGAAGGTCTGAGGAATATTGTTAAATAGGAGATAATATGTTAGAGTAATTTTTTGTTATTTGTAAAGATGCCATAACTAAAAAAAAAATTGTGATAAGATGTTTCAGACAAAAGAAAGTCATTGGTAAGTGTTACATGTACACATACATTATTGTTCCAACAATGTCACTAAATACATATTTTGATTTAAAATAATCTAATGTTATTAAAAAAACTTGCACCTACGTTTTGACAATGTTGATGACTTTATTAAATTCTGTGTGTTAATCTATAGCCATGATTCTAGGAAGTCTGGGAAATGTGAAGCTAGTTTTTTTTTTGCTGCAGGATTCCCTAATATTTCAAATTATAATCAAGTATGCAGAAAACAAGCTTCACCAGAATGACACTTTGTGATAGTGAAGTGTCTTTTCCTGATGATTTATAATTTTTAATCACATATATAGTTGTGAGCAATATGGGTTGTTGCTAACGCTTGCAGGCTTGCGAAGCGAGGGACGCAGTTGCTGTCAAGGAGCGCTGAAGGCGCTTCTTATGCTGGTGGAGATGAGCGCCATAGGCGCTCATCCCAACGACCCCATACGACTTAGGCAGGGAGCGCCAAAGGTGCTCACTGTGCTGGTGGAGATGAGCGCCATAGGAGCTCATCCCTACGACCTGCGGGAATATATACCAGAAATGAGGAGCAACCTTTTATCAACATAAGTATCTTAAGTACAAATTTTGATCCAATGGCATATCCAATTTTTTTCCAAATGGGGAACCCGGATGGCAGCCTAAATTACCACTTGAGAGTTACCCAAATTCAAAAGTACATGTTAGAAATAACATTTCCATGCTGGAATTTAAAGTGGCTCAAACTGCCATTGGAGATGGATTTAATCCCATTTGATGTGGGGGAAAACTGACACAACAATGTATCATTGATTCATATTTGCAAGTTGAGGCAAATAATTTAAATTTCATCAAATATTAACAAGATAAACTACATGTAGAACAGTATTCTGGACTGATGGATTATGTTGCTGAGGCAGCTACAAAGAGAGAGCTTGCAGTTGGCAAACCATCATTTTACCAACTTCTTTCCAATAACCTCCTTTCAATATTCGAGAAAGATACAATGATGCTATGGCTATTGTAACTAAATTTGGAAAACCAGATTTATTTATAACATTTACATGTAATCCACAATGGCTAGAGATTGTACAGAATCTGCTAATTGGACAAACTGCTTCCGTTAGACCAGATTTGGTGGCAAGAGTCTTCAAAATAAATTAATACATGACACAACCATAATAGTTATTTGGCAAATGTCTGGCTTATGTTTATACAATAGAATTTAAAAAAAGAGGACTTCCACATGCACATATGCTTATAATTCTTCAAGAAAAATATAAATTGGATACTGCTGTTAAAGTGGATTCAGTCATCATTGCTGAACTACCAGATCCAGAAATACATGGTAGACTATAGGAGATTGTAACTCATCGCATGATTCATGGACCATGTGGAGATAATAATCCATAATCACCATGTATGGAAAATAAAACATGTACTAAAGAATTTCCAAAAGATTATAGAGACAAAACGTATGCCAATTGTGATGGCTATCCATTATATAGAAGAAAAGAAGGCCAAACTGTCATTATTCGTGGCAAAAAAGTGGATAACAGATTTGTGGTGCCATACAATCCGCATGAAGTATAATGCACACATTAATGTGGAAGTTTGCACTTCTATAAAATCCATTAAATATGTCTACAAATATATTTACAAAGGCTATGATGCAGCTACTGTAGTGGTCAAAAGTGCAGAAAATCCAGAACAAACTGAGTTATTACATGATGAACTTGCATCTCATGTAGATGCTCGCTATGTAAGTGCACCAGAAGCAATGTGGCGTCTTCTCAAATTTAAAATGCATGATCGCTCACATGCAGTATATCGATTAGCTGTACATTTGCCCCAAAGACACTTATTTTATTTCAATGTTGGAAATAAAAGAAATGCTTTGGCACAAAGTGAGCATCAGAAAACTACGTGGTTTCAATTAAATTGTACTGACTTTTAGGCAAGGGAATTGTTGTATATTGACATTCCCTACCATTATGTTTTTGTTTAATGGATTATGGCATAAAAGAAAAAGCCGTTGAAATAAAATTATAACTAGAATATACACTGTAAGTCCAAGAGACCTTGAACGTTTGTGCTTACGATTATTACTTTTAAATGTTCCTGGTGCGCAAAGTTTGGAACAGTTGAGAACTGTTAATGACACAGTTTATGACACATTTCATTTAGCTGCACGACACAAAAAACTTCCTGGCTGATGATACAGAATGGGAAAGATGTCTAGAAGAAGCAGCACTGTGTCAAATGCCACGGCAGATGAGAGAACAATTTACATTCATTTGCATCTTCTCAAATGCTCCAAATGCATTAGCATTGTGGGACAAATGTAAAACAAATATGAAGACTTTTTGCAATGATTCAATGAGCCTATTGCAGAATTAAAAGCATTAATTGAAATTCAAGAGGTCTTTCTCTCTCATGGATTAAATTGTGTAAATTCAGGACTCATAGATGAAATAAACTTTTGAAGACTATGATATTCAGCTTCAAAACCAAATAACACAAGAAAGACGTGCAACTTTAAATACCCTACAATTGCAAGCATTTAACACCATAAAAAGTGCACTAGATGATGACTTGCTCAAAGAGCGTTATTTCTATCTAGATGGACCTGGTGGATCAGGAAAACTTATCTATAGAATTTATTGCTGAGTTTTGTTTGTGCACAAGGTAATATAGCACTGCCATTTGCAACAACTGGAATTACCGCACTTTTGTTAGAAGGTGGAAGAACTGTGCATAGTGGATTTAAACTGCCAGTTCACGGAAATTGCACAGACATTGTAGAAACATCAAGTCAAGTACACTATGGAAACACTTTACTCACCTCAAATTAGAACAAAATATGAGATCACAAGGACAAAATTAATTCAATGAGCGGCTCATCAAAATTGGAGAAGGAAAAACAGAACCAATTTGGAATTTACCCGATGATACTGTGGAAATTCCATCTCATATGATTTGCAAAAAGGACGTTATATCGGCTATATTCCAAAATTCAATAAGTAACGACGATTATGCAGAGCTTGCAACAAAAGTAATATTAACTTAAAAAAATAAAGATGCATTGCTTCTGAATAATGAAATATTAAAATTAATAGATGCAACGCAAAAAAATTATCACAGTGCAGTTTGTGAACTTGGTGATGACAAAGAAACTCAGACCAACTTTTCAACTGAATTTATTAGTTCATTAACTCCATCTGGAATGCCACCACATATTTTGCAGCTAAAAAAAGGTGCAATTGTCATGTTAGTGTGAAATATGAACCCACAAAAAGGACAATGTAATGGCACCAGATTAATTGTCCAAGAATTAAAGGATCATTTCATAAATGCAGAAATTCTCAATGGTACCCATAAAGGGGAAAGAGTTTTCATACCAAGAAAAGATTTGGCACCAAGTAAAAGTAGCTCTCCTTTATTACTCCAGAGAAGACAATTTCCCATCATCATGGCATTTGCCATGACCATTAATAAATCACAAGGACAAACTTTTAAATCCGTTGAAATCTTTTTAGAAGAACCAGTATTTGTCCATGGCAAACTGTGTGTTGCATTTTCAAAATGCAAGAATCCAGAGGAAATAAAAGCTTGTATTGAAAACAACCAAATTCAGGGTGATTTATTAGATGATGGATGAATTTTTACAAAAAATGTTGTCTACTATGAAGTACTGTAAATTCAATTACAAACAAAACCAAATTGCAACTAAGCCACAAAGAACCCAATTCAATAAGCAACAGTGCTCTTATATCTATGTCAACTTCACAACAAATATAGAAAACAGTGGTTTTATTTTGAGGACTCTATTTTATTTCACTCTGGCTCTTTTTAGAGGACCAGTATTTCGCTAAGGAAACTCTATAAGATGGCAAAAAACATAGAGAACAGTGGTTATACCCCACGGACGAACTTTGATATCTGGCGGTCTCATTTTAGAGGACCACTATTTCAGTTAGGATACTCTATGTGCCATTTTCAACAAATACAGCAATTAAAAAAAAAAAGAAGAAAAAATAACAACAATAAACAGTGGTTATTTCCCAAAGTTTGCTTGGCTCTTTTAAAGGGAACCACTTTGACAGACAAAAAAAAATGGAATGTCTTGGAAGTCACTTATACCAAGATTGGTCCCAAAAAACTGTTACCTTGCATTTTGTTAGCTTTACGGTTTCCATTTTAATACTTTAAGTTCATGTCTGTAATGTTAAAATTCGATTTTCAAAGGACTGAAAAGTTGTTTTATTCTATGTAATTAAGGTTTAATGTTAGTAGCATGATCATCATTTGCAAAATGTAAATGTTTCATTGTATAGAGAGTATTGATCCAGGGACTAATCCGATTGCCAGTTAATGGGGTCAGGAAGGAATTATTTTCTTTTGCCCTTTTTGAAACAATTGACAAACTTTCACTGTTTTTTTTTTGGTTTGCCTTCCTCTGCATTCAATATTCAAGATCACTATGGGCCTCATTCTATTACCGGCCGTAAATCGGCCATAAGGCTGCGATTCCTTGCGGGGGTTCTGTTAACTCGCGATTCTATTATACGGCCCCGCAAGGATCTCCCCTTACGGCCGGCCGCATATCTTGAAACCGGCCGTAAGCTCGGAAATCTAAAAACGCAAAAATAAATTCAAGCCTGCACTGTACAGCTCTGTAAATGCTAGGGATCATATTGGGGGACATGAGGATTAAAAGTAACCCCCTCTCAAGCTTGCACATCAGCCCATTTCAAGAATGTAATTAAGGATTTATGTCAGTAGCAGCATAATCATTTGTTACAAATTTCAATGTATAATTAAATAGACAGGATTCATCCAGGGAGTAATCTGATCCCCAGTTACTGGGGTCAGGAATGAATTCAGTTTTTTCCCCCTTTGATACAAGTGCAAGTTTCAGTGTTTTTTTTTACTGTTTGCCTTCCTCTGGATTCAATACCTATGTGCTTTAACAGTAGTTAAACTACAAGTTGCATGTTAATAAGCATTCTTGTAGAAACCTTTATGTCATGGTTCACAATACCTATTCAATTCAAAATTCATATATTGTTCCATTATTACTGCACACATGAAAATTCAAAAGTTTGATATGGTTCAACAGTTCATTGTTAAAAAAAAATAAAAAAGTTTATTCTAAATTTTGGTACTTATTTGTAGATAAAAAAAAGGTTAAGACACTCAGATAATCACATTGTGTCACAAACAGCGTTCACAGCTTTAAAATGTTATTGACCGTAATTTTTTGACCGGCAAGTCGCTAGTTCATTATTATATTGAGCACGAAAAGGCTCTTGTACAAAAGTTTACACGTTATGGTTGTTGTTTAGTTGTTCAGTTGTGTCCCACTTTACATGACCATATGGACCTCAGCACGCCAGGCACATCTTTTATCCATTACTTCTCTAAACTCCTCAAGCTCATGTTGTTGCTTAAGTGACTTCATATATCCATTGTCACCTCTGTCTTGTTTTCACTGACTGTATAGAGCTCCTCCATCTTTGCCAACAAAGTATATAGTGAATCTGATTTCTATAATGTCTGTCTGGAGATATGTAGAGTAGTCTCTGAGGCTGTTGGAAAAGGTTGTTTACTATGACCAGAGAATTATCTTGACAGAAATGTACTAATCTCTGATAATTTGTACTCAAAGGCCATACTTGCCCATTATTATATGTATCTTTTGGTTCCCTACTTTAGCATTCCAATCTCCTATGATGAGAGTAACATAATTTCTTGGTGTTTTATCTATGACATGTTGAAAATTCCTGTAGAATTGGACAATTTCAGCATTTTTAACCATCCATGGTTGGAGCACAGACTTGGCTCATTGTGATGTTAAATGGCTTGGATAGAAATCAAATTAAAATCCTTCTGTCATTTATTAGGTTGTAACCGAGCACTGCTTTGGCCACTTTTCATTGATTACGGGTTACTCCATTTTGTCAGATTTTCATCGTATTCTTGATAACAGTAGAATATCTGTTGGTTGTCTGATATGAAATGTCCCATTTCAGTCTATTTCATTTTACTTATTCCCAGGATATAGATGTTTAATCTTGTCATCTCATGTTTGGCCATGTCCAATTAGTTCTATCGTTCCAGGTTTTTATGTTAAATGGTTCTGCAGAGGACTTTCCTTTCCCCTCAAGACACATCCTCAGAAGGGCATCCTCTCGACTTTGGCTTAACCTCTCCCATTCTGAAAGCCCTGTACCTCTTCTCTCTCCACCTGGACCAGCAACAAGCACCATTTGCAAAACTCTCCCATTCTGAAAGCCCTGTACCTCTTCTCTCCCCATCTGGACCCAGCAACAAGCACCATTTGCAAAACTCTCCCATTCTGAAAGCCCTGTACCTCTCCTCTCTCCACCTGGATCCAGCAACAAGGTATTATCACATGACATCACCACCAGAGTCATCATCTTCCTTCCAATGGAAATGTAATATTATTTTAAATGTCTCTGTTATTATATCCTCACAGATAGTTTTATTCACTCTCTAAATTGTTTTACTTTGCACAACACTGTTTTTTATTGCCCCTACAACCTCGGAGAACACATTGCCCCTCTCTCCTTCCCCACTAATTCTTATATTTTTATCTTTACAGCACCATTTGCAAAACTCTCCCATTCTGAAAGCCCCTTACCTCTCCTCTGTCCACCTGGACCCAGCAACAAGGTATTATCACATGACATCACCACCAGAGTCATCACCTTCCTTCTTATGGATATTTAATATTATTTTAAATGTCTCTGTTATTACATCTTCACAGATAGTTTTATTTGCTCTCTAATTTGTTTTAGTCTGCACACCACTAGTTTTTATTGCCCCTACAACCTCTAAGAACACATTGCCCCTCTCTCCTCCCTGACTAATTCTTATATTTTTATCTTTACAGCACCATTTGCAAAACTCTCGCATTCTGAACGCCCCGTACCTCTCCTCTCTCCACCTGGACCCAATCGACCTATCTGCAACATACTCACTTTCATCCATGACCTATTCACTTTGAACTCCCTCAATTTACTGGCTCTCTCCTTCAGACACTGCCTTCCCTGCTGCACTCTCCCATGGTGGTTTTCACTTCAGTCACAAGCCCTCGAACCGACATGGTGCTGGTGTTGGCATATTACTTTCCTCTCTATGCATATTTCACTCCATACCCACTATTTCTTCCCTCCAGTTTTCAGTTCACACCATCCACCTTTTCTCACCTATCTCTCTATGTGTTGCTGTGATCTATCACCCTCCTGGACCAGCCTCTCAATTTCTTGATCACTTCACCACCTGGCTCCCTCACTTTCTCTCCTCCAGCATTCCTTCACTCCTTCTTGGTGACTTCAACATTGCCATGAACACTCCTATCTCCCCTACCGCTGCTAAACTACTTTCACTCACCTCTTCCTCGGCCTCTCACAATTGACAGATTCCCCAACTCCCCATGATGCACACTCCCTAGACCTTATTTTCACCCATCTCTGCACAACCTCTAACCTCACCATCTGCCCACTATCTCTATCTGACCACCACCTTCTATGCTGCAGCCTCACCACATCTCCCGCACTGCTAAATGGCTATTGAGGAAATCACGCCTTTCAGCAGGCTTCCTCCACTACAAGTTTATGTTGTGCTCTTACTTCTCTGCCCTCAACCTTGCCAAACAACACTATTTTACATCTTTAATATCTACACTGTCCTCTGTCCCCAAACCTTTGCTTGCTACATTCAACTCTCTCCTCCGCCCACCACCACTCCCGTCCCTTCCGGTCTCATAGCTGAAGATTTTGCCAGCCATTTTAAGCATGAAAATGAAAACATTCGTAACAAACTCTCCTCTCAACATGGACCACACACTCCCTCCTCTCAACTATATGATAACATTTACCCTTCCCTAAGCCCACAGCCATTATGCATTCCTTTGACCTTGTAACAGAGGATGAAGTATCCAGCTTACTATCAACCTCTCGCCTTACTACCTGTCCTCTAGATCCTATTCCATCAAAGCTTATCCCTCCCCTCTCCACCACACTTACCCCTGCTCTCACACATCTCTTCAACCTTTCCTTAAACACTGGCACATTTCCATCATCTCTAAAACATGCCATAATTACAGCCATTCTTAAAAAACCCTCATCTGACACTGATTCTGCAACTAACTACGGCCCTATCTCTCTACTTCCCCTGGTTTCCAAACTGCTTGAGCGGCTTGTCTACATTCGCCTTAACCAATGTATCTCCTCCAACTCCCTTCCTGACCCCTTCCAATCCGGCTTACGACTGCAACACTCCACTGAGACAGCTCTCACAAAAGTCACTAATTATTTGCTCACTGCCAAGTCAAAGGGTCACTTTCTATTCTACTTCTCCTGGATCTCTCTGCTGCCTTTGATATAGTTGATCAGCCTCTACTAATCCAAACTATTTGCTCCCTTGGAATCAGAAATACCGCTCTCTCATGGTTCACATCATACCTACAAGATCGAACATTTAGTGTCTCCTTCTCTGGCACCTCTACTTCTCCTCACTATCTGTCTGTTGGTGTACCCCAAGGTTCAGTCCTAGGCCCCCTCCTATTCTCCATCTAAACATCACCACTTGGCACCCTAATAAAATCCTTTGGACTTCAGTATAATCTTTATGCAGATGACATGCAAATCTACCTCTTTATCCCCCTCTATTCTAGCACGTGTTTCCAACTGCCTCTCAAGCATATCCTCCTGGATGACCGTCCACCATCTCAAACTCAACTTGTCTTAGACAGAACTCTTAATCTTCCCACTAGCTACAACAGCGTCAATTCCTCACATCTCTCTCACTGTCAACGACGCCATCATCACTCCTACCTCCCAAGCCTGTTGTCTTGGGGTTCTACTGGACCCTGCCCTCTGTTTCATTCCTCACATACAGTCATTAACAAAATCTTGTCTTTTCAATAAAAAAAAGTTTCCAAAATATGTCATTACCTTACACAAGACACAACTAAGATTCTAATACATTCCCTCTTCATATCCCGTTGACTTCTGCAACTCCCTTCTGGCTGGCCTACCCACCACCCGTCTATCCCCCCTTCAATTTATCTACCGCACTAAACGATCCATGTCTGCAGCACCTCTCTCTTGATCACTCCACTGGCTTCCCGTAGCCTCCAGAATAAAATGTTAAATCATGACCCTAGCTTACAAAGCCCTCAACAACACTGCACCCCCTTATATCTCTGCTCTCATCTCCAAATATTCCCCCACCCACCCTCTTCGCTCTGTTAATGACCTTCTTCTTTCCTACTCTCTCATCACCTCCTCTCACTCCCGCCTTGAGGATTTTTCTTGTGCTGCCCCTACTCTCTGGAACTCCCTGCCTCGCCCCACTAGACTATCCTCTTGCTTCAAATCCTTTAAAACCTCACTAAAAACATACCTGTTTAAAGAAGCCTATAACCTCCCTCCTTAACATGAACACTGCATTTCTCACCCCTCCTGTACCACACCCTAAACCTTTAGATAGTAACTCTGCGAGTTTTCAATCTTGCATGGTGCTTTGGGGAAAGCACTATGGTCACTGGATTCTAAGGTCAAAGACAGGGCCCTCCATCTTTGTAATGTGTTAATATTGTTTTGCCTTGATCACAACTAATGTATTGCGCTATGGAATATGTCGGCGCGTTACAAATAAACAATAATAATAATAATAATATTAATACTAATAACCACTTTATTAGATCTGGTGCAACTCGTACTTGCCCTCTACTCTTCCCCAGTAATGTGGCAGGCACATTCTGACCTGAGGGACTCATTCACTGGTGCAATATCCTGTATTGGTCCGAATATAAGCAGCACCTTTTTTCCGATTTTTGAGCTTGTGAGTTACCGGTGCGGCTTATATTCACAAAAGGGAAAAAAAATCATTGCTGATTTGCGAACTTTGCTTGTACCGTGTGCGGCTTCTATTCGCTAACGCAAAATTACTGCCGATTTGCGCGATTGCGAGTTAAGGGTGCCGATTTTCGTGCTTGAGACTGCGGTATTGAATAGCGATTTACGGTTTTAGTGATTCTAACATCCTGTAAGGCCTGTAACCTGCAAAAAAAGCTCCAGTGCTAATTAGAAAGCCTGTTTCTTGCAATGGCTGATCACTTTGAGAGCCTTTTTCTCTCCAATTTTACGGGTGCGGCTTATATTTGAGTACTATGTTTTTTCTATTTTTTTCCCCTTGAACTTTACGGGTGCGGCTTATATGCGGGTGCGGCTTATATCGGACCAATACGGTATTTATGTCTCTGGTTGTGCTTTTCCTAAAAGTGTCAACAGTGTGCTTATGGTTTGGACCTAGCATTATGAAATCACAGTGTGATTACCTCAACTCATTTTGGATTACATCGCCTTTGGCCATATGTTATTCTTATAACTTATTCGCAATGTCTTTTCTATTTCTTAAAAAATATTGACTCAATATATTGTATTTTAATTATTACATGTATTAAACACAATTTACAGAAATATATATATATGTATGTATGAGTACTGAAAAAAAGTTATTATTAAAGATGAGGGATTATGATTATGTCTAATATATTTAATATTGAAATCTGAAATATTTCTTCATAAAAGGAACATCCTGAAAATTTCAAGGGATTTTCTTTATATATTGTGTTCAAAATCCAATATGGGCATATAACAATTTTTTGGGCTCGTTAGAAGGAGTTTCCTTCTTTTTCATTTGAAATGTTATCTTTTATTCCTTTAAGATTTTCGATTGCTTCCTTAACCTCTTTTGATTATTATTTTTTTCTCTCTCTATCAATTCTGTTTCATATTTTCTGATTGTTCTAAAAACACCTTTGAAACTATATGATTAGTTCTGATTCTTCTAAGCTCCCTTTTAGCATATTGTTAAGCCAAGATTCATAATGTTGACTTGATATAGGGGATAAGCACAGAGGCCTATGGTGGTGCGTTACAAATAAACAATAATACTACTACTATGAATAATAATACCATGTTGGCCCATAGGGATCTTCAAGGTAGGGAGTTATATTAGTTGCCATCCAGTTCATAGATGATTAAGGAGGAATTCATGGGCCCCTACCCCAAATCACAAGGGAGTGGTGGAACGGGTCCAATTGCCTTTCAAGTTTTGATGGAGTCTTAAGTGCACCAGGCTGATATGATAGTTGTGATGATTACTAGGCATAGGCAGAAGGGTTGCTTTGGAGGGATGGGAGAAGGTAGAGAGACCAAATACATCAGACTCCTAATCTATAACTTTATACTTTTAATCATCTATGACAAATTTTACCACTGCCGTTTTCCTTTAAACCTTGGTATAATTAAATGGACGTCAGTTATTTTACAGCATTTTCTTTGTAAATTCCATGTTTTTCGATTTAATTTAACTTTTGTTTTGAAGCAATTATCACGAACATTATCTCATTAGTATCTTTTGATTTATTCACAGTTTGTCACTCCTTCCACTTGACTGATATTTTTTTTTATTTCCACTACAAGTTCCCACTTGTATCTTGGGCATTGCTATGATAACAGGTCATCGCCAACACTTTCACACTTCCACAGTGAAGTATTGTTAATCCTTCTTACATCTACAGTATGTTTTATATAACATCTCCAATATACAACAAGCTGGTTTGAAAAAACTTGACTTGATAAGGGCTAGCATATTTTTATAAATTAAAAAATAAACACACACTTTACAATATTGGGTATTTTGTGCAGTTATTCCATGCTGTGGCGAGACATCTTTCTTTTTTCTTTTTATTGATTTGTTATGTCTTTTGATACTTTGAAGCTCATAAGACATCCATTAAATTTCTGAGAGTATCATACTTGCAGTTGTCAATCAAGGTAAGCAAACAAAACAAGGACAGCCAGCACAAATATATTGTATATATCAGTATGTAATATAATGTGAAACATGAAAAATATATTTATTAACTCCTTCCCTGATACAATAGTGACATGGAAGGATTAAACTAATCGTATAATATACCCTCAAGAATAAATTATATTAAATAATCCCTGGGTAGGGTTATTTCACATAACAGTGTTGAAGGGAGAGATGCTTAATACAATATTTCCGCCAGTTTCGATCCCAATTTATAGTAAATTCAGTGATCCAAAATCTGCCTTGGATTTTTAATAGTGACTATCCATAACATGTCACTAACATGCCCTTAATATAACTATATCGCAGTGGCTTGAGATGTGCCAAGCAAAAAGCCTTTAGTAAATCGCATGATAAGAGGATGGATCTTAGGTAATCATGGCCAATCACAGCAAATTATAGCCACCAGCAATGCTTTTGTAAATCCCATGTATGCTTATTGGGTGGATCAACTAGTCAACTGATTAGTAAAAATGAGGATTGCTCATTTTGTTGTTCAAAGAATATTGTAAAAAGATATTGTAAATATTGCTGATGGGGTTGCTCAGTAGTTGGTTTCTCTAATAGTGCCTAATGTGCACACATAATCAGTTACATATATGATTTAGTGAGTCAGAGCATATAAACATAGTAGTCCCAATAGCAACACCACTCAAGTTAAAGAACATCTGCTAAACTTTCAACATGGAGTCTGTATAGGCAAGAGATTGCCATTCGAACATTGACTGTGCAGGTTTGGATTTTGAGAGAGAGCATGTTAGGAGAGATGGAGGGAGTAGGTGATCTTACACATTATTTCTCAAGTTATTGTACATGTTAATTAATAGACATAGATGACAAATTGCTATATTATTCATATATGCACATTTTGTAGACCTTCACTGATATCCATGCCATATACCCTATATGTGTACTCACCTTATCCTAACACACATCCCAGCAACCCACACAGGGGTGTCCAAATTCGGTCCTGGAGGGCCGCACCCAGTCCTGGAGTTGAGGATTTCCTTTCTGGAAGCTTGCTTGCAGCAAGGATATCCACAAATACAGGACTGGGTGCGGCCTTCCAGGATCGAGTTTTGACACCTCTGCACTAACACATACCCACCACACATTCCCCTGCTACATACTCCATCCTCTTACCTCATTCCTCTTGCAGCCCACACTTTTGGAGAACATAAACTTGTTATTTACATTTGTATTTTTCACTCTTATACATATTTTTCTTAATTTATTCATATTTGGGCATGATAGTGCGTTTATAAGTATTCATGAGAGGGACTGCATGTTTTTGCTTTTGTGTGTCTAGAATGGAGGGAAGATTAGGAGTGGAGGGATGTGGATAGGTGAGGAGAAGAGATGGAGGTAGAGGGAGGTGAAGTGCGTGGTATGACCGGGAGAGCAATGCAGAGAAGAGGAGGCATGGAGTGGAGAAGAGCAGTGGACAATGAGGGAGGCATGGAAATGCACTTTCTATGGCACTGTCAGCAGCACCACCATCACCACCTCCCTCACCGATTATTGTAGCTATGGCACCCCCTTTCAGCAACTCTTCAGGCTCCAGCACCACCACCACCTTTCCCTGCAACGGCAGCAACACCCACTGTACCTCCACCTCAGGTGCACACTCAGCCACCCTCTCCAATTGTGGAACCCCCACCAGAAGACTTGCACATATTATACATGAAGGATATTAGTAAGCTGATGCACAGGCATTAAGAGGTAGTGGTGGCATATCACAGGAGTAATTACACAAGATGAGAAGGGTCAAGTGTGATGTAAGGTGACACATCAGACACCACCAGCAACATATACTGTCCAACCTGTTGCAGAGAGAAGAACACATTAGGGAGAGCTAGCTAGGTGACATGCATTGCAAACTTTCAGGAATGGGGGACCTTGTTAGTTTTCTTATAGAAACCCTAAAACACCAGCAACAGCACCATGCCTCCTCCTGCCAGAGCACCACACCAGAAGTCACTCCAACAGCATGCTGTGCCACTGCATCGGCCACACCCACCACACCAGCACCTCCACCACAATGTGCACTTTGGGACTATGGAAAACTATGATCAGGTAGCAGAGAAGGGACCCTACCATCAAAGAGAGGGCAGAAATAAAGGGTAAGACTTTCTCCTTTTTTTCTTTAGTTAGCTCTGAAACAAAACATTACATTGTGTTGATCTCCAAGCAGTGATATGTGATACT
The DNA here is from genome assembly GCA_027410445.1 of Discoglossus pictus. Classification (NCBI taxonomy): domain Eukaryota; kingdom Metazoa; phylum Chordata; class Amphibia; order Anura; family Alytidae; genus Discoglossus; species Discoglossus pictus. The sequence goes on along the minus strand of CM050163.1, from coordinate 539,445,415 downwards.
GTATGTGAACAATTTACAGTGTACACCAACAACATACATGTACATAATTACATCTGATCTGTGAATTCTTCTCACATATGCTGACGTTTCAAAAAACATTGGATGACACAATTAAGTGATGTTTGTAAGAATACTTTTTCTATAAGCCGATTTTATTTGGCTTATTATGGTCACTGCAACAACAAATGTTTAATATCCACTTACTCTAGTCACGTAATGTTTCTTATCAAATATCAAGTGTTTCCTACAAATGATAAGGTACAGAAAGCCATAAAATGAATGCTGGTATTCAAAGAATAAGCAGAGACACAGACTGATACTGCTCCATCTGGTGTGAAGCCAGCTCATTTTAACACTTTAGAAACATCAAGACTTCACATGCCATGTATCAAAACACATTATATACAGTTGCAAGCAAAAGTATGTGAACGCTTTGGAATGATATGGATTTCTGCACAAATTGGTCAAAAAATGTGATCTGATCTTCATCTAAGTCACAACAATAGACAATCACAGTCTGCTTAAACAAATAACACAAAAAGTATTAAATGTTGCCATGTTTTTATTCAACACACAATGTAAACATTCACATTGAACCTCCTTTGGCAGCAATAACTACAACCAAACGTTTCCTGTAGTAGCAGATCAGATGTGCACAACAGTCAGGAGTAATTCTTGACCATTTCTCTTTACAGAACTGTTTCAGTTCAGCAATATTCTTGGGATGTCTGGTGTGAATCGCTTTCTTGAGGTCATCCCACAACATCTCAATCGTGTTGAGGTCAGGACTCTGACTGGGCCACTTCAGAAGGCGTATTTTCTTCTGTTTAACCCATTCTGTTGTTGATTTACTTCTATGCTTTGGGTTGTTGTCCTGTTGTAATACCCATCTTCTGTTAAGCTTCACCTGGTGGACAGATGGCCTTAAGTTCTCCTGCAAAATGTCTTCATAAACTTGGGAATTAATTTTTCCTTCGATGATAGCAATCCGTCCAGGCCCTGACGCAGCAAAGCAGTCCCAAACCATGATGCCCCCACCACCGTACTTCACAGATGGGATGAGGTTTTGATGTTGGTGTGCTGTGCCTCTTTTTCTCAACACATAGTGTTGTGTGTTTCTTCCAAACAACTTAACTTTAGTTTCATCTGTCCACAGAATATTTTGCCAGTACTGCTGTGGAACATCCAGGTGCTCTTGTGCAAACTGTAAACGTGCAGCAATGTTTTGCTTGGATAGCAGTGGCTTCCTCTGTGGTATCCTCCCATGAAATCCATTCTTGTTTAGTGTTTTACATATCGTAGATTCGCTAACAGGGATGTTAGCATATGCCAGAGACTTTTGTAAGTCTTTAGCTGACACTCTAGGATTCTTCTTCACCTCATTGAGCAGTCTGCGCTGTGCTCTTGCAGTCATCTTTACAGGACGGCCACTCCTAGGGAGAGTAGCAGCAGTGCTGAACTTTCTCCATGTATAGACAATTTGTCTTACCATGGACTGATGAACAGCAAGGCTTTTGGAGATACTTTTATAACCCTTTCCAGCTTTATGCAAGTCAACAATTCTTAATCGTGCGTCTTCTGAGAGCTCTTTTGTGTGAGGCATCATTTACATCAGGCAATGCTTCTTGTGAAAAGCAAACCCAGAACTGGTGTGTGTTTTTTATAGGACAGGGCAGCTGTAACCAACACCTCCAATCTCATCTCATTGATTGAACTCCAGTTGGCTGACACCTCACTCCAATTAGCTTTTGGAGATGTCATTAGTCTATAGCTGACACCTCACTCCAATTAGCTTTTGGAGATGTCATTAGTCTAGGGGGTTACATACTTTTTCCACCTGCACTGTGAATGTTTACATGGTGTGTTCAATAACAACATGGTAACATTTAATTCTTTGTGTTTTATTAGTTTAAGCAGAGTGTGATTGTCTATTGTTGTGACTTAGATGAAGATCAGATCACATTTTATGACCAATTTGTGCAGAAATCCATATCATTCCAAAGGGTTCACATACTTTTGCTTGCAACTGTATTTATACATCCATTGCTAAAACAGAACATGCTGGGCATTACAGATTATATGACACAATATTCTGAAGGTTTACCTTTGTGGACATTTTACGTTCTTGTCTATCTACAGGAGGTCCAATCTAAGTCACAGGGACCATTGGGACAGCATCTAACAATCAGAAGATAGTGACTGCATTGATGTAAAGCATTCAGCTGTATCTCCAAAGTGTCATCCCCAGGCATCAGCATCAGCTTCCCTAAATTCACATTAATACAATTCATGCACTGCATTCTACTACTTAATAGTTTGATGGATGATAATACAGCATTGGTAACACTGTTTGGAGATCAGACACAGGTAATAATGCTTGTTAGAAAACAGAAATGTAAACCATAATAAACTATAGATATTCATCCTATTGTTTTATCTGAATACGGTTACATATGTATTTTTGATATTTTTATTTAATCTCCTTCATTTTTTTTGTATATTTGAGTAATTGTTTTTTCAATATAGAGAAGGAAAAACTGTGCCATACTGGGTGTAGGTGAATGGGATTTACTTCTACTATGTGATAGTTATTATGGTATACCAGATGAAGAAAATATGTTATGCATTATTACTGTTACATCCATTTTGCTTTGTTTGACAATCCCTTCTCCATGGTTTTGTTACTTTGATGACAATGCTGATTGTATAATTTAAGTTTTCAGTAGCATTTTCATCTAAAGAGAATCACTGATATGTGCACATGTTTCAAATACATTTGTCACACACCAACTCAATTACAATTATAATATTTTATAATCAGATCATATGCCAATGAGTATACATAGCATGCTTACACAGGGTCATTGTAGAGGGAGAAAAGGGAAAAAGTGTTTGTTGGACAGGCAGGGGAACCAGACCTCATATTGACAAAGAGGATCAGACTGATATGGATGCAGGTTGATAACAATACTTGAGGTATTACCATATGGTAATGTTTTAGTAATGCAGAAAACCCCTTTTAACACTGTAAATAGGTTTTGGGCAATAGGAGTGTTAAGCAAAACAGAGCTAAATGGGATTATTTTAAAATATTGTAGATAGCTTTTAAGAAACTACAAACTAGTCACAAAAAGAACCTTTTTAAAAAAAATATAAAATGTATAGAAAAAACACACATAATCTAAACAGTCCATTTTAAATAGCAGATGGAGAAGCTTCAGGCTCATCCTCCATTCTGGCATTGTTTGAGACAAACTGGTCCAGAGACATTTGTCTTATTTTCTCTGGCCATCCAGCATATACTGGACAAATCGATGTTCATTATGGCCTGCATGACGGTATAATTCTTCCAGAAATCCATGTTTGTCCTTGCTGTCTGTTTGGTCAATGAGCGGCAAAGATAATAGGACTTAAAGGTCGCAATGAGCTCCTGATCCATAGGCTGGATGAGTGTTGGGTGGCAGGAAAACTACTTCCGCTGGGATGAAGCAATGAAGCTCAGCCAAGTTGCTAGGGTGGCTTGGAGCATTGTCCATTAACAGGAGGGCTTTGGCCTCAATCTCTTTATGCCTGTAAAACAGTACAAAAATACAATTCATGTAGATTTTATTAGTCAATTAACAACTAACAACCACTCTATGAGAAACAAGGGACCAAGGAAAATATTTTGTACCTTCCCTCTGGATGGTGGATGTAGAATTTTTTTTTATTTTTTTCTTGTTCTTTCTCCAGGATTGGACTTTGCTCTCTCTATTCTGAGAGTTAAACGGGGCCCAGTAAGTAAAAAAAACAGCTTTATAGCAAAGCAGAGCATTCAATGTGGTTCAGTGGCAAAAAAACAGCAATATAGTGGGGTTTAGAGCACATGGGCAATTACAGGAAAAAGAGCGCTATAGGGAATCAGCACTTAAATGGGTAGCTTTAAGCAGGGTTTACCTGTACACATTAATAAGTAGCTAACTATGGGTATATGTATGACAGGTAAAGTGTTTCCAAAAGATGATATGGTAGGAGGGCAAGATGTCAGAAGAGAAGGTTTACACTAGAATGGATGATTAAGAATGGATCAAGAATGGAGTGTTATAAATAATTCCAATCAGGCCCAGTAGAGGAGAAGAGCACAGGAGTATATTTCACATGGTTAATGTGAAGACTTTGCAAACTGTGATAGTCCACAGATATGCTAACTTTACACAGGTAACATATTCAGTGGTTTCACAAATATCAGGAACCTTGTAACTGAAATGTTGACATTAAAAATCCCAGTCGATGAAGTCCAATAAATATTGGCTCTTTCGAATTTACACATAGTCCAAATCTGTGATGTTACACCATCAGGACTAGTGAGCTGCATGTAGAGGATCTGCTAGTGCTGTTCCTTTTCATGGGATATCTTCACGAGTTTTTAGTTAAATAAATATCAATTACCCATAACACACTCTCATTCAATATGTACTGTAACGATTACATGGAAGATGACAGCAATTTAGTCTGGATATAAATGGGTTTTGACTTATCTGAAATAGATACCTTGTTGGATAGGTAAGAGACACATACTGCACTAGGGTCAGCAACATACTATACATTAGTTTAACTGTAGATGCAATGGAGGAACAACATTTTCTTTACATTTTATACTAGCGACTTGCCAGTCAAAAATGACTGCACAAAAATTGAAAACCTCACAATGCTGTTGTTTGCCAAAAAATACGAGCCTCTCCCCCCTCTACTTGGTGCTCATCGCGGGCCCTGCAATGAGCGGCTTTGCCACTCATTGCAGCCCGCGGCATGTACTGCGCGCATGTGCTGCGCGCATGCGCAAGCCCGTCACTTTGCCAGGTTTTACAGACAAACTCTGTCACCTCTGTGTCTCTTCACTCCCTCTCCCTCCCCCTTGTCTCTTCCCCTCTCTCCCTCCCCTGTGATTCTTTGTCCCCCTCTCCCTCCACTGTGTCTCTTCCCCCTCTGCCTCCCATGTCTCTTATCCCCCCTCTCCCTCCCCTTTGTCTCTTCTCCCTCTCTCCCTCCCCTGTGTCTCTTTCCTTCCCTCTCCCTCCCCTGTCTCTCTTTGGTCCCCTATCCCTCTGTCTCTCATTTGGCATTTATGGGTTTGAAAACATTTGCGGGCTTATTCACAGTTTGCAGTTTGTTCAATTTAATATATAACTCCCTAAGTGGAAGTCCTCTTTCTTTTTTACCTATTTTGTTACATTACATCCTTGAGTTCAATGTTTTGTAAATCTAAATTTCATGTGATGATCAGAACACAATAGTTTAAGTAGATGAAGTGATATGAGAAAAATATATACATAAAACATTTTTTAGAAATAGAAAACAGAAAACTGGCATGTGCGTATGTATTCACCCCCTTTGTTATGAAGCTCATAAAAAGCTCTGGTGCAACCAATTTCCTTCAGAAGTCACATAATTAGTGAAATGATGTCCACCTGTGTGCAATCTGAGTGTCACATGGTCTGTCATTACATATACACACCTTTTTTGAAAGGCCCCAGAGACTGCAACACCTAAGCAAGAGGCACCACTAACCAAACACTGCCATGAAGACCAAGGAATTATCCAAACAAGTAAGACAGCCAAGACAAATGCCTGCTGCACTTCAGGAGTTCTAAGCAAACACTGGAGATTAAAATCAAGGTTGTTGCACTAGACAGCTATAGACACCTGTCATGTAGTTTAGACATCTGGTGAGTTTTATCTCAAGTGCTTCTATAGCAACCAAGGCAGATAGAAATTAGTTCTGACATCACACACAAACACAATGGTACACAAGGGCGTGGTGACAGAGTATAAATATGTTGGTTTTATGAGTTAATGAGTGTTCAGTCCTAGTTTCACATATCCACTGTGTGAGGCTGTTATTATGTTTGTATCCTGAATTGGGGGTGGTCTTGTTGGAGGCTACTAGTAGCCTGTATTCAGTATTCTCTGTTTGTACATTTGGGCATTGCCCTCTTCGGAAGCCATCTTTTGTGCCACAGAGAACAAGAACCTACAAGATTCTGCTGGGGTAGGTTTATATTAGTTTCATATCAAGCCCCCTTGAAGAAGCAGATTGTGACAATAAGTCGGCCTTTTTTACTGAATCAGATTATTGACTGCTTTGTATAGACGTTTATATGTATATAATAACAAGGGGAACATTGAGATATGTCTAGCAGCATAAACCCTTATATAGCACCTCTTGCTCCCTTCTCTCCCTCTTATTCCTACTGTCTCCCTCCCTCCATCCTCTCTCCTCCTATCTCTTTCCCCTGCTCTCTAGTCCTTTCTCTTACCAACCCTTATCTCTCACTCCATTCTCATCTCTTTTCTCCTCTCCCTCCCCTTGTCTCTTTCTGGTTCTTGCATTGTCTTTCACTCCCTCCTTTCTCTATCACTCCCTTGTCTTTCTATTTCTTTCTCATATGTCTTGCCTCCTCCCTTAATGATAGAATACATATATTTGATGACCCTACAGTGAGTCTATGCTTATCCCAGGCATGCTTCACTTCCTTAACTGTATTTGACTCTATCAGTTCCACTGGAAGGCTATTCCATTATCTATCACTCTTTCTGTAAAGTACTTTTTTTTATCTTTTTCTCTTTCCATTTCTATATTTCTGTCTCTACTCTAAAATGTTTTTGTTAAAACACAAGTTTGGGTTGTTTTAGTACGCACATGATTGTGCTTAAAAAAATAAAAACTGCAGAAATGTCAACAATCTCTGTCAGTAAACACAAAAGTCTTGTTCAGATAAACATACTTTAAAGTCAGTGGGTATGAGATTAATCAAAGGTTATCTACTTATTACTAAAAAAGTTGATCATCGGACATAATACATACAGTGGATATAAAAAGTCTACACACCCCTGTTAAAATGTCAGGTTTCTGTGCTGTGAAAAAATGAGACAAAGATAAATAATTTCAGAACTTTTTCCACCTTTAATGTGACCTATAAACTGTACAATTGAAAAACAAACTGAAATCTTTTAGGTGGAGGGAAGAAAAAAAAAAGGAAAAATAATGTGGTTGCATAAGTCTGCACATCCTCTTATAACTGGGGATGTAGCTGTGTACAGAATTAAGCAATCACATTCCAAATCGTGTTAAATAGGAGTCAGCATAAACCTGCCATCATTTAAAGTGAATCTGATTAACCCCAAATAAAGTTCAGCTGCTCTAGTTGGTCTTTCCTGAAATTTTCTTTGTCGCATCCCACAGCAAAAGCCATGGTCCACAGAAAGCTTCCAAAGCATCAGAGGGATCTCATTGTTAAAAGGTATCAGTCAGGAGAAAGGTACAAAAGAATTTCCAAGGCATTAGATATACCATGGAACACAGTGAAGACAGTCATCATCAAGTGGAGAAAATATGGCACAACAGTGACATTACCAAGAACTGGAGCTCCCTTCAAAATTGATGAAAAGATGAGAAGAAAACTGGTCTGGGAGGCTATCAAGAGGCCTACAGCAACATTAAAGGAGCTGCAGGAATATCTGGCAAGTACTGGCTGTGTGGCACATGTGACAACAATCTCCCGTATTCTTCATATGTCTGGGCTATGGGGTAGAGTGGCAAGACGAAAGCCTTTTCTTACGAAGAAAAACATCCAAGCCAGGCTACATTTTGCAAAAACACATCTGAAGTCTCCCAAAAGCATGTGGGAAAAGGTGTTATGGTCTGATGAAACCAAGGTTGAACTTTTTGGCCATAATTCCAAAAGATATGTTTGGAGCAAAAACAACACTGCACATCACCAAAAGAACACCATACCCACAGTGAAGCATGGTGGTGGCAGCATCATGCTTTGGGGCTGTTTTTCTTCATCTGGAACTGGGGCCTTAGTTAAGATAGAGGGAATTATGAACAGTTCCAAATACCAGTCAATATTGGCACAAACTTTTCAGGCTTCTGCTAGAAAGCTGAACTTCATCTTTCAGCATGACAATGACCCAAAGCATACATCCAAATCAACAAAGGAATGGCTTCACCAGAAGAAGATTAAAGTTTTGGAATGGCCCAGCCAGAGCCCAGACCTGAATCTGTTTGTAAATCTGTGGGGTGATCTGAAGAGGGCTGTGCACAGGAGATGCCCTCACAATATGACAGATTTGGAGTGTTTTTGCAAAGAAGAGTGGGCAAATCTTGCCAAGTCAAAATGTGCCATGCCCAAAAAGACTGAGTGCTGTAATAAAATCACAAGGCGCTTCAACAAAGTATTAGTTTAAGGGTGTGCATACTTGTGCAACCATATTATTTTATTTTTATATTTTTTCTTCCCTCTACCTAAAAGATTTCAGTTTGTTTTTCAATTGAGTTGTACAGTTAGAGGTCACATTAAAAGGTAGAAAAAGTTCTGAAATGATCTATCTTTGTCTCATTTTTTTACAGCACAGAAACCTGACATTTTAACAGGGGTGTGTTGACTTTTTATATCCACTGTATGTAAAACCTATTTTGTTCAAATTAAAGCTAAAAAAAGTGTAGATAATCTGCCACAATACATACATTAAAAAAAGATGCTCTACATATGTTTTATGCTAAATAATTGACTTTTTTAGTATTAAGCAAATAACCATTTGTTTATGTTTTGTAATTACAATATTTATGAAATCATTAAAATAACCCACATTTACTTCACCATATATTTTTTATTTTTTGCTCACTCCTCCATATTCTTTTTCATCAAGCTGTTTTACTCTATAGAAAGGTCTCAAGATCTTTAGTATAGTAGTTCATCTTTCATCCATACTTGGACTACACCATTAGAAGTGACGGAGAATCTGTATTGTCTCTGATTACTGCTTCCATGGTGGTGTATAAATACCATTCCTTTAATATTCAAAGGAATTGTTGGCTGGTCTGCCCTCTATTTCCTTGGAGGTTACCTGTCCTGGTAGTAGAGTTGAATTGCACCACTCAAAGTTTCTTTGTCTCCTTAAACTTTGCTAAGCCCCAGATATTTGGGGCTCCTATGCCGATGTTTGTGGCATTGAAATCATATGTTCATTGAACTGAGGTAAGTTATGTGTACATTTGAAGTACTCAAGAACCACAACTCTGTACTGCTGTGACTCTATAGAGGTGTACTTAGCAGGAACAAGTTCAGGCTCTGAGATTCCTTCATGTCCACTAGGCAGTTGGTCTGTAAAGCTATATTATGTATAGACAATGATGATCTGAATTTTTTTGGGGCTACCATCAAGGTAGAGCTTCTGTTTACCAAATGCCCACTCAGTGATGTTCCTGCAGATTCTCTGTGTCTGGTTGAACCTTTCCTTTGCTTTAGTTTGTGGGTTGTTGATGAGGGACAGCAACCAACACAGTCATAAGGTTGTTAAGCCTCTCCTCAGAACCCCCAAGAAAATCCTGGAGTTCAAGATTACACTGTATAAACACATGCAAACAGATATGTAGGTAATATGTTTAGAAGCCTCTTATAGCCTCACCTTTGTTTTCACAACCATGATGGTCCATGAAGGGCTGTTTTCAACAAATGGTAAAACATTTATGTGTATTAACATAAAATTGTCTAAGTACATTGACACTTGAAAACATTAGTGTTCCTTATGTACGGGTGGTATTGTATATCTTGTTCATTCATAATTCAGAAAGTGAACTTGATTCTTTATGTATGTTTCTTTGGATTAATAGGGGATAATAACTAAGAAACCAATCACAGGTGATTTCTACTGACTCAAATTTGTCATATAGTCATACGTGAAGCAGTTGGTGGGCATTACAAGCATTTCCAGGGAATTCTGTATTTATACTTTTTATGTGCATGCTAGAATCACAAATTACGTGCTTGCTATTCCTGTATGGCAACTTTTCCTGCTTGGAAGGTCTTCATGCAACCTGAGCCCAATCAATAGAGCTAATGTCATTGGGCATTTTTCCCATGCAATAAAAATCACTTCTGTCCTTCCTGATCTCTAGTCTAGTGCTGGCGAAGCTGCTGAACCTCTTGGCTTTCCTCTTTATGGTATTGAAGAAGTGCATCAGTAACATATAAAAATTAGGCTAGGTCATGACACCAACAAACATGTTTAGATGACTGAAAACTCCCAGACGCCAGGAAGTATATGGCCTTAAGAAGTTTGAGTTCCCTGGTAAAGTCATGTTGGCATATGGTGTGAGCCTTTGGCTAAGGATCCTGGAGACCGAACAAATCTTTTCTGGCACTACCTGTGAATGCTGAACCACCAACTTTGCTCTTCTGTTCCCTCCAAACCTTCCTGCTCAATCCTGCCATGCAGCACCAGCCTCAATCAATCTGTTGCTACTACCTTCCACCCTGCATCCATACCAGTCTGCTCCTCTCTACTAGCATGCACCTGAATCTCTCTGTCCCAGTTCCCAAAACACTTTGTATCTCTCTTGCCCTCCTACTAGAACCCAATGCAAGTTTGCATTCCTCTTACCTGCTTTTTTATGTGTCATGGTTTAGCTGGTTTTACGAGTGTTTGAAATGCATAATATCTTTTGGGCCAGAGAAAGTGGTCACAGATCTTAGCAATCAGGCATAGAAAACTAGATGCCATATCATAGTGATTTACATAAAGCAGGTAGTGAGTTACACATAGCTATCAATGGCAAAGGATTACATGTTAGTGTCCTTATAAGTGCAGCATGTAATAGAAACATTAATTTTTAGATGTGCTTTTCACACAAAAAATAGCGTAAACAAAGAAAGTGAGGCCGATGTCAGCAGATAGATTGATGTCTTGGGTTAGAATACATATAGAGACACGTTCTTTAGTAGGAATGGGTTGTGTAATGATGGAGTGGTGGTCCTGGACACAAAGTGATCAGCTGGGGATCTGGACCAAATGGTTTTTAACCACCATGAAATTTCATGTTTCAGTGTTTATATTTCTGTAACATAACTGGCAAATTGTCACTCTAAGCAAAAGAAATTACCAAGATCTCATATTATGTTATTTTCTTGAATTGACACTAAAAATGGACTAAACCACACTGAGCTAAGTGCTTCTATGGCGATTCTATAGAAAACCGTACTGCAAGACTAATTGGCCCACATAAGCACCTCTTTGTCTATGATGTTATGATAATGTGCTTGACCCATACTATGACGTGAGATACCATAAGTGGCAGTTGTTCCACTTATCTTTGGGAAATTGCATTCCAGCTGATTTCTTTTTCTGCACACACCATTGCCAATTCTGTCATCTCACTTTAGAGGTTGGAGCAATCTGCAAAGTTCTCTTCTGCATTGTTCTTGTTCCTGTGTGTATTGTGTACAGTACATAATATATAATCAGCAATGTATCAAACAAAATATAATAGCATGTAATTTTATAAGAAAATAGTGCAAAAGTTACACAGCTGCATGTTGCAATTAAAAAACTCAATGTAGTAAAAATTTAGATCATACAAAAATTCTAACATAAATGGCACATACACAAATTATTATAAACATAGATTACCCACTGCGATTCAAGATTAGAGATATACTGTACACTTTTGATGACTAGAGTTTCTTAATCATGGCACTGTGATAAATATACTCTACGGGGCCTGTAAAATTGTATTCTGGATATGGTATAATGACTAACTTTTCAATACCAGATTGTACAGAAAATCCTAAATAAACATCCCTAGTGTTTTTACTACATTTAAACATTAACAGCCTTATTAAATTGCGATTCAGCAAATTGAATAGGGCTCTATTTAAGCACATAGAATATTTTTTTTACAGAAGTTTTTAATTAGTGAAATTCTATCCAAAAGCAAGGTCTGTACTAAATAAAAACTTCTGTAAAGAAATGATGCTGTGTGCTTAATTAGAGCCCTTTTAAATTTGCCAAATCGCAATTTAATAAGGCTGTAGGTATCTATTAAATTACCAGTTTCTTTGTAATTACAATAAAATGTTTATTGCCCTATTTTTAACTTATCAAAAAGTACAAAAAAATGAAAACAACATCCCGAGATGGTAATATTTGAAAATGAATAGTTTATATTATTGCATCATTTTGTATTATATTTGTATATTAAAAGTTATATAAAAGGCATTTAACATTTTCCTGCAGCAATTGTGTTCACATTTATATTACCTGTGACCAGTTGGGTTCACATATAAACTACATTTCTATATGCATGCAAAAAAAAAGTATTTTTCCTCTTAGTGTTTATTTAAATTCAAATTCATCATTTATTTTACCTAATTACAGTATTGGGTCTACTGTATGTGACATCTTGAGTATTAAGTAGATATCTATTGGGTGGGGTTTTCCTCTTCTTTATGTTCTAATAGAATATAAAATGGTTAAGATTCAAATTACTTACTAAAACTGTCTATATGTAATATAGTATCATTCAGCTCTTAGCAAATGTAAACTGTACAATCATAGCCAATGATATTATATTTGCTATTCTAGTGATTATGCCGCCATAGACTTATTCACATATGTACACACCAAAATGATTACATTTATTTTCCACTTGTTACATCTTCATCTTAAGATAACCACAAAAACTGAGCAGTGCAACGTAATCTCTAGACTTGGGCTTGATGGTCTAGGCAGAAATACATCAATGATCATATCTCACAAGGGTACACATCATGCCCCAACTTATCTACCGCACCACCTACCAAACTGGCATTCCCCTTAACCAACTTTCTTATTCTAATCCTTCAGATGCATCTGTTAGGCTTATTCACTTTAACATCATTAATCATCTACTGCTCCATTACTTTAATCTCCATAATATTTTATATAATTTGATATAACAAAATTCCAAATCTTGACCGTTATTTACAAAGCAATCACATCCCTGCATATCTCCACTCTTTCCCTTTTATGTGTTCTTTCTTAGTCTATATTATAAAATTATTTGTCTAAAGCTGACTTATCTAGGCTCCTATGGTAGGGAATTAGGTTATGGTACTATGGGGTCCAAAGGAACCCCTTTAGGGAATAGTGATTAGGGGACATGAGAATCAATATTGACATAAAATGATGATGATGATTGGCAGCATGGGGGTTGTATTGACCCACCATGTGAATATGGACTATCATGGTTCATATGAATAGTTAGAGGTAGATAAGATGGAGGTGAAGGCCCACTCAGCCCTCAAGGGTTGATAGGGGCCAGAGTGGGCCTATGTATTTGGGAGGGAAAAGGGGTTAATGGTCCCAATCCAAAATAGCAGTAGGTAGGGTGGCACCCCTAGCTATAGAGGTTTTTTTTTTGGGAACTAAACTTTAGTTTATTTAGTGGGGAAGGGGATAGACAGAGCATTTCATAAACCCTCCCATATTCAGTTTATTTATTATTAATCCCTTCACATGCACTTGCTAAGACTTTTTAAAGTGGGTAAATCTAGTATTTGTAGCTGCATCTCTAAACAATTTTCTTTTTGTAACTGTCAGAATACATCACATTTTATTTATTTTCAGGGTGTAAACATATCTTCATTGTTCAGGCAAAATACATTGTTTCCTAGAGTACATATAAAAACTATGTTAAAAAAAACAACAAATATTTGGGGAAAATTGTTGTATCAGTGGTTTATTTTGATACTGTTACTAGAGATAACACATTTAACATGAAGTTGCTTAAAGGTATATGCAAGTTAGCTGGATTATGAATGCATCTGACAAAGGAGAATAAGTAGTGTATGAAAAAACATTTTGCATGAAAAAATACCAAAATAAACATGTAAACAGTTACCCTAAAGTTTGCTGGATTTCTTGCGTTTGCAAACTTTTTCTATCAATGTTGACACCCACCTGAAAATCCCAGCAAAAATTAGCATAACTAATACATTGTATCCTTTTGGTCTGCATATTGAGCTGCAGCTTTCCTTTAGATATCTATAATAAAGAGAACAAGGTCTGTGTCCCTTCATTCACTGATTGTTTTATCTACATAACATCCCAGGTGAAACTTCCCACAGCCCCAGTGAATTGCCCCTGTCACCTCCCCCAGCCCCAGTGAATTGCTCCTTTGAGCTCCCCTTGCCCCAGTGAACTACCTCATCACCTAACCACAGCCCAGGTGAATTGCCCATCACTTCCCCCAGCCCCAGTGAATTGCACCTAGTGATATCTCCCAGCCACAGCAAATTACCCCATCACCACCTCAGCCCCAGTGAATTGCCTCTAAGATCTCTCCCAGCCCCAGTGAATTGCATGCACTCACACAGAGACGCATGCACACCTCTCATACTCAAACTTTGAAGGACATTGCAGGACAATAAACCAAGCATAAATGCTCATTCGCCTAAAAGACAGATTGGAATAGGAAAAAGTAGCTGAAATGTTTGGTTTCAGTACAATCATAATTTGTGAGAATTTATTAAGGAGAGGGTGTATGTCTAAAGAACAACCATGTAACAGATCAAGTTTTTTTACTTGAATGGCGATGTATGGACCTTTAAGGAGCTTTAGTTCTAAGGAGTGTAGCAGCATTATCTAGCTGGCTGCATACACCATTGCTGAGCATGCTCACACAGAGGGTTCAAAGCTAAAAAAACATAGTGCATGCAAATAAATGTAATCATACACTACTAATTCCCCTCTATCAGATGCATTCATAACCCAGCTCACTTGCATATACATTTAAAGGGTGCTTTGCAATTACATTTCTTCATAGAAAATGTAAATATTTAATTACTGCTGCTTCACGTTAGTTCCGGTAGTTTTTAACAGGTGCTTTTCCAGCCTTCTTCAATGCATTGTAATATTCTATATACAGTCTGAAAAATAGAGGAACATTTGAGGCAATGCACTGTGTGCAAAGCTAGTCAGTTCCACTCTAGAGAACTGATATCAGCAAGAGCTTTTCAAGTATTAACTATAGTGATGAGTAGAAAACTAACAAAGTAATATATTATATTAACATTGGATATTTGTTTATATATTTTATTATCATACTATATATTTTCATTAGTTACTGAAATGTGCTCACTGGCCTGTCATTTAACCATTTTGGACATCCTTGCCATAAATCTTCTCCAAATATTGATGTGTATGTGCCTACAGGTGTATGTATAATATATTAATATAAAAATGCTCTCAAAGCTACACAATTTCTACTACGCTAAACAAAATCTTTCAGTTGCTGGTCTCTGTGAGTTCACTTACTAGAGTACAAAAACGATTTATATCTTAAACACTTACATTGACTTAAATGTAGGTAAATGATATAACTTATCTTATTTTAGTGGGATTGCTTTGGAAGAGCTTGTTATGTTCATTGCTTAATTACTATCATTTTATATTGATTGCTTGAGGTTGTTTTATTTAGTTCCAAGTTTTAGGTGCCATATGGGTCCATAGGGACAGTAAAATAATGTTGACTTCAAGTATATGTTATTATAGTGATTTAAATTATTTGGAATGCAATTTGTAGGTTATGTAAATATAAACTAAACGTCTTATTCATAAAAAAAAAAAAATATTTGTAACTTGTCTTTCCCCCATACTTCATTATTTCAAGTGACCATATTTCTGAATGGAGACACACCTTTTACTATTATTATATTTATTCATTTGAATTTCTCTTTTTACTGAAATATTGGAGAAAGCAGCTAGACTGAAAACTGTGAAAGAATAAGGGATATAATTGGGTTGATATATCTGAGATTTGTTTTTTAACTTTGGGTCTTTCAAAATGGGTACAAGTGGGGCCTGAAAGGGACAAAGTGATTTCTCTTAAAAGAAGCACTGTCCCTTCAAAAGAGTTGAATATATTAAAAGTGTAATTGAGTATAGTTCATATTTATGTGGAGCCATAGAAACAAAAACTAAAAATGTATATTTTAGATAAAATACAAAGAAAACGTATCCATATATCTTTCAAATAATATTTTTTCTTGGTGAGGTATTGTGAATCATTATTTTCTCCTGGATATTGTCAATGTGATTAAATAAAAACTCTGTGAGGATATTTAGGTTGGTATTCTTTCAAGGGTCGTAGGGTTAAATTTTAACCATCACCAGAACACCATATAAACCCTGTAGTAAGGCAAAGCTTTGCAAAACTGTCATCAGTCATTCACAAGCAGATCAAAGTTTGTTAGTAGGATTATAGAGAACTAGGGGCTCTTTCATGTATCTAGAGCCCTGGTTAAATACGGCTTTAAATGTTAATAAGACAGATTGTCCTTGCTTACAGGCAAGAGAACAGGTGCCATGTATCAGGAGCAAGTCTTGTTAGTTATCAATGCATAACAAAAATAACTCTTTAATTGTGATCTGACAGTAAGAATAGGGCATCTGCCAAAAATGCAAATAAAAAATACTCCTTGAGGATTATGTGAATCTATGGCTTCAATCAAGACAGAAGGTATTTTGGCTGGGCTAGTGTTTAACAGGCCCAGGAATAGGGCTTATTGGAGACCATGATTTTTTGTTGTTGTTGGGAATATATTTTCTTAATTGACCAACTAGAAACATTTTATTTACAATGTTTGTATAATAACTAATCAACTATGTAAATTATAATTGTGAATTATTTCAGAAGGTCATCAACCTTGTAAATATGATACCTGGAAAAATGATTTGCATTATAAATATACCTTATTTGCATCACATATCCAAATTATCAGAACATATAATATTTAAAGAAAGAAAGAAATGCAAACAATTTACATAAAAAAATATTATTTATAATGTTTATTAGGAAAAAGACAAACGGAACATTGTGGAAATAATTAATAAAAAAAGTATATATATATATATATATATATATATATATATATATATAATAAATAAATAGTACATCTGTGTTCACATTTGAATGTCCAAAACAAGTTAAAAAACCTGTTTCCAGCTCAGAGTTCCGAAAAAACAGTTATTACACTGCATTCTGGGAAGTTGAGCTGGGACTTGCAAATGTGCCCACAAATGCCTTGCTCTTCAATCCATAGCCATTATTAAACATGGCTCCCTTTAAGCTTATGCATGCTGTATTACACAGCTTTAATGCAAAGCCAAGGCTGGATTAAAGACAGGCTGAGTATCCAATCCATTTACAGATGTTTCAAACTTACTGGCTATCATCAGCATGGAGCGGGATCTCAGCCTGTGTTGTGGACTTTATGAGTAGGTAGTTCACCACAACAATCATTTATAATATGGCGGGCAAAAGAGTTATAGAAGCCCTCCTCCGTACAGTAGTACAGTAAATAAATAGTACATCTGTGTTCACACCTGAATGTCTAAAACAAGTTAAAAAAACCTGCTTCCAGCTCAGAATTATGAAAAATCAGTTATTACACTGCATTCTGGGAAGTTAAGCTGGGACTTGCAAATGTGCCTACAAATGTATGTATTTATTTATTTATAATCTATATGTAAATAAATATAACTATAAAAAATGATCAATATATAAAAAATTATATATTTATTTATATATATAAATATAAATAAATATAAAAAAATAAAAATAAATAAAAAAATATATGCAAATATATGTATGTATATATATATATATATATATATATATATATATATATATATATATATATATATATATATATATATACATACACTATGTCTCTTGAGAAAGAAAGCCCTGTAAGATTAATAACATATGTCATGATTGAAACTGTAGTAGATGGGCATGGTGGCATCTTTATCTGCCACACTGATGCCACCAGAGAAAAACAATATTATGTTGTTAAATATTCTACGATTAAATTCACCACTTCTCAGTCCCTATGAAGATAATTGACTTGTTGAGATTTCAGAACAAATTTCATGCTATACTGCTTTATAAATGTAATATTAATATACATTTCCATGCTTCAATTATTAAAATATTATAAATACTCTTGCATACAAACCAGTGTTTTAAATAGTGTAAATTGTATAAATAACATGTCTAATGTGCTTGCTAACTAAAATCCAAATGTATGCAGATGATGCTATTATATTTGTAAAGCGATCTCAGTTGAATGACACCAAAGTCAAAATAGAATTGCTGCAGGTGATAATTCACTATAATAAATCATTAGATACATCAACTAATCAGATGTCTAAATTACCGTGTGTAAGATACTTCCAGATTTGTATAAAGCACTCCTATATTTGCATAAGACTTTTACTGTCAACTATTTTTCTGCCTATTTTTGACTTCAACAAAAGAGGAACTTTTTACATCTTTTATTTTTGCTGTCACAGAAAATAAGAAAAGCATTCTGAAACATGTTTTACAGTAAAAAATGTATATGGAAAGCCAAGGTTCAAGAAATGTATATGGAAAGCCAAGGTTCAAGAAATGTATATGGAAAGCCAAGGTTCAAGAGTTCAAGGTTCAAGAATTTAAAGCAAGATTAATGTACAATCTTAGTGCACAATAATTTTCTGTTGGTAACAGAAATACATATGGCGCCTAACATCATAGACTAGTGTTTGCTTAAATGTAAATAAAAGAGTATTCACAAGTATTGACTGTCATAGTAGTCATCTTAATATAATATACAGATGGCAGGTGCTTTATGTTAGATCAGAAGTGTCCAACCTTGTCATGAAAGGCAACACTGGAAGTTGTTTTCTCACACAAAGGGCTGGTAAACAGAGTATTTATAGATATAACATAGAAAAAAATCTAAATTTTTCAATTTGAAGCAACAATATCCTCTCTTGTTTTGACCTACAATTAATTAAATAAATATCCATGATATATTTATAACATAGGAGCTTCTGCTATTAATGGTATTCAGCTGGTATTAATATGTAGATTAGGAATATTAATTATATTTTATAACTTTTTAATTTAAATTGGTAGAGACAAAAATATAATGTTATGCTGGTATACATTATGAAGTGTATGTTTAGCAAATGAGATTTTGTAAAGAAAATACAAATGTTTTTGATAGAAAACATTATTGCATGTTTGATAAGAAACATAAGATGATATATATCTTTGTGGTTATGTATTTAGCAAAAGGGTTAAATATAATAGGGCTGTGTCTCAACCTTTTTGGTTGGAGGATCAGCTAGTAATCTTCCAATGCTCATGGAACCACTTTTGAGATTGATAACAATTTGAAAATTTGATAATTACAGATAAGTATCTTAATAATCAGGGGTGTAGGAACTGCGAAGTGGATAAATCCCACCCCCCCCACCATAATATATGAACAGAGGACACAAAAAATAGCAAAATTAATTGTAATCATGCATTGCCTGAGTATTGGCAAACAGATATCAAAGGAAATAGGTGTCTTGGACGTTTTGTTAGATACACCATGTGCAAGAATACAGTAATGATTGTGGCCAACAGTATCAACAATGAGCAAGAAAAATGCATTGGCTTTTGATCCCTACTGTTAAAGTGGAGTGCATATCACATATTATAATTGTCTAACTACAAGACGTCGTAACGATTTGTGTGGTGCGTACGACTTAGGCGAGTCTCGCGTAGCACTTAGGCGATGAGCGCCAAAGGCGCTCATCGCTGCAAGCCTTGCGAAGCGAGACTAGCCGTTAACGCGTAACACTTGGGCGATGAAGGCGCTCATCGCCTGCGAGCCTCGCATAGCGAGGCGAGCCATTAAGCCACTACAACACGCGGGTCTTAGTCGGAAAACACTTCCTAAACGCTGGATCGCCTTGGCGTGCAAGCGGTTGACAAACGCAGGACTTATAAAAAAAATAGATACGAGACGCAAAAAATTACGAGATTAACGGCTGAAAAACATCACAGACAACACGGGGCAACAGCCAGGACGTCTGGGAGTGAGGTGGACGCAAATATAACTCGATTTAGACGATTTTCGCCACTCGAAAATCGCCTAAGCAAGGGAAATAAATGGGCGCCGAAAAAAATGAAACAAGGCTAGACGACCACAGACTGTGCAAAACCCTGCCAAACTTGTAACACTTTACACACCTAACTACGACATACAAAATACACTATTACAAAAGCCGGGAAATGCTCACGAGCCGCATAAGCTCTATGTTTTCAGTAGTTTTTGTACTGGGACTCATCATTTTTAATTAAGAGTCTCCTACTACTGTCAGGACTTACATATATTTTCTGTGGATTATGAATGTATCTGATAGAGAAGATTTAGTAGTGCATGCTAAAAAAATTTGCATGAAAACCCCCCAAAATAAGCATTGATAGCCTCTCCCTAAAGTTTGCAAAATGTCTGCAGTTTTCTGTCAGTTGATTTTGTGAAGGCACTCCCCTGAAATCCAAGCTAAATTAGCATGAAATTAATAATTCTATGTAGCCAATCAGAGGCATCTATACCAATGTAGTGGTGTATGGGGATTCAGTATCTGCAGCAAAACATCATGGGATTTGTAGCCTTTTAGTCCCACCACACACCTCTCTTCCCCCTAAAAAAAGCAGCTCAGGCATCTCTGCTCACACGCCTCTCCCCCTGGAAATCAGCAGCTTCTCTCCTGGAGCTCTACACTGCGCTGCTATTGGCTGGAAGGTTAGTATAGGGTTAAACACCGTACTTGGAGATGCAGTTTTCCTATTGGTTAGTTTAAGATGCCCGTGTAGGCACCTCTGGGGGTCTGATAACCACTTTTTATAACAAAATAACTCTGTATGTGTATAGAACCCATCAATGCAATGTGTGTTTCTAATCAGCCTTGTTAAATTGCAATTCGGCCAATTGAATAGGGCTCTATTTAAGCACATAGCATATTTTTTTTACAGAAGTTTCTAGTTAGTGAAGACCTTGCTTTTGGATAGAAATTCACTAACTAAAAACTTCTGTAAAAAAATATGCTGTGTGCTTAAATAGAGCCTTATTCAAATGCCCAAACTGCAATTTAATAAGGCTGATAATCAGTATGTGTTTGATTAGAAAAAGTTACAAACAGGGAAACGTCCATATACCTTTAAATGATCACTGTAATATCCTAATCCCCTTCTGGATCGCTACCTTGTAGTGGTGAAGGGTCTTGTGTACCTCAGTGAAGCTGTAAACTATACCATGTACGGTCACCCAAGATGGACAGGTAGGTCAGACAAATTGTGGTCCAAAGGAGAAGGAACTGGCAACCCACTCCAGTATCTTTGCCATGACAACCTTATGGATAAACAGAACCAGAAACACAGACAGATGTGCCTGGCGTGCTGCATCCATATAGTCACTGAGAATTGGACACGTAGGACTGAACAACAGGAACTAGGTATTTTAATTAAGAATTGATTATTAATACAATTCACATTTAATAATTTAATAATTTTCAATATTAAAACGTACTTTCAAATATCAAACTAAGCTGCTGCTGGTGTCGATGCACTAGAAAGTCAAAAGGGGGAGCTCCTTTGTCTAGTAGGAAGTGGTATTAAATAATTACACAGGGATTTTATTATTGAAATTGCATAATTAAGACAACTAGCTTTACTTTAAAGAAGGTTTTGTAGGTTTCACAAATTAAGAATAATACTCCTTGTGCTTGGATAAGAGTTTACTCATTCATTACTTAGTTGTGTTATCGTTGATGCTAAGAGCAGTCGTTTTTTTGGGAGCTGACTTACAGCTCAATTAAGGACTTAAAGGTGGTCCATGAATTGCAGGAAAGGAAAGAACATATATAAACTAAATATAATTGCAATTACTTTGTTATTAAAATGTTTGAGTGAAAGTATATAAATAATTGAGCTTGAACATAAATTATTTCAAAAATGAATTAATTGAAAATATCCTGGTCTGTGACTACTCTTATCTGATGTAAATAACTCATGCATCCTTAAGGCATGTATCAATTTAAAATCATTATACTAATTGGGCATGGTTTCCTACTTCTCACCTGCCCTTTAAGAAATTATGAATTACATAGGATAAATGTGGTTACTGTAAGGAAGGATTTTTTTCCCGGCAAATCATATTTTAGTTTATGCTTAAATTCTAAGTTTAATTATCTAACAGTTTCACTCATTTTTAATAATAACCAATTCCAAGACATTTATTTTTGTGTGCTTTCCATTTCTGCAAAAACCTTTTCTGTGTACCTTTTAACAATTTCACAACTTGAGCAGACTCAGAGAAGATAAAACAAAAGGTGCAATAGTACTACTACAAGAAACTGGGATCTATCCTGTTATGGTGTCGGGACAGGTCCGCCAATGCAGTGCGGCCTCCAACCACTATATGGTGCTGCCGATATTCTGCAGCACTGCCAATATGTGAGAGAAGTTCTAAGTTTATAATGTTAACCTAACCCTTGAACTAACCCTAACCCTCATCCTAGTCCTAACCGTCACCCTAACCCCAACCCGAACAGTTTACCTAAGCCTTGACTCTATGATATGGCAAAGGAATATCGGCAGCGCCATCTAGCGGATGCTTAACACCACTGCTGCTGCCTTGTGCTGCGCTACCATATGGCCAGAAACTGTAAGTACTCATCATTATAAACAAAAACGTACAGACTGAAACAAAAAGTGTGACTTTCTCTTAAGCGCCAAGAACAAAATTGTGTTATTGACCTTTAGATGCACAAACAAAGCAAAGATGAACTATCGGTACTATCCAAGGGATTCTGTTTTTGTCCCACCAAAATCTATGGACAAAATCGAACTTTGCAGTGACATGAAGGAATTCTTCAGAAAAGACTCAAGGAATTATTTGATGACATAAAGCACAATATAACCTCTGGAATCACAGATAAAAATTACAGCAAAAAAAAAAAAATCCACTTGGACTCCCCCACTAGGAATAAACCCAACTCTGGCTCAGTGGTGGAGCTAGAGAATGGAGGGCCCTGGTGCAAAAATAAATTTTGGGCTGGGCCCCGCTGGAACCAAATTACTCAGTCCTCCTCCCCCAGACTCTATCCAATAACTGCTCCTCTCCCGACGAACCCTTCCCACAACAGGAAACATTCCCCAGACCCTTACCCATTGCTGCTCTATCCCCAAGATCCATGTCCATTATATATATATATATACTAGCAACTTGCCCGTAAAAAATGACGGCAATAAAATGTGAATCCTGGCAATGCTGTTTGCCACACAATGGGAGCCTCTCCCGCTCTACTTTACTGGCCTTGCGATAATCGCCTTCCTCCCTTGTGTCTCACTTCCCCCCTCCTCTCCTTCCCTTGTGTCTCCTTTCCCCCCTCCTCTCCTTCCCTTGTGTCTCCTCCCCCCCTATATTTTTACTCCCACTCCCTTCTGTGTCTTTCCCCCCTGTCCCCCCGTGTCTCTTTCCCCACCTCTCCCTCCCCTGTGTCTCTTGCCCCCTCTCCCTCCCCTATGTCTTTTTCTTCCCCATTGTGTCTTTTTCCCCCGTGTCTCTTCCCCCCTCCCTCGTATCTGTTGTCCCAATTCCCCTCCCCTGTGTCTCTTCCCCCTCCTCTCCCTCCCCTGTGTCGCTCCCCCTCCTCTCCCTCCCCTGTGTGTCTACCCCCTCCTTTGTGTCTCCCCCCTCTCCTCTGTGTCTCCCCCCTCTCCTCTGTGTCTTCCCCTCCTTCCCTGTGGGTCTCCCCTCCTATTCGCTCTCCGGCGCGCCGCAATGCACATTCGCGTCTGCGCCGTGCAATGAGCCTGCGTGCTCCGCCGGCCCGTTGTACCCATTTGCGGCAATCTTAGTTGTCAAAGCGTGAAGACGAATCGCAGTTTGACAACTATTATATGTGATATATATATATATATATATATATATATATATATATATATATATATATATATAAACATCACCCCCACACAGCACCCACCCTTAGCATCCATCCGCACCCAGTCCTTTTTAGCAGCCATCCCCTCTCTGCATCCATCCCTGCACAGCACACAACCCCTCTTAGCACCCACCTTACATAGCACCCATCCCTCTCTTTTTCTCCCCCATAGAGCCCCTCAAAGAACCCATCTCCCAGTGCTTTGTTTCCACTTAGCAGCTCTTGCTCTCTTGCCTTCCTCCATAATACACATCCGCAGAGTGCTCAACTGATCCACACCACCATGCCATATCTTGGAGCTTCAGTAGAAATATTCTGATTTAAACAGGAAGACACCAATTTCAGACCGAGGGGAGGAGGGGGGGGGGGGGGGGTTGCAGCCAAGGAGGCACAGGGGGGCTTAGGTGGGCGTAGGGGGATGGACCAGGGTGATGGCCTAAGGGGCCCCTACACTACAAAAAAAAAATGCAAAAACAAATACAATAAAAAATTACACAGCACTCTCCCCCACCCCCAAAAGGAGGGCAATCTGCACCACCTGTAGATCCACCCCTGCTCTGGACAGTTACATAGAAAGCTTCAGATACAGAGTCACATCATAGGTATTGAATAGACAGCACAAACTGGTACCCAATGTTATAACCAGGCAAGGAAAAGCTATAAACCAATTTCCGTATATACTCTAGTATAAGCCGAGTTTTCAGCCCTTTTTCTAAGGCTGAAAAGGCCCCCCTTGGCTTATACTCGAGTCATCACCCCCATGTCTCTCTTTCCCCCCGTGTCTCTCTTGCCCACCTGTGTCTCTCTTTTCCCCGTGTCTCTCTTTCCCCGTGACTCTTTCCCTCTACCTCCCTTATCATCCTCAACCCCCCCATCCTCAACCCCCCATCCTCATCCTCAACCACCCCCATCCTCATCCTCACCCCCCCCATCCTCAACCCTTCCATCCTCATCCTAAACCCCCCTCCTCATCCTAAACTCCCCTCCTCATCCTAAACTCCCCTCCTCACTTTACCCCTCTAATTACCTCCCCCTCTCCCTTTCCCCTCACTTACCTTCCATCTGCAGCTGCTCCTCTAATATCTTTCCGTCTGCGTCAGGACATGCGCGTCACGTCATTAGCATTGACCGGGTCAAGAAGCAGCCGGAAGGAGCGCGGAGAAGCAGAGGAGTAGCTGCCGATGGAAGGTAAGTGAGGGGAAAGGGAGAGGGGGAGGTAATTTGAGGGGTAAAGTGAGGAGGGGGATTTAGGATGAGGAGGAGGATTTAGGATGAGGAGGGGGGTTTAGGGTGAGGAGGGGGGTTTAGGATGAGGATGGGGGTTTGAGGATGAGGATGAGGAGGGGTTGAGGAGGGGGGTTGAGGATGGGGATTGAGGAGCGAGGTTGCGGGTGAGGAGGGGGGATTAAGGATGGGGGGTTGAGGATGGGGGGTTTGGGGAAGGGGGGGTTGAGGATGGGGGGTTGAGGATGAGGGGGTTGAGGATGAGGATTGGGGGTTGAGGTTGAGGAGGGCGGTTGAGGAGGGGGGTTGAGGAGGGAGGATGAGGAGGGAGGATGAGGAGGAGGGTTGAGGAGGGTCATAAGGGAACGGGAGGGAAAGAGACACAGGGAAGGGAGAAGGAGGGAAAGAGACACAGGGAAGGGAGAGGGGGAAGAGACACAGGTGCGGGAGAGAGGGTAAGAAACAGAGGGGAGGGAGAGGGGGAGAGACACAGGGAAGGGAGAGGGGGAAGAGACACAGGGGAGAGAGAGGGGGACACAAGAAAGGGGCACAGAGGGCACACAAGAGGGGGACAAAGAGGGCACAAGAGGGACACAGGGGGCAGCACATTTCCCACCCTCGGCTTATACTCGAGTCACTAAGTTTTCCCTGTATTTTGTGGTAAAATAGGTGCCTCGGCTTATACTCGGGTTGGGTTATACTCGAGTATATACGGTACTTCATATAAAGTGGATCCTCTCCTCTGAGAAATTTCTCACTCAGTTGGACCGATTGCTTCCTACAGAGACCGTCTGTACCACTTAGCAAGCTTTTCTCACCCAAAGCATCAAAGGCTTCCTTTGTTCTCTGCTGTGATAGTGTGAACCTTATCTATTATCTGATCGAGTCTAGTTTAATCAGCTTGCCTATATGTACTGCAAGCTTTTCAGACTTCATCTAAGAACTTGCTTTGAGGAAGAGGCTATGACCTTGAAAGCCTGCAATGTAATCCTACTCAGTTAGCCATTAAATGTGTCATCACCACTTAAATTATATTTTCCATAAACCCTGGCAATTTATCATGGCTTCATATAGTCCACAATCAATGCTTTCTCGTGAGCCTGTTAAATTGATCCCTTGACATAATTTTATTAGGCATATTGCTCTAGTAGATGTTCCAGTAAAGTTTAATCTTTAACATGTCTCTAACTATGTAAAAACTTCAGAGAACTTGGTACCACAATGTGCTTCCTACATATCAGAATACGTTGGAGGTTTAAAAGAGATGCTGGTGTCTTTTGAAGGGTTAGATTTCAAAAATGCATATCCACCGAGTTCACCCTTTTACTATGGGATGGGAATTTACAGCTGGGAGCCATGGCCCCGTCTTTCACCCAACCCCTGGTGTTGTTTGATGGAGAGTAATACAGAATAAATTAAATGGTTCTATGTACCCCTTATTAAACAGGGCATTATGGGCTTATCTTTCTCCATACTCACAGGGGGAATATTTTATAAAAAAATGCAATCAGTTGTGCATCCCTATCTAGCATATCTAGTCCCTACTAAACCAATGGGCTAGAGAGTACAATTTCACCCAGGAGGATTAAGAACTGGGGGGATGAGAGGACAAATTACCCCCAGATTAAATTAATAGGGAACACAAGAAAATAGCAAAATTAAACTTAATCATGCATTACCAGGTTTGGCCACTAGAGCTATGGGTCAGAATGTCTTTCCCATGAAAGCTTTGCTTTCTTAAGTTGGCATATAGACATATATATATTTATAATATATATATATATATATATATATATATATATAATTTTTATTTATATTGGGAATGGCAGGAGCATTGAGAATTTAAACAAAGAAATAAAAAAAGAAGGTTTTAAAGATCACTGCAGCTACTGTTCCCCCAAGAGCAGGACCGGGCGGTAGATCCGTCCCTGCTTCCTGTGCTGGGAGTAGAGTTGGATTATCCCCCCCAGATTTGTTTTGGCTCCTACGTTCATGTCACCTAGCCACCTGTTCATACACTAATACTGATCTATTACCAAACATCACCTATCACACAGCGCTAGAGAAGTATTACAATTACCTCTCCTAATCACTATAAGGAGCTGACTGGTTAATTTCAGTTGATCTTATTTGACTTGCAAATTCCCATACTTTCAGTGGCTTAAAAGTGACTGACATTTTTTTTTCTCCAACTGTCATTCGATGGGTAAAGCTCCCTATTAGTTTAGATATTGATCAGTAGTTTCTCTATTTTTTTTAAAGGTTGAGTGGAGGTTATGATGAGATTGATGATTTTAGAATGAGGACGGTAACTGTAATTTTAAATCTTATAATGTATTTAATTTCCTGTAATTTGATTCCTGGTAGACCCCAAACTCATATTACTGGAGTTTGGAAGCATATATAAGGCCTGTCAACCCAGTAGAAAAGAGATTGAGGGGAATAGTCTTATACAAAGACTCAGCACTTAATTTGAGATTAGGGGTATGGTCATCCATATTGATCATTGGGGGGGGGGCTTTGAGAGGTTTAGACTTTTGGTCTTCCTTTCAAGGTCTCTGGGATAGTAACTGATGGAGCGGTTATATAGGTACTATGCCACTGGCAAAGTAGGGTCTAGATTTAATAATTAATAGTAGGGACCACTGCTTTCATTTTCTATTATAATATTGTCACCCAGCTGCACCAGCATTTTTTAATTCCTAGGGAATAAAACAGAAGCAGCTTCTGCTGCTTCGGAAATATACAATTCTTAACTGGTTTAATATTAGTTTTGTTCTCATGTTCATCCGAGGTGTTTGAGAGCTTTAAATCCTAAAATTATAGCCCGAAAGTGAGTATTGCAGCACTTACATTTAAATCAAAATAAATATACTGTGGAAGAAAACACAGAAAGAATGTCCTGGTGATTAACTTTGAATCATGGAACTTTTTGAAGAATTTATTTAAATACTGTTTTGGCATTATGGTGTGTAATAGTGTCATTGTCAGATATACAGTAGAATAGAAGCATTATTAAATTCCAAGCTTGAAATTTGCAGCGGTTACAGAGCGATTAAATTAGAAAAGCCTGCAACTACATGGTCGAAATCCAAACCCGTAAACCATGCTTCCATATGTAGCATTTCAGGACAAGAAAATGATCAAATCTGCAAGGCCGTAAATACCAAAACCGTCATCATGGCGTCAGTAAAACACAGCGTTTAAACCACAATCAGTTACAGTTTTGAAGTCTGATTTGTGAATGGACTCGTAATAAATAAAAGTTGCAATATTAAAAGATCAATATATCTACTATTATAGTCCATGCGAGTTCAATGACATTTATTAACCCATTATTTGCGGGGATCAATATAAAATGGAAATAACACATAAAAAAAAAAATGTAATTGCAATTTTGCAAGCTTGAGACTAATTCTAATACCTTTCATGGCTTTCCTTGTATTTTAAAATACAGCAGTGTGTTTATATTTACTTTTACAGTGCTACGAACAGATGTTTAACCCCCTTGCGAGTCCTCTCCAGTACTCGTAGGATTTTTGGCTATATTTGCCATTTAGCGGTGTGAAAGCAAGTGCAGCTTTGGTAAATTGTAGCAATTTAATAGTGATTTGCGATTGTAACATTTACAGGTTTGAAAGATCAAAGGCTTAGGTGAGTCGGAGTTACAATTTTGGCAACCCAGTTGCTTTTCAGTATGTAACCCGCAAATATTTTGTGGGTTGATAAAAGGGGCTAATTTAATAGAAGTAACTTTTGCGGGCTCCTTGACAGGCTTCAGTAACTACAATTTGTGGAATTTAATGAGGCCCTAGCAGCCACATTAAATTCAAAGCCCATAGCGGCATCGGTAAGCCCGCAAAGCCTACGGACTTGAAATTCGGCTGTGTTACAGAGCTATTAAATTGAACCATGCTGCGAGTTACCAGCTGTAGACGCAAGCCCGTAAACCATTCTTGCACCGGCTGGAAGTGCGGCCTTGAACATGATCAATTAGTCAAACCAGTAGTTCGGACCCGCATTACAGAAATAATGCAATATTAATAAATCAGTAAATATGATATTCTAGTCCATGCGAGTTCCATTATCTGTATTAACACATTGATTGCTGTGATCAATATAACACAGAAATGAAACATGAAATAAAGTATTTTATATTGCAGATTTGCGAGCCTGAGAATGTTGTGCTATTCATTTTAATACAAAACATCACTTTCCCTTTTAATTATAAGTACAGTAGTGTGTTGATATAGCATTTACAGTGCTATGGATAGGACTTTAACCCCCTCGCGGGTCCTCTCTAGTACCGGTTGGCTTTTTGGTTCTATTTGCTGGTTGCGCGGTTGAACGCAAGTGGATTCGTAGCAATTTAATAGTGATTTTCCAATGTAACAGTTACCGGCTTGACAGATCAAAGGATTTGTGGCTGCGGTGTTCAGATTTCGACATCCCGTAGTTTTTTTTTTTCACACTTAACCCGCAAGTAGTTAGCGGGTAGCTTTACAGGGCCAATTTAATAGCTGTAATTCTTGCGGGCTACATTACAGGCTGCGGTTTTACACATTGAGGGAATTAATGTGGCTGCTAGTCTAGTTATTCTAGTGTGAACCATTCTTTCAGTTTATTGTGGCTTACTGGCCTCATTAAATTGGAGGTACGTGTTAACACGTAGCTCATAACTGTCATCTTAGGGCTATTTGCGTGCCAAGATGCCTCGTAATGTTGCTCGCAGCTGGCTTTGCGTGTTAACAAGCAGGACGACCGAGAATAGGATACGTGGAGAGCTACTTTTAATTTTGCACACGTAAATCCTTTGATCTTGCATGCCCGTAATCTCTAATTGTTTAATTCAGCTATTAAAGTGCTACATGGTCACTCGCTAGCAAGCACGTCACACGCAAATGGAGCCCAGAGGCTCGAGAGGCTTGTGTGCTCGAGAGCATCTGCAAAGGGGGTAAAGTCCAATACGTAGCACTTGTACTGTAAATAAAATCACTCTACTGTACATGTATTATAAGGGAAAGTGATGTTAGGTCTTAAAATGAATAGCACAACATTCTCAAGCCTGCAAATCGGCCCAGAAAAAATACTAAATTTCATGATTATTTTTTGTGTAATATCGATCCCTGCAATCAATCTGTTACAACATATACTGTAACTCGCATGTGATAGAATATCATATTTACTGCTTTATTAACACTGCATTCTTTCTGATACGCAAACTGGATTTGAAGCACGTAGGACTTGGAAATCTACCCTCCCTTTTTCAGTGACGTAACGCTTACGATCTCTCTTTCCATTGGCTCCATATGAACCCGTAACTATGAGATTACTTAATTGTTTGCGTGCGAACACGCAAGTCCGACAGCCGCGAACTGGTTTACTAAATAGTGTCTCTCGCTCGTTGCTCGCAGCTCTTTCTAATTTAATAGCGACGTATCTTGGCCAAATATGAAGCACTCAGCCCTTACGTGCTAAACATTGGGCTTATGAGGCTGGAATTTAATATGGCCCTATGTTAGGAATCAAGCTAAGATAGATAAATGAACAATTCATTTAGAAATATATAAAATAAAAGGTAAGTACAAAAAGAAATAATAAATAATATAAACATCCAAACCAGAAGATAGAGTATATTTATTTTTCATTAAAACAGTTTTGCAATCATTATCTTTATTTAACAGAAAGTTTACAAGATCATAATAATAATGCTTCGGTGTCACTTTATACAGCTCAGTTTTGTACTAATATTTTTAAAATAAACTTTATACTGATAGTCAACCTTATAACACTTTTTATAATATAATCTTCACAGCTAAACTATGCCTAGTATTTTATAGGGAGTTATTTGTAATTATTAAATATATGAAATAAATTCATATTTATAAAGAAGTATGCTTGTGCGCATATTTTGTATTCTCTCTAATAAAATATTTGTTCTCTTTTTGAAACGAAATAAAGAATATTCATCTTTTATACTCAATATGTGTAATCAAATGTCAAGCTATAACAACTGCTACTCTGTCTTCGTTTTCTCAAGGTTTATTCAGACAAGACAGCAGTGTGAACTGTATAAAGAGTAATCTTTGTATTATCTTGTTCCAAACCAATGGGATGAAAGATTAAAAAAACTCATAATTTATTATCCATAGAACACCAATGTCAATGAGTACAGAATTCAGCAGTCTCTTGACAGCAATATAAGAAGCTAGAAATTCGCATGAAAGACCCTACAGATCCCATTCATTTTTCAAACATCCATTCACATATTTCATGAAACAGTCATTGCAGGTGCAATCCCTAATATTTGGTTTACAGAAAAAAGTATGTTTGATTAATGTCACCTTTCAATATACCTTTTCATTGTGCCAAAATCCCACCAATATTTCTTTTAACATAATGATAATGTAGCTCAGTTCAGAGATTGTTTAAAAAAGTATTGTGAAATTCTAAAATAAGATTGCTAAGGTTTTATGGGTATGACTTTATACTAAATTACATAAATGCAACCTTGTAGTCTCTACACATTTAAAAAACTAAATGACATAATTTTAGAGTTGTTTATTCATGTTTATTTTTTTAAATATCGTTTTTACTGTTTTTTTTTTAAATACTTTTTAAAAATAAAATATTCAATGGTAATGAAAGTATAACACAGAAATACATACTAAAGAAATAATAGAATAATAAACTAAACAGTTAAGAATTTTAATATTCATATAGAATATGATTTTAAGAGTAATTAATTCTAGTGACAAAAAATAAATAAAAAGGGAATATTTTTTATTAAATATAAATATATGTAGAGGTTTGTGTCATGTCTCGTATTATATGTTTTATATTGAACTTTAAGGCTTCAACTCAGCTATTCAAGTATTTTATGGGTTTTGGTTTTAAAATGTTACTTATAATACATTTTATTGCAAAATAAAGGATTTAAAAAAAAATAGTTTTAGTTGTGCTTTTAGATTTTTGTTAACATTTTATCTGCTTAACCATTTTTAATATAACATTTTTTTGTAATTTAAATAAAGTACTGACAGGAAGACAAGACCAACTTTTGTTTGCATATCAGTAACTGCAGTACATAAGGTTTGTTTGCGTTTTTAACGTGTTGTTTCCTAGATCTCATAGTCATATCTAAGTTTCCCTGTTTTTATCTTTTTCTAATCTAACATCTGCTGCTTATATCAGACACACACATTACATGGAGTCATTCTATATACATGCATATTTATTTCATTTCAGAATAAAACTTGTTTTGCACACCCCCAGAGCTGCTTACATAGGCACAGTGAACCTCCCAATGGAAACACTGCATTTGGGTACATATTTGAACCCTTTACTAACCTTCTACAGAGAGACTACACATCCCATGATTCCTTCCTGCACAAACAGCCATCATTGATTGTTACATTGTATTAAAATGTATAGATGCCTATAATTTTATGCTTATTTTAGCAGAGATTTTCAGGGGTATTAACTAACAAAAACAACTGCTTGCAAACTCAAGAGATTTAGCAAACATCAGGGTGAGTTTATAAATGTTTATTTTGGTATTTTGTCATGCAATAAAATGTTTACACTACTGATTCTCCTCTATCAGATGCATTCACAATCCAGGAAACTTATATATACCTTTAAGATGTGAAGATCAGTTACCAGTCAGCAGAAATTCCTTTTATTTCTTGATCCTAACAGAATGAAATCTCCTTAAATAAGGCATTCATGAGCATTCCATAGGACCATGTCTGACATTGTATCATTGTGATTATTTTAGAAACTAGTAACTTGCCTGTCAGAAATGATGGTAGAAAATATATGGAATATAATATTGAATCAATTGACATACATTTATATATCCAAATTATTTCTCTCTCACTCTTTATCTATGAATACTAAATGAATACTATATAGCACTGCTATCACTCAATATCATTATGTGCATGTTCCTGTATTTATTTATTTTCAAGACTTTGTCTCTTTACTTCTCTCTTATTTCCTTCTCTGTATATTTTATTTCACATGTATGTCTCTTTAATTCTCTCTTAATATACCTCCCTTTCTTTTTTTGCCCATGTATATCTATTGCGTTCTTTCACTTCTTGTGTCTTCACTTATATGTATGTTTCCTTCTGCCTATCTCAATCTGTAAATGTGACACACGATTACTTTATTTGAAAACTAACACACTTCCTGCAGCCTCTCTGAAGTATTCAGGCTCTCTGAGGTAAAAGCGTGCAAAATGCGATATATATTGCACGCATTTTTCAACTGTCAAATATGTTCAAACTGCGCATGAGCGATTTTATATCCAATTATATGAATTGTGCAATGCACGATTTATAACAAACTGTGTGTGCACGATTACGGGAAAACAGGGCATGCATGAATGTTGTTTAAACTGTGCGTGTAAGAATAATGGCTAAACTGCGCGTGTAAGAATAATGGCTAACTGCGCATGCGCGAACATTGTTTGAACTGTGCATGCATGATTATGAAGGAACTGTGTTGTGCATGCTCCTTCCTACGTAATTGCACATGTGCATGCAATCGTTACTCTTAAAACTATTATATTGGATAGTGGATGGATAGTCGGCAATGTGTTTATATTATTGAATGATACTAAAAATGTATTAACTAAGCCTCTGACCATATTAGTTGGTTAGTTTTGGATGCCAACTTGGATGTGGTTGGAGCAAGTAATTTAAGCAGTGTATTAGTAATAGTTACATAGTAATTAAGGTTGAAAAAGAACTTTCAGTTCATCAAGTTCAACCTTTTAAGATCTCCTCTGATCTGCAATATGTGGATTAGTTATTAATTAATTAGTTGTTAATTAATTATTAATCAATTAATAAATTATTTCTTTTTAATTTAGTTTTTTTAATTATTAATTAATCCAGAGGAAGGCAAACAGAAAAAAAAACAAGTGAAACCCAAGTATATTTGTTTAAAAGTGGTAATGTAAGCCTATCACACAAATAAAACCAATTCAAGCGTTTACTTTACCATGCTTTGTATGGGTCATGCAAATCAAGTAATTTGTATTTGGTTATTCGTAATATTTTATTCTCTAAAACACTATAGCTTAACAACTTAGCTATAAGCAGCGTGTTTTAGGGTTTATGTTGTTGTTGATATCTCCCATTACAATCATTTTACATACTCTGAAATCATCCAGTTTTTAATATCTTGACCATAAATATGGATGTGTAGTTTTTGGAGCACGTACATTAAGGAATTTGTAAAGTTAATAATTAAGTTGAGAATTTAACAAAATCAGACCAGGATGTACTTTCTTATTTTATCCAAAGCAAACAGGTAAAATTGCTTTAGGAAAGGAAATAATTAGTAATAGATGTATAGATAATAAGGAAATATGTAGGAGTATAATTGAGTATTATTTGCTATTTGCTAGAGATATGACAGACTGGTGAAGAAGGGCATGATCCCTTAATCTGGGAAACAGGCTGGAGGTGGCATGGGAAGTGCCTGATGAGATTTTACACTGTGACAATGTAACAATGTAAAATTATGCATTTGCATAGGATGTAATTTATAAACAAAATGGAACACATCTAGGGGTGTCATAGAGAGAAATGGGTTTAAAAGTACTTGTAGAAATCTACCTTTATATTAATTCTCAATGAAAGGCAGCAGCTGCAAAGACAAGTAACATTTTAGCATGAATTGGAAGGGGTGTAGAAACATGGGAAACAAATATCATTCTGCCACTACATAAATGACTGGTAAGACCTCATTAAAAAGACACTGTAGAGTTAGGCACATTATAGAGCTAGAACAAATTGGAAGGGGAATGGAAGGATTAAGCTTTGAAGAAAACACTATAAAAAAGTGTCTAAGAGGGTAAATTATTAACTTTTACAGGTAAACTACTTGGGCCAGAAATGTTACAATTAACTCATTGAGGTTAGCAGAAAAAAACAAAAACACCTTAACGAAAGAAAAGGGTTCTTCACAAAAAGTGCAGCCAGATTGTAGAACTTGCTATGAAATAAGTTTTGAGAGCAGATTCAATAGATAACTTTTAAAAAAAGGTATACAAGTTTATGTTGCATAATGAGAATAGGAGGTGTACCGATCCAAAGAATAATTAAATTACCATTCTTTGGTATCAGGAATGGGATTTTTCTGCTTGTTAGACAATTACAAATGTTTTGTTATTCCTTCTTATGGAAAAAAAAATAATCACATAATATACAGTATCTCACAAAAGTGCGTACACCCCTAACATTTTTGTAAATATTTTATTATATCTTTTCATGTGACAACACTTAAGAAATGACACTCTGCTACAATGTAACATAGTAAGTGGACAGCCTGTATAACAGTGTCGAATTTGCTGTCGCCTCAAAATAACTCAACACACAGCCATTAATGTCTAAACCGCTGGCAACAAAAGTGAGTACACACTTAAGTGGAAGTGTCCAAATTGGGCCCAAAGTGACAATATTTTGTGTGGCCTCCATTATTTTCCAGCACTGCCTTAACCCTCATGATGACGTCATGGAGCTAGTGGATGTTAGAGACCTTGCACCTTGGGCCTGCATGAGTGCTGCCTGTACTTGGGAGCTACAGTTCTGTGAAGGACCCATGAATGCCAACATGTACTGTGACATACTGAAGCAGAACAGGATCCCCTCCCTTCGGAGACTTGGCCGCAGGGCAGTATTCTGAAATGAAATACACCTCCAAGATGACCATTGCCTTTCTAAAGAAACTGAAGGTAAAGGTGATCATGTCACCAGACCTAAACCCTATTGAGCATCTGTAGGGCACCCTCAAATGGAAGGTGGGGGAGTGCAAGGTATTTAACATCCACCAGCTCCATGATGTTATTATGGAGGAGTGGAAGAGAACTCCAGTGGCAACCTGTGAAGCTCCGGTGAACTCCATGCCCATGAGGGTTAAGGCAGTGCTGGAAAATGATGGTGGCCACACAAAATATTGACACTTTGGGCCCTATTTGGACATTTCCACTTAGGGGTGTACTCACTTTTGTTGCCAACGGTTTAGACATTAATGGCTGTGTGTTGAGTTATTTTAACAGCAAATTTACACTGTTATACAGGCTGTACACTCACTACTTTACATTGTAGCATAGGGGCATTTCTTCAGTGTTGTCACATGAAAAGATATAATAAAATATTTACAAAAATGTGAGGGGTGTACTAACTTTTGTGAGATACTGTAGGTATCAGAGTAAATCTAAAAGGGTTGAACTTGAACCAATGGTACCCTGCCGAACACCCCCCCGTCTTCAATCATCCCATACATATATCATAATTATACATTATCAGGAGTTGTAGCTAGTGATATAGTTTGGATGTTTAACTTAAGTGATTAAGTAAACACTGAGTTTAAGATGATTTGGTTGATTTTTTATTTTAACATCTTTATATATCTGCTAGTAATGTGTTGTATTAAAATACATTTTACTTCCTTCATAATTACTTGGAACCAAATGCTTAAATTATAAGTTTAAATGATGCATGACAATTGCAAAAAAAAGCAAACAAATATGTAATGCTAAACAGTTTAATTTCCCGTGCTATACTTAAAAAGCTTTTGGGAAAAACATAAACTTTAGAATTGAAATATAATTGTTGTGAAATTTTTTGGACTCCGTACTATATTTCCAGCCCAAAACATTCATTCATTTTTTTCTGGCATAAATTATAACTGTTTGAGGTCCCAATCCATACCAGATGTGCTCATCAGTAAATATTGTGAACCTCTTGTTGAAATATTTAGCAGGGATTTCTATATATCTTTTCAGGCTGCCAGTCTGGCTGTCATCACAGTCTATATATTTCCATATCTACCTATCCTATGAAATGAAAGATGATTAGGCTGTCTTTTTTTTTTTAAAGTCTACTTTTGTCTTCAAAAGGTATGGAATTTCAAAGCATGTTTAAATATATGTAAATGAATGTGTACAGAGATGTTATGTTTAATGGTCCCTATGCATTATAATTTTGCAATTTAATTTAAATAATGTAAATTTCTATTTTAAAGAAATAAAAAGTTAAACCAACCCACATAAGAAAGCAAAGAGATCAAACAGATCTTCTCTATTCTCTTACAGATATTTTTAAAACTGTTTTATTAAGAAGACAGGAGGAAGCATACTGTTAATAATGATAATGTATCAGTAATTTATATTTGGAGTTTTATGGCAGAGAATATATTTAAAGTAATGGCAGCCAAAAGGTAGTTCTCAATCTACCTGTAGATGTCCAAGTAGCAGACTGCACACCATATTAAACTACTGTAGTATTGATATTTAACTTTGACTGTGGAGTTCATATTTAAAGCGATATGTAAGTGAGCTGGGTTTCAAATGTTTCCTAACAAACAGCTACCGAATATGTATTATATTGAAACTTTGAATGTACTTACATATTTATATGCTAGATACTGATATCTGGTTGTGCACACCCCTAGGAAGCTGACATAAAGTGTACCCTGCAGGGTACAGTGTGTGTCTTCTAAAGGAAATGATGGTTGCTGGGGTCACAGCTGAAATTGCCCATAAGGAGACAGGCAGAAAAAAAACAAAAAAAAAAAACAGCAACTGCCATATTGTGATACAAATGTTTATGGCCCTCATTCTATTATCGTCCGTAAATCGGCCGCAAAGCTGCGATTCCTTGCGGGGCTCCCGTTACCTTGCAATTCAAATAGACGGCGCCGCAAGGATATCCCCTTTACGGCCGGCCGTATATCTTGCAACCGGCCGTAAGCCCAGAAATCTTTAAAAGCAAAAATAAATTCAAGAAGGCACTGTACAGCTCTGTAAATGCTAGGGATCATAATGGGGGACATAAGGATTAATAGCAACCCCCTCTCAAGCTTGCACATCAGCCCAAATCCAAGATTTCATTAACTGTTTATTTTCCGTCCGCAGCGTGGGCGGGTCTGAGGTGCTCCAAGCCCTCTGGACTTTTTCCTTGGATATTTGACATAAATTAAAAAAATATATATTTACGGATTTGAGTGTAGGGGAATGTTGTGCTATTTTTGCTTTATAGTCTCCTCAGAGTGCAGGATGGCTTTATTATGTGCTTAATTGTGTGCCTGCGGGACCTTTTTGCTGCAAGTTAGCTGCGGCTCGGTTTTAGCCTTGCAGAGAGGGTTCCCGGAGCAATTGAATAGCAATTGGGATTTGCTTGCGGCCGAAACTCTTGCGGCCGTTTAAGATCAAAGGCTTGCCTCCAGCGCGTGCGACCGCAAGGGATAACAAGGCGCCGGCCGCAAGCCTGCCGGAGTCCCCGGCCGGAAGGGAATAGAATAGGCAAATAGCCTGCGGCAGGTCCTTGCGGCCCCGCATCTCCTATGGCCGATAATAGAATGAGACCCTAAGTCTTTACTTTCTCCTGATTGGCCAAAACTATTTTTCGAATTGTATACCAGTTTAGCCTTTGTTTGAAGTTTCAACTGATAGAAATTAAAATATATTTTGCTATCTTCAAGGTAAGTGTTTACATGCTTATTTTGGTATTTTTTCATGCACAAAAATGTTTTCATACACTACTAATTCTCCTCTATCAGATGCACCCATAATCCAGCTCACTTACATACCCCCCCCCCCCCCCCCCCCTAAGAGGTATGGTCCTACATAACCTCTGCAACATATTTGACTGTGACTGCATGGAGAAATTATAAACTGTCTGGTTGGGTGGTAAAACTATATTTTTATTATTCTTTGAGAAAGTTTGTGGCGATATAATTTGTAGTAAACATCATCATAACTTCGATAAAGATAAATTAACAGATGAGTGGCATAATTAATATATTAAATATATAAAAATAATAAAAACATCTATGTCTCTAAAAGGCATTTTCATTATAAGTATTTCTACCAATATTATTGATGTAATTACATTTTGAATATACATGTGATATAATGTGAAGTTTTTAGATTTATATGCCATGTTTTTAACCTCCTGACTGCAAGCTATGTGTAAGATAAATGTGGTGAGGCCAGAGATGCCAAACAC
The DNA here is from genome assembly GCA_027410445.1 of Discoglossus pictus. Lineage (NCBI taxonomy): Eukaryota > Metazoa > Chordata > Amphibia > Anura > Alytidae > Discoglossus > Discoglossus pictus. The sequence goes on along the minus strand of CM050163.1, from coordinate 539,406,536 downwards.
AGGGGAGGTGATCAGAATGATTCCCCCACTATCAAACAAACAGAAATTAATTAAGAAAAAGTGAAAAGCTAACCTACTCCCTCCAGTATAACAAATGAGGCATTATTATTTAAAAATAACTGGGCGAGAGCTTATATTTATTAAAATTCATTATCCTGACTCCCCTAAACCCCACAAGTACCTCTGTTATCTATGGCTCTATCGCATTTGGTTGCTAATATCAAAGGCTATAAGGATGGACATGGAATGGTCTAAGGACTGTGACAGGTTTTTTTCCTTTTATGTATACTGTATAATGTTTTAAAAAATGTATGTTGTTAGCCATACTGGAAGTGCAGGGGAGGGGATGAACCATGAGATCCTGCCAGACAGAATCCAAGTCAGTAAGCTAAACTGTAACAGCACTACATATTGCGTACCCAAGCAAGAGCACAGTGCACTGACTGTGGTCCAAGGAGAGGGAGAAATGGAGTCCCATGCCCAGACCATTGTTCCAGGTGAGGGGTTGTACCGTTCCCAGACTGTGGTGCAGGGGAAAGTGGATTACAGTGCCCAGCCTGTCTTTCAACCCAGGGGGATAAAGACTACTGCCAAGGCCCAGATCTCTGATGCCAGCCAGCAGATCAAGCTTGCAGGGTACCTACTGGGATTATCGTTTGTGTTTGCCACAAAGGAGAGAGTTGCCATAGTCGAGTATGTGTATGTGACAATGGGGAGAATTTACTAAAACATAGCAGGTAAGTGTCCTCTATCTATCTCCCTCCTGCAATGTACTAAAGGCTTTTTCTGCTGTAACTGCCAGCTGTTTGTTGGCCTATTGCAAATTATTTGTGCAGAAGAATTCAAATTGTCTGTCAGTATTCTCTGAGGAATCCACTCTCAAGCAGTGGAGAAACGCGTGTTGGGAGCTGTTAGGGCTTTACTGTGACTCCTTCCTACATCCTCAGCAAACATCTTGGGTCAGTTTTTTGTTATAATTGATTTTTTGATAACTGTTGGTGGACAAGTGTTCACACTACTAGTATGTGATCCAAGCAGAGTTATCTGCAAATATCTAAATTATTGCTCAGGTCAATGTTCTCAGCAAATGTAATGTGTAATTTAAATAGGATCTATGAAACTATAATGTTGCTGTAATGACTAACTATCACTTAACACACATCTGGTTTAATGCAACGGGCACAATAAGTACAAGGAACATATTATGAGCAAGTGTTATTTCAACTAGACACTAGCCCGTGTTAACCCATATTGAATATAAAAATACTAAGTGCCCTGTTAAGTGAAGGAGAGTAGTAGCAGTCCTCATAATTAATTAGCCTTCACAGCGTGTTTTTAATAAACAGCGTTTTGAACGCTGACTTACACTGTGTATGTACACTGTGTATATATATTGTCACAATAAAGATGTCATCTTTTTTGTTGCTACAATTAAAAATAGAGTATTTTTCGGTTTTGACTCATAGGTGGTCCCTCCATTTTTGGGTCTCCACTTGTCAGCTACTATTGTGCTTATTTTCTGATAACATGCTGCATTCATCTTGCCATACATTTTCACAAGACTCCTGGTGCCTTTAGCGCTCACACGTCCCCAAAACATCAGTGAGCCACCACCATGCTTCACAGTGGGGATGGTAATCTTTTCACTATGGGCCTTGTTGACCCCTTTCCAAACATAGCGCTTATGGTTGTGACCATAAAGTTCTATTTTTGTCTCGTCACTCCAAACTACAGTGTGCCAGAATCTGTGAGGCATGACAAGGTGTTGTTGGGCATATTGTAACCAGGCTTTTTGTGGCATTGGTGCAGTAAAGGCTTCTTTCTGGCAACTCGACCATGCAGCAAATTTTTTTTCAAATATCGTCATATACCGTCTTTTTCCAGAGCAGTCTGTATTTCTCCTGAGGTTACCTGTGGGTTTTTCTTTGTATTCCAAGCAATTCTTTTGGCAGTTGCGGCTGAAATCTTTATTAATCTACCTGACCTTGGCTTGGTATCAAGAAACCCCCGAATTTTCCACTTCTTATAAAGTTATTGAACAGTACTGACTGTCATTTTCAAGGCTTTGGATATCTTTTTTATATCCTTTTCCACCTTTAAGAAGTTCCATTACCTTGTTATGCAAGTCTTTTGACAGTTATTTTTTGCTCCCCATGGCTCAGTATATAGCCTGCTCAGTACATCTACATGAGAGCTAACAAACTGATTGACTATTTATACACAGACAATAACTGCTATTTAAAAAGCCACAGGTGTGGGAAATTAACCTTTAATTGCAATTTTAACCCGTGTGTGTCACCTTGTGTGTCTATAACAAGGTCAAACATTCAAACATATGTAAACTTGTGATCAGGGCCATTTGGGTGAAGAAAAGCTAAATTGTTATTACTTTGCTGCAAAATTGGCTGATGTGAGGTCTACAAACTTGGGTGCATTTTGAGGCTGTTCCAGTGATATATCTTGCAGTCTTGTTATCTGAACTAAAAATAAATCTTTAATGGCTATGCAAAAAATAAGTTATGGGATTTTACAAGCTGTAAGAATGACCTACAGCCCTATTAAATTCCCCCAACGTGAAAACCCGCTAGACTTACGGGCTATTTAATTGGCCTCTTACAGCTACCCGTAAATGATCTGCGGGTTAAAAAAAACCTACGGGCTGTCAAAACCAGAACTCGGTTGCTGCAAAGCCTTTGATCTGTCAAGCCCGTAAATGCTATGTTCGGAAATTGCAATTAAATTGATACGAATGCACTGGCATTCAAACCCGTAAGCTGCAAATGGAGCCAAAAGCCTACGGCTCATAGAGAGGACTTGCAGTGGTGTTAAAGTCCTATCCATAGCACTGTGAATGCAAATATCAGCAAGCTACTGTATTTTAAATTGAAGGGAAAGGGATGTTAGGGTTTTCTGTTTAATTTCCGTGTTATATCGATCCCGGAAATCAATGTGTTAATACATACAATGGAACTCGCATAGACTAGAATATAATATTTACTGATTTATTATCATTGCATTATTTCTGGAATGCGGGTCCAATCGTAACTCGTAATTTACACCCGTAAGCGATTGAAATCTAACCTCCATTTTCAGTGACATAATGATGACGATATCTTTTACCATTGGCTCCATCTAAACCCGTAACTACAGGTTTGACTAATTGATCATGTTCACGCCGCACATGAAACATGTGCAAGAATGGATTACGGGTTTGGATGTCGGCCCCGTCTGTTGCAGGCTTGGCTAATTTAATAGCTCTGTAACTCCGCTGAATTTCAAGCCTGCAGGCTTTGCGGTTGTACCAGTGCCACTACAGGCTTAGAATTTAATATGGCCCCTAGTCTTTCATAAATCACTTATGACTAACAATCCTTAATACCAAAAGAATTACATTTGTAACATTTTAAGACATGACATATTGTGGTATATGTGACATATTGAGTTTGTAGGGTTCTAGAATTACGTGACGGTGTATTTGAGTTACATGATTTAAGCAACAGTATTCACTTTCTAAAAAAAAGATGTATACATCTATTTACAAATCAAAATTTTGTATATCATCTATTAATAGGTTTGGGGAAACTCAGAATTAACAACTCATTAAAAATATAGAACAATTCAGAAGGGGGGTAATTTCTAGTGTATATAAAATGCTTTTTGATAATATTTAAAAAAATAGATTTATATGATCAAATGGAAAAAAATCTAGTATATGGATTAAATGAAAAAAAATGGTATTATACGTAGGATGAGATTTTCATTGGTGTGATATTTTTGGCAAAAGCATTTCCTTTCTGTAAGTTTACAAGTTTTAATCTTGTAAGGTGCTTTATGGAAAACACCATGAACATTTGATTTTAGGCTCAAAAACAGGGCTCTCCATTTGACTTGTCCCTGTATGGCGCTACAAAATATGTTGGCGCATTACAAATAAAGGATAATAATAAAAACTGCGACTTCAGAAGGTACTTGAAACCAATGTTTTTAACTGATCTTGATATCATAAAATTAAAATCTTTATATATGGAACTGTTGAGGTAGATTAAAAGATGAAAGGGGGGATTTACTTACAGATCTCGAATGCAAACTAGCCCATAATAGCCCAAATTAACCTGTGATCCAGCTTCTTAGCTCATTGTGCAATTTATTGAGGACCCCTTCTCCCATGATATACCTAGCTGATTGTGGCTCATCACACATTATAGTGAACATGGTGTGTTAGGGAGCATGTTAGGGGCATGTAACCTGTATCTACAATGAAAATCTAATCTCTTACACTCATCATGTTTTTTACTACCAGCAATGCTAATATCCATCATTAAGTGTTTGCACACCACGTAAGCAGTATATTTTATATTTAAAGAAAATAATAAAATCTGTATTTATCCATTAATATACAACATCATCAATTGCTAGATGCTACAGTGCCTTGCAAAAGTAATCACCCCCTTGGCATTTTTCGTGTTTTACAAATAGGACAAAATTACAGAAAAAGTCATGTGCATAACTATTCACCCCCCTAAAGCCAATACTTTGTAGAGCCACCTTTTGTGGCAATCACAGCTCCATGTCACTTTGTATAAGTCTCTATGAGCTAGCCACATCTTACTACTGGGATTTTTGCCCATTCCAACACATGAGGTCTGGGCTTTGACTAAGCCATTCCAACACATTTACATGTTTCCCCTTAAACCACTCAAGTGTTGCTTTAGCAGTGTGGGGACATTGTCCTGCTGGAAAGTGAACCTCCATCCTAGCCTCAAATCATGCACAGAGTAGTACAGGTTTTTCTCAAGAATATCCCTGTATTTAGCACCATCCATATTTCCCTCAACTCCGACCAGTTTCCTAGTCCTGGCTGCTGAAAAACAACCCCACAGCATGATGCTGCCACCACCGTGTTTCTTGGTGTTGGTTTGATGGTGTTCTTTGGGTGATGTGATGTGTTGGGTTTGCGCCAGACAGAGCGTTTTCTTTGATGGCCAAAAAGTTCAATTTTAGTCTTATCAGACCAGAGCACCTTCCTCCATACATTTTGGGAGTCTTCCACATGCCTTTTCGCAAACTCAAAACTATTTTTATGGCTTCTGATTGACTGAAACATGTGTTTATCATATTTAATCCAATCAGAATCCTGGTTTTGAATATACTCATTAACCAATCAGAGAAGTCTATCACTGCTTTTGTGATGGGTTAAGATTTCAATCTATGACAAATGCAAGGATTGAAATGTTTGTATTTCTATTGGTTAGCATTTAGCCAGTAAGAGGGCTCTATTTCCCATATTTTGATTGGTTGACATAACAGCTTCATAGTGATGTCAACCTTCTATGGCTGGCTCTTGATAGAGCCAATCAAATAAGAGATAGTGGGAGACACATTAACTAGATGAGGTTAATGGGCCCCTCCATTGAAAAAGCACAAGGGGGGAAGAAGAGGTCTGATTACCCCATAGGTGTTGAGGGTGGGTTCCCGGTGGATACCTGGGCTTATAGGCGGTAACGAGCTATTGTATCATTAGATATTTTATTAACATGTTGTGCAACTGATTATTATTGTTTTGACTGGTTTGTTGTTGTTATACATATGCATACATTACTGACTTATTGCCAAGCATTGCAGGATTGACAACCAATATGGCTCCTACATTGACGGAGGTCTCTTTACCCCATTAACACACATACGCTACTCCAATCACAATGTGTAAAGGGGTAGGTAGGGGGTGGATACACAGTGTTGCTGATCATCACAGACCTAATTATAATATTATATATATATATATATATAATATTTATAAAATCGCATGCAGACCTGAGTAGAGCTCATGCGCAATGAGCCGAGGTAGGTCGTGGCTTATCAATCGTTCTATTAGTAAATTCCCACTGAGATTGTGATCTGTATTGAAATTTGGATGTCACTATGAGGTGCAGTTTTAGAGAATGGGCAAAAGAGTGGTAGTATCTATGCAATGATAGCATTTAAGTATGTAAATTTATTTTATGTAATATAACAAGCTGAAATAAATAAGGGGAAAGTTATACAGGAAGGAAAACTATTAATAATTGTACAATGATAATATTTCTTTTAATATGAAAATGGAATTTGTGTAATTTGGTCTAAATAAAATAAAAGCAATGTGGGAAAACAATCATCCAAAATGCTTCAATGAACCAGGTTTATTTTTGTTTTAATCTCAAGGTTTATGGGATTTTAAAAGAACAATGGGATTTAATTTTAAGCTATCTTAAATTAAATACATATTAATTAATTAAACATATCAAAGATGATATTTTTTATTATAAATCACTGTATTTATTTCTTGAACAACATATATCCAACTGTGTATTTTGCTTTAACTTGGACCAAAACTGCTAATCCCAGGCACTAGTTATAGTGACCTCTAGTGCTTTGCACAGTATGTTACAGATTTTATATTTCCAGGTATTGTATATCACATCTTTACCAGTTTTCTTACTTTGTTGTAAGTTATTTTTAATATGAGGTATAATACATCTATCTGTTGTTTAAATACTATGTCACTCTTTCTGAATGTACTAATGATATTTATTTTTCTCTTAAGAATTACTCTCATCACCTACAATATTAGTTGTAGTTATAGAGATGAAATTATTTTTTTTTTCAACTCTATATGAGTCTACAGTTGTCTGGTGATTTGGTTCTGGGTTGTTTTTTTCTTTTTCATTGTCTTTGAAACTATTTATATTTATTTAAGTCATTGCAGTATTAGTGAGACCAATAGGAAACAGATTTTAACATTTTAGTAAAATTTGTATTTTACCAAAAATAAAGAAATATAGATATTATGTTAAGATATAATATTGAGGGAAGAAAGTTTTTTGTCAGTGATTGCCAAAACTAGATCTCCTACAGGCCAAGTTTTTATCATATTTCTGCTTCCGAAAAGGTGGCTTAATTAGAATTTCTGACCCCATGATTAATATATCTGCAGTCAAATAAGAAATCCACAATAACGGTTGTTTGGTGTGACTTGAGGTCCAGTACTCTATAACCTCAAGGTTCACCAACCAGCCATGATCGTGGATCTCTTACTTGACTGCAGATGTATTAATCATGGCCTCAAAGTGTCTAATTATGCAGATATGATAAAGAAGAGTGGCAGGAATATACAGAAGATCTATGTAGGAACAACACCATTGATAACCTAAATAGTTTGTCCAATGAGCTGGAGTCAGACATCTTGGAGAGTGAAATGAGACAGACCCTAGGAATTACTTTACTGATAACAAGTTGATGGAATCCTAGCTGAACTATTCAAAATCCTTCAAGATGGTTCTTGCCTTATGACAACAAATCTGAAAACTCAACACTGGCCAATAGACTGAAAAAGGTCACTCTTCATCCCAATCCCAAAAAAGGCAGTGACATATGTGCTCCAATTATCAAACAATTGCACCCAATTCACATGCCAGCAAGGTAATGCTTAAGATCCTACAAGCTCGGCTCCAACAATATTTGGACCGGGAACTACCAGATGTGCTAGCCGGGTTCTGCAGAGGAAGATGCACAAGAGATCAAATTGCCAATATCCGCTGGATAATAGAGAAAGCAAGAGAGTTCCAGAAAAGCATTTACTTCTGCTGCATAGACTATTCTAAAGCCTTTGACTTTGTAGATCGCAACAATCTGTGGCAGGTTTTTAAACAAATGGGAGAACCAGATCATATAATTTGCCTGCTGTATATGGACCAAGAGGCTATAATCAGAAACAAACATGGAACAACAAAATGGTTCAAGATCGGGAAGTATGTGCGACAAGGTTGGCGTACATCATTTGTAAGGCCTGGCTGGATGAACCTAAAGCCAAAATCAATATTGCTGGAAGAAATATCAACAACCTCAGAAAAGCGAATGATACTAGTGCGATGGCTGAAACTCAGGAGGACCTAAAGGACCAAATAATAAGGTTGATAGAAGAGAGTCCAGAAGCTGATGATCATCATTAAAAAGACAAAGATCATGGCATGCAGCAATCTCAGTTCCTGGCAAACAGACGGGGAAGAAACGGACACAGTTGCAGTGACAGATTTTATTTTCCTAGGATCCAAAATCTCTTCAGATTGTGACTGTAGCCATGAAATTAAAAGATGTTTGCTTCAGGGGGAGGAAAGCTATGGCAAGCTTGGACAAGCTAGTAAAAATCAAAGATATTACACTAACAACAAAAGTCTGCATAGTTAGAACTATGGTATTCCCAGTAGTAACATAGGGATGTGAAAGCTGGATCTTAAAGAACGCTGAGCACCATAGAATTGACACCTTTAAACTGAGGTGTTGGTGAAAAATGCTTAGAGTCCCTTGGACTGCAAGAAGATCAAATAAATAAGTACTTCTGGAAATCACAACAAACTGTTCACTGGACGGTATGATTATGAGACTGAAGCTCAAATATTTTGGCAATATCATGAGAAGACGGGATTCCTTAGAGAAGACTCTGATGATGGGAAAGATTGAAGGCTATCGAAGAAGAGGACAACACAGTCGGAGACAGATAGACGAGGTCATTGAATCAATGAACACAAGCTTGATGGAGCGCGGGCGGGCTGTGGATGACAGTTGTGTCTGGTGTGCTGCAGTCCATAGACTCACGGAGAGTTGGACATGACTGAATGACTAAACAACAACAACTCTAGAACATTAGTTTTCATTAGATGGTCCAAGGACCAGTGCCAGTCCAAGAAGTCTTATTTTCTGGTCCTCAGCTGCAAATTTAGTCCAAATTAGCCCTATGCTACTCCCTGAAAAAACAATAGCGAGTAATGTAGGTGCACAAAAAAATCGACCTAGCTATCTTAATCGCCAATCCCTAAAACATTGCAACAGAACTTATACGGGTCACTGCTACGAATGAACTTCACAACAAAGCGGAGAAGCAATGAAAAAAATCTCCATTGATTTTTGCACTGACAACAAATTACGATTTACTCCTGTACACTGTGATACCCAAACCCTATGCTAATAAGACTTTATGGATCACTTGCAAATCAGGGCAGTGCAAAATGCAAAAAGAAGAAAGGTTTAAGAGTACCAAAGACCACTCGTAAGTGTTTTTTAAACACTTTCCAAGTCCCCCAGAAGTATATAAAGTGACAGTATAGAACAAAAAGCCCTACAAAATGATGACATTTCAACATTATCTGACACTTAACAGTCCGATATCAATATATGTGTAATTAAAAAATATAATATGTTAGTATTAAGCCAGTTTAATTATACAAAGTCCAGGGTAACACACAACCCAGTACTCACAAAACCATGTTGCCTAGGAGCAAACATTTGAATGCATTGTCTATAAATATATCATATTTTAACACAAAATAAACACATCTTTATTTATTGAAGCTATAAATTCAATTGTCAAATCTTTTTAATATCAAAATATTTTAATAAATAAAAAACACTTACAGATCTCTGTTTCATTGCCACAGCCTAGTTGGGGCACTGGTTACGGCACTTCCCACTTTTTATAATATTCATGATGTTCACATTTCCTATAGGCTCCTAGAGCCGTGTCTCATCCGTAAAGTTTGTTTTGGCAGCTCCCTGCACAGATATCTGTTGTGCCGAAGGCAGGAGTTTACCTCTGTGCACTGAGTGCCCTAACCTGGGGAGTGAAATTACAACAGTGCCGTAACTTAGAGCACATGATTTATATATGGCTCATAGTTTCCCTTTCCCTTGCATGTAAAGTTTATCAAACATTGTATAATTTTAGTGAATTAAACGCATGTTTCTTTTGGTTTAGTCATAGGAACTTCAATATAGATTTTGTGCTTACATTTTGGTGTCACCATTATACTGTTCGGTCTTCCATTAAAGATGGCACTAGCATCCCCATTACACAAAACAAATCATTGGTTATAATTGTCCCCAAAAAATTATAAATTTTCAAGATAATGGAGATCTGGAGTTCATTAGTAAAATCCTAAAAATATTCATTTGAACAATCACATGATGCTGCTCTATTTTGAAGTGGAGAAAGAGAAGATCCCTAAGATGGTTTATCTAACAGAATCAGAATAGAAGATCTGCCAAGGTAGCACAGCATCGAGCTCCATTCCTGGTCAGAAAAACAGAGTAGAAAACAATTCCACATCGTCTTACCAAAATACACTATAAACCACTCATTTTCCTACAAATGTAAAAAGATATATTGTTCACAACATGACCTGTTAAATTCAGTGGTCCTGTAGTGAAGATGAGTGTCCTGTAGTGGTCCTGTAGTGAAGATGAGACTACATGATATGTAGTATAAAACCTATAAGTGTTATGAGCTAATAATAGGATAGGTGTTATATATTGGTATGTACAAGGAGGTGGCCTCGTAGACGTGCTTTTGAAACCCACCTATAATAATGTTCCTCAGTGTAATCTCACATTGTACCACCCTATATGAGTGAGGAATCATACACCAGTATGTGACTGGATTAACTTTTTATAGATACAGGGTTAAATACGAATTAAACAAAAAAAAAGTCAGAGGTGCTCATCAGAGAACCAACCAACCTTAATAGGTTAGTTCTATGGCCATCATAAGCCACTCTGAGAGCAACCTCTTTTAGCTCACTTGTGCCCTTCACAGGGAGAAATATCCTGTAGTCTGTCTGGCCCAACCCAAAAGTGTGACCCAGCCCCGAAATACCAGGCAATTCTACCCTGAACAGGAGAAACAGCAAACCCCAGACGCGTTTAAGCCTTTATGGGCATCATCAGTGAGGTGCAGCTGAACTCCCTAAGGCACAGTGAGCAAGGGGTCCACGTCTGGAGTCCCCTATTACCCTTAGGGAGACTAAAACTTAAGGATAACTTTTTTTTTTTTTTTAATACCAATTAGGCATATCTGAAGTTCTAGATTACAAATTATATCTAAAGTAATAGCTGCTTTAAAGCACCAGATGCCCATAAATACATTCATTTTGCACTTTCTTCTACTTCATTATGCATTGTGGCACTTTCAGTTTAGCTTATAAATATAAACCATTATGTTTCATCAATGTTATGTCATAAAAGTCTTACCTTCCTCCACTCATAAATAAAAATAATGTTGTTGCTGAATGGGAACCAATAAATGTTTATTAATATACTTCTAATTATATATCACATTTTTACTATTATAGACTTTGTATTCCTTAATGCCCTGTTAGCTATGTCTTCACTATGATGATCTGATTATTTGACATGATAAACAGTTAATATGTTACAGTAATGGCACATTTATTTCCTAAGCCTTTCTCATTAATTATTGTTATTTATACATCATATGAAGCCATAGTTTATGATCTGAATGCTGTTTTTATGTTCGGGACTGCACAGAAGTCAGGAGAGTAATAAATTAAAAGATGCATTTTAAAACATCCTCTTTTGTGAAGAAATAGTTATATAAATGAATAACTATTATTATTACATGCTGGTGTTCCATATAAAAAATTGTTACGTTTATTTTATTTGAAGTTACTCTCATAGGTGATGAATTATCTTGGTAAAGGTGATGGATTTTTTTTAGTTTGCTAGTTGCTGTTTGAGGAGAGTGGAAGCTGTCATTAGACGTTTCTGTCACTAACACTTAATGGCATATCTAAGTTTCCTGGATTTTGAGAGCATCTGATAGAGCAGAATCAGTAGTGTATGAAAACATTTTTTTGCATGAAAACATACCAGAATAAACATTTAATCACTTACCTTGAAGTTAGCAAAATGTTTTGTAATTTCTGACAGTTGAAAATTAGAGTTAACACCCCATGAGACCCAGGCTAAATTAGCATAATATTCATAATTTTTCATTTGGCCAATCAGGAGGAGGCCCAGGCAGCTGATACATTTGTATCAAGCTCTGGAGTTCCTGGCTGTGCTGTAAAGTCTCTCTACCAAAAAAGGTCAAACATATCTTACAAAGCTGGATTTTAGTTTCCTGCATATAACTTTGTAAGTACACTGAACTTTTCTATATAACACATATTTTTCTGATAATCCCTACCTTTTTCTTACCAAGCATTTAAAACCCAGGAAACGTACCTTTAAATGCTGAGCTGATTGGGTATAAAGTTCAAGAGCCAATCTGAGTCAGCTATAGCATGAAATGTGACATTATCGGATTTCTTCATCTGCTTGCATCACTTATATAAACTTTCACAGAGAAAACCGGATTGTTTGTACTAAATAATTTCCCTTAATATCCTTTAGAGCAATACATGTTTGAGGCCAACCAGCTACATTGACATGAATCATTTGTAAGATCTCTGCATTATAATAATAATGAGGTTATGTGCAGAGTACCAAACTTTCATTTAGTATATTTAACGAGCCAACAGATATTCATTTAGCTTTGCGCTGATTTGACTACAATAGTGCAGGTAAGTTAATCAATATTATGAGCCTCATTCAATTCAGGCATCAGGCGATCCGGGCTTCAGAAATGGAGTCCATAAGTTATTTTGCTATTCAATTTGCGTCTTTTTGTGGGCTCCGATCTTGTTACGGGCTCCGGCCTCCGATTCACTGCAATGGTTCACATCGCAAGTTAATGCCCCTCCAAGCCTTTGATCTTTCACGGCTAAAATTGTGAATCTCTATTCAATTGCTCAGATCCCCCCTCGCAAAGCAAGCCGTCAAGTCCGCAAATGGCAAAAGTCGAACCACAGGTTACAGGTACCAAGAAGGACTCGCATAGGGCTTAATGACATGTCCGCAGCACTTGAAATGCACATATACGCACACTACTGTACTTTTATCAAAAAGGAAAAGTGATGTTAGGTCTTAGAATTAATAGCACTACATTCTCAAGCTCACAAATCGGCCCGAAAAAATACTTTATTTCATGTTTAATTTCTGTGTTATATCGCTCCCGGCAATCAATGTATTAATACATATAATGGAACTTGCGTGTAATAAACTATCATATTTATGGCATTATCAATACTGCAATATATCTGGAATGTGGGTCCGATCGTAACTCGTAATTCAAGCTTGTAGGACTTTGAAATCCAACATCCATTTTTCATTGAAGTAATGATAGGAATCTCTGTTTACGTTGGTTGTTTCTAACTCGGGAGTTAAGGCCTTGCTTAATTGATCATGTTCAAGCTCGCAAATGCTACATACAATAGCATGGTTTACAATGTGTGCCATCGGGTCGGGACCTGCAGCCTTGACCAACTGAATAGCAGCATAAGTTGCGGATGCTGCGGGCTGCAGCAGGCCCACAGACATACGGCATATACCCCATAACTTTCAAATTGAATGAGTCTCAGTGTTGCTGTCAGCTAATGGATAATTAAATGGTGATAAGTAAAGAACTAGAGCCTCATTCATTCATTATTTTGCTATTGAATTGGTGTCTTTTTGTGGGCTCCAATCGGGTTACGGGCTGCGTCTCCGATTCCTTGCGATGGTTAACATCGCAAGTTAAGACCCCCCCAAGCCTTTGATCTTTCAAGGCCGCAAGAGTTACGATCGCTAAAATCGCAAATCGATATTCACTTGTTCAGAGTCCCCCTTGCTAAGCAAGCTGTCAAGGCCGCAAATGGCAAAAGTCGAAATACAAAATATGGGTTCCAAGGAGGACCCGCAAAGGGCTTAATGACATATACGGAGCACTGTAAATGCAAATATAAAATCAATACTGCACTGTAAATGATGGGGAAAGTTATAAAAGACATTAGAATGAATTGCACAACAGTCTCAAGCCCGCAAATCGGCAATCAAAAATCATTTCATTTTATGTTTCAATTCAGGGTTATATCGATCTCGGGAATCAATGAGTTAATACACATCAGTCCACCCATATGGACTAGAACAGTATCGGCATTCAGTTTTATTATTATGTACATTGCAGGTTTGCGAGTCCGATCGCATATCGGACACCGAATTGATTGACATGTGAACTCCATGTTGTACGGCCTTCATGCTGATGGGCTCCTTTTCTATCTGTTTCAGCATCGGGAGTTACGGTCTTGCTTAATTAGTCATGTTCGAGCTTGCAAATGCTACATACGATAGCATAGTTTACGATGTGCGCTATCGGGCCGGGACTTGCGGGCTTGGCCAATTGAATAGCACTGTAAATCGTGCATAGTACGGGTCCACATCAGTCCTGCAGACTTACAGACTACATCCCGTGACTTGCGGGCTTGCAATTGAATGAGGCTCTATGTGTTTAACTTTGACTATTGGTAGGGCTATGTTTAGAGAGTTTGGCTCTTGTCATTCTTCTTGTCCTGAGGAACAGCAAGGAAAGTCTCAAGGCAAGCTATTGATAACCATTGCTTGAGAACCATGGTTTATAGCAAGGATGGGCAACCTGAGGCCCAAAGGCCATATGTGGCTCTCTGCCTGATTCTATTTGCCTTTTAGCATGTTTGATCCTGCACATACACAAATGTCAACTTAATCCTAGAGGCAGCATGGCTGCTTACACTATTTAAAAGAACATCAGAATAATTTGCCAGTCATCACTGTGTATGGCTTATGGTGCTATATAACCATTGACATAAGAAATAAATAAAAGTGGACCATGTACACCAACTGAAAATATTTGAATGATTCAAGAACTTGCTTAAAGGGCCACTGTAGTCTCTACAAGTAAAATTCATGTATTTGTTTGCTGGACATACAGCCTTGTTAAATTGGAGCCTCTTAAGTCCTATGTGTAGCTTGTAAGGGCTGCGTGCTTGAAATTTGTCAGAGTTACATTGCTATTGAATTGGAAGGGGCTGGGAGCTACAGGTTTGAGATAAAAATCGTAGCTCGTTCATAGAACAATGGATTTGTGGCCGTGCGGACAATAAATTAGTGTAGACTGTAGTGCCAATGCCAATAGCATTACATCCCTGAAAAAAGGGGAGGGTAGATTTCAAAGTCGTCGATTACAGTTTGCAATCGGACCCACATTTCAGATTAATGCAATATTAATAAAGCCGTAAATATGATATTCTATTACATGCGAGTTACAGTATATGTCTTAACACATTGATTGCAGGGATCGATATAACACGAAATATAAACATGAAATAAAGTATTTTTCTGGGGCCGATTTGCGAGCTTGAGAATGTTGTGCTATTAATTTTAAGACCTAACATCACTTTCCCTTTTAATAAATGTACAGTAGAGTGTTCTATCTGATTAACAAGTGCTACGTATTGGACTTTAACCCCTTGCGGGTGCTCTTGTGCACACTTAGGCCTTTGGGCTTCATTTGCGTGTCTCAGGCTTGCTCGTGGACTTCTTAGCAATTTAATAGCTATATTGAACAAGTAGCAGTTTCGGGCTTGACAGATCAAAGGATTTACAGCCATGAAGTTCAACGTTGCTCAACACGTAGCCTATTCTCGGCCATAATTTGTCTTAACATGCAAGTCCGCTGCGAGCTACGTTACAGGGCTAATTTAATACCCATAACCCATAAATTTGGAGTTACGGGCTACGTAATTGGCAAATATTACTTATTGGCACTAATTAATTTGTACCCTCCGATTGCAGATCGTGCTTGCAATTAAGCACTCTAGCAATCTATAAAATGCATTAGATCATCTGTTCTAGTCCATGTGGGTTTCATGATATTTAAAAATATATATTTTTTATTGCATATTTGTGGGTTTGAGACTGTTGTGCAATGCATTCTAATGTGTTTCCATGCCATCCATGCTTTTAAAGTGCAGTATTGTGTGTTTAATTCCTGCTATGGTTCTAAAAAGTGTTTGTAAAAGCCCTTGCAAGTCCTATTTAGTACTCTTAATATTTGTGACAGAAACTTGATACTTTTTTCATTTTTGGGTTAGAAATTATTTGCGAGCTAGAACTACAGGTCTAATACAATATCGATTTTGTGTAACTTTTAAATTAATGAGCGCTCATAATATTCGAGCTGTGCTATAACCAATGGAATTCTGAGCTTGAATTTGCGGCTTTGCCTGGCCCATAGTGATAATTGTTAATGGGTAACTTCTAATCGGATTGCCAGTAGCTAATAGAATATGTGGCAATTAAAGCAGTTTTAAGTGTGTATACATTTACCAATTAGCCAATAGAATATGGCCCCATAGGCTATTTAAACAGTAAGTGGTGTAAAATAAATAAAAGTTAAACATTTTCTTAGGCTTTAAATTGTCTATTTTCCCCCCAAACAGAGCTACGTATCGGATCCTACCTGTGTCTAACAGGGGCGTGTCCATTTCTGTCTATGTGTTAGACTATTTGGAAGCAGGCTGGGCTGATGTCACTGCCCCTGCCCCATGACATCATCAGCTTCACCCCCACTGCCTAAACAAAGGTAACAGCTCTATTGTATCCACCCACCCAGTGACAGTACAATGAGCCATCCCTTCTACTGAGCATGTTCTGTCTGAAGCAGAACCTACACTGGTCAAACTTTATTTTTAGTCAAGCTCACAGGAAGGGCTGGTCACACCCTGATAGACACACACAGGAGGAGATACACAGCTTGAGGAGAGAAAAAAAATTAATAATTTAAACTGCATTCTGTTTGTAATAGTCTATGCACAGCAAACAAACATATGAGCTTTACCTCTAAATACACTACAGTACTTCTTTAAGATATAGGCCTTTTTTTGTGAATTCTAGCTGCTCTTCTGGTGGACAGATGATTAAACAAGTTTATTCTCCACCAGAACAAATCATAAAGGTGCCACATATTCACTTTACTCCATGTTCCACATCCCCTTTGCTTGATTAATGTATGATAAGGATAATATTGAAACTGTCTTTAAAGTGGATGCAAACAATTAAAGGCTTTTGTGATAAGACCACTCAAAGCATTATATTATATTTTTTCCTTTAGTATTAATTTTCCATTACAACGAAACATAACAATACAACCATTCATACCTATTGCAGCATTCCTAGGCCCTCATTCAATTGCGATTTGGCCAATTGAATAGTGCTCTAAATAAGCACATAACATTATTTTTTTAAATACGTTTTTAGTTAGTGAAAACCTTGCTTTTGGATAGATGTTTACTAAGTAAAAACTTCTTAAAAAAAATATGTTATGTGCTTATTTAGACCCCTATTCAATTGGCCAAATTGCAATTGAATGAGGGCCCTAGGGTATAAAGGGAAAGCAATAATAATAAGCATCTTTAAAAAAATCAGCTCACTACATAGCCATATATAATTGTACTTTTCTTACGTTGCTTATTGAAGGAAATACAACCATCTTTCTCTACTTGAAATATTATCCACTATATTTGGAGTAATCAAAAGTGTTCTTTGAGATGATTTCAATACAATTTCTGAATTGAATGTAATAGTGCTGTATCAGCATTAAACTCTACTTTTCAAAGTAAAGTTAATTTTCGAAAAAAAATTCTGACACATTCTTTTAATTACCAGGCATTCCTACCAAACATGTAAACCAGCATCCTGTCCACAGTTCTTCCAACAATATAATTTACAAGCCTCTCCTGAGCAGCGAGATAAGATCCATATTCCAAAAATATAATCTACCTTTACCATTAGTGTTGGCTTACTCCACTCCCTTTGTATATAATTGATATTTAACAAACTACCCCATTTCCTAAAATTCTTATTAACTTCTAATTTCTTACTGCTCAGCAGAAACGTGTATATGCGTGAAACAGAAATATTTCAGGTAATGTTAATATACAACATTTCAAAGTTAATAATTCTGTTAAATTATTAACATAAAAACCTTCTGAAATCAAACATGAACATGGCTGGGCGTACATCAGATAAACTTTTTTTTAAAAAGACTCCACTTCCTTGAAGCATAGAACATGATTTTAATTATTATTTTAAAATAACTACATAATTTTAAAATTGCCAAAACCCTTAAATCTCCCAGCAATCTAATTAGATTCCATTCATATTTTAACAGTTAACAAAAGAGACGCAAAGTGAAGCATATAATACTTTTCTAAGCAGGATTTAATTAAAAAAATCACAACATCCCAGCTCCACTTTTCTCCTTAGCCATCTAAGAGCATAGAGCAAAATAACAGAATTTGATGCAAAGTATTTTAGCCTTTTCCAGGCCAATGAAAATTTATAATTATAACCTGAATATTCTTCAGTATATAACCAGAAATCTTAGCTAAAATATTATGCATTCCATATAGAATAGAATACATATAGAAACTGAGGAAAGATATTCCTCTTGTTGATATTCTCCCCATCCAGGAGATTTGCAAATTCTTCCAGTTTTCCAGTTGTAATTTTATGTTTCAGATTAACTGAGCCAGGTCACTTATTATATAAATCCGAAAAACCAAAAGGTATCATTTACAATTTTTCAGTATTTAATTTCCAAATCGATAATCCTATATTAATGTTCCAAAGATTTTTTTAACTTTTTTTTTTTCATTTTTTATTGAAAAGTACAATAAAAAAAATGTGTTCAAAAATTGTATGCTGTCTACTGTTTATAAAATAGATAAAGCTAAGATGTAGAGGGTAAGAATGTAGGGGAGTAAAAGGGAAGCACAATAAGAAATTGCATAATATCCAAATGCTATAGACATAGGGCCTCATTCAATTCCATATATTACAAAGTTATGTAGGCAAAAAGTACACAGTACCTTCCCCTAGCTATACTATTCACCCCTCGCAGCATGATTGCAGAGAGCGACTCCTGATGACTGTGGCAAGCCAGAGCCACAAAGTACATCAAGCTTTTCCATTTTTTTGACATCTGAAATATTACGATTGACTCTATTGAAGTTTTACTCTAAATCGCTATTCAATTGAGACTTTACTAAGCACTCGCAAATGACTTATGACTCGTAATATCAAAAACCTGGAGAAAAATTGTTTTTAAAACCATTTCTGACAGCTGCAGCAGCAGTTAAAGAGACAGTAAAGCACTACAAAATAATAAAAAGCATGGAAGTTCATCAGAATTTGATGCTTAACATTCCCATAGGCACATATGTGGAATTTAAAATATGATCTTTGTATTATTATGTCTGTGTATACAACAACCAGGGTAACACACAACCCAGTACTCAAGAGATTAATACATATCAGAAGATCCATTTTGACTAGAAACAGATGCTCTAATGCATTGTCTATTAAAAGGCTAACCCTATCGGCAAATGTATTAAACTACTCACATTTATAGGAGCTTATTACTACTCATTGTACTTCTATAGACAATGTCATGATGTTCTCATTTTATATTAGTTCCTAAAACTGTGTCTCATAAGTAATTTAAATAAAATGCCTGATTTGGTGTAAAATGACTAGTGAACACAAAATCAATCAGTGGTTGTATACCTGCTTTTCTAATCCTCTTACCTTGAGAAAAACTACAGATCTGCATGTATCTGAAAATAATATTTAATGTTTATCTAATTTCCTTGCTGCAAGTCTTGGAATTCTACAGATATCTACTGCTATCCTACAGCTTGCTCTATTTTTTTTAAAAGTGTTGCAGATGTAGTCCTGGTGGGAATGCTTTGTTTTGAAGAATTGGTGTCAATTGGGAGGGTGTGGATCTTAGCTTATATTTATTTCTTATTCAATTTCAGATTTGTAAAGAATGTAAAATGGGAAGTAACTCTATGGGGATGTTAGGTCTATGCTCTTTTGGTAGTCAGATATAAAAGGAGAGGTAATTGGTTCTTGTTTTCAATGTCTGCCAATCTTTTTGTTCTATAGAATGATGCCAAGCTTAAATATGTGATAAAGCTACTGCTTTCTCTAGATGCGTAAGGTCTAATCCTCCTCTAGGTTTAGACAAATACATAATTGCTCTGCCTACTTTAGGCCTCTTATGCCCTCAAACACATTTATCTATATGTGTCTGTGATATTTTCAGTTCTGTCTGGTCTAATTGCATGGGCAGTATCTGATAGAGGTAAAGAATTCTCAGAAGGATATTCATCTTTATAGTTGTTATGCTATCTATACAAGAAATTGGGTGAGAATTGTTTTTTTTTCAGGTCTGATATTATTGTTTGTTAGAGTTGGCTTTGTGTCATATGAGTTTGTAAGCTGAACGCCCAAATTATCTGGTTTTGTGCAATGAAGAAATCAAAATTTCAATTTAATGTTTTATGCCTTTGCTAGTTATGTTAATTGGCAATAGTGTTGTTTTTTCCACAGTTTGGCTTAAACCCAGAAAGAGGGGAGAACCTTTCCATCTCAGTCACTAACATTTCTATTAATGATCTTTAAGCCATGCATATTTACATTTTGTTTCATCTATTGCAGGATTGGTTCTAACTTTAAAGCAAAGATGCTATGGGATGGTACCAAAGAACTATTTATTTAATTTGCCGTGATCCTCAGTACCAACCAAGTCAATCTGAAATTAATTAACAAATTGCCCTTTACAAAATAGACTTTGTAGATAATACCATCTGATAGGATGAGGATGGAAATCTACAGTCAGACTTATATCATAAACCTACTTCAACAAGAACCTTACACTACACACAGCCACCAAAAACGATCCCAACCACCCTGCCGCCATAAAATCAAGTTTCTCAGAATTCAAATTCGTTTCTCAGATACTGACACCTTCAAATATCAGTCCAAAGAATTAAGGAAGAGATTAAGATCTAGAGGGATATAGCAATAGTATCATAATAATAGTAGCTGCTAAGACAAACACATCAGAGCACACAAAATTCTGCTGTCAAGCAGGTATCTGCAGTTGATATCTCCAAAACTCTAGTTATATCTTAATTCGGATTATAATATTAATTTCAGTGATATTATTTTTGAGCACATAAAATCCTTCTACTGTTGTTTTTTTAATTTCCTGCTTATTCTGACTTATAGTTCTTATTTGAGGTTATTTTTTATTCTTTGAATCGTTATATGCACTATTGACCAATGCCCTTGTAATTTAAAAATGTTAATTTTTTTCAGCACCAATGCAAGCAAACTGCTAACACAAACACATCGGAGTACCTGAAATCCTGCCATCGAGCCGGTATCTGCAGGTGATCTCTCCAAAACGCCAGGTTTCTCTTCAATAAAAAGTCTACACACCCCATGTTAAAATGTCAGGTTTCTGTTCTGTAAAAAAATGAGACAAAGATAAATAATTTCAGAACTTTTTCCACCTTTAATGTGACCTATAATCTGAACAACTCAATTGAAAAAATAACTGAAATATTTTAGGTGGAGGGAAGAAAAATAAAAAATAAAAATAATGTGGTTGTATAAGTCTGCACACTTTTTTATAACTGGGGATGTAGCTGTGTTCAGAATTAAGCAATCACATTCCAAATCGTGTTAAATAGGAGTCATCATACACCTGCCATCATTTAAAGTGCCTCTGATTAACCCCAAATAAAGTTCAGCTGCTCTAGTTGGTCTTTCCTGAAATGTTCTTAGTCGCATCCCACAGCAAAAGCCATGGTCCACAGAGAGCTTCCAAAGCATCAGAGGGATCTCATTGTTAAAAGGTATCAGTCAGGAGAAGGGTACAAAAGAATTTCCAAGGCATTAGATATACCATGGAACACAGTGAAGACAGTCATCATCAAGTGGAGAAAAAATTACAAGATTAGCGGCCAAATAAAGTTCAGCTGCTCTAGTTGGTCTTTCCTGAAATGTTCTTAGTCGCATCCCACAGCAAAAGCCATGGTCCACAGAGAGCTTCCAAAGCATCAGAGGGATCTCATTGTTAAAAGGTATCAGTCAGGAGAAGGGTACAAAAGAATTTCCAAGGCATTAGATATACCATGGAACACAGTGAAGACAGTCATCATCAAGTGGAGAAAATATGGCACAACAGTGACATTACCAAGAAATGGAGCTCCCTCCAAAATTGATGAAAAGACGAGAAGAAAACTGGTCTGGGAGGCTACCAAGAGGCCTACAGCAACATTAAAGGAGCTACAGGAATATCTGGCAAGTACTGGCTGTGTGGTACATGTGACAACAATCTCCCTTATTCTTCATATGTCTGGGCTATGGGGTAGAGTGGCAAGACGAAAGCCTTTTCTGACGAAGAAAAACATCCATGCCAGGCTCTATTTTGCAAAAACACATCTGAAGTCTCCCAAAAGCATGTGGGAAAAGGTGTTATGGTCTGATGAAACCAAAGTTGAACTTTTTGGCCATAATTCCAAAAGATATGTTTGGCGCAAAAACAACACTGCACATCACCAAAAGAACACCATACCCACAGTGAAGCATGCTGGCGGCAGCATCATGCTTTGGGGCTGTTTTTCTTCAGCTGGAACTGGGTCCTTAGTTAAGATAGAGGGAATTATGAACAGTTCCAAATACCAGTCAATATTGGCACAAATCCTTCAGGCTTCTGCTAGAAAGCTGAACATGAAGAGGAACTTCATCTTTCAGCAGGACAACAACCCAAAGCATACAGCCCAGCCAGAGCCCAGACCTGAATCCGATTGAAAATCTGTGGGGTGATCTTAAGAGGGCTGTGCACAGGAGATGCCTTCGCAATCTGACAGATTTGGAGTGTTTTGCAAAGAAAAGGTGCTTCAACAAAGTATTCGTCTAGATATCAAGGTATAATCATTTGCATTAGGGTTTTGTTTCATACTTCCTATCATTATCATTATCCATGATCATATTAAAATCCCACATAACTATTAACTGTCTTTGCACTAAATTCATAAATATATTGATTATTTTAGACAAAAATCTTTGTTTATTTGAAACATATATTTTTAATAAAGTATAAATTGCTCCATTTAAATTACAAGTAATGAAAATATACCTCCCATTATTTTTACTCTTATTTTCAGTATAGTGCCATGTACAACATACCTGCTAATTAAAAAAAATCTACTCCTCTCTTTTTTTTTAAAATGAGGAGCAGATAAAATGTTTGTAAATTAGGTGCCTTATTATTTAACCAGTGAGTCTCTTGTGGTCCTTCTATATCCATTTCTAAAATACAGATTCTGAACCTCAGTGCATAGCACTAACTTATCAGACAAAAATAGAAAAACTAAATTGAGGACTTAATAGGAATCTTTATTTTAACTGTGTATTTAAAATAAAAAAGAACATTGATATAAAAACACTTAAAAACAAAAGTGAGATTGACTAATAATATATATCAGGCACTGATGCTGAAATACAGATAATATTGATACCTATGATGTCTGCTGTGGGCTGAGAACGTTTAGATAAACTCCTGAAAGTACAATTGAGCTATATGCTTGTGACTTAGCTTCACCAAGCATACGACTGATACTGTATACATATATATATATATATGTATATATATATGTATATATATATATATATACGGTATATCACATATTATAAATGACCAACTACGAGAAGTCGTCACGCTGTTTGCGTGGTGAGTACGACTTAGTGATGAAACTCAGAATACTTAGGCAACGAACACCAAAGGCGCTCATTGCTTAAACTCGGAGCACTTAGCGGGGCTTAGAAAAAAATATGAGACGCGGAACTTAAAAAAAATAATAAACCCGATACGCGGGATACAAGATAATAGACGCAAAAAATTACAAGATTAGCGGCCAAACCAAAAACCCGAAAAACACACCAACTACACCCAAAGAAATTACAAAAACATCAAAGACAGCATGGGGCAACAGCCCGAACGTCTGTGAGTGAGGTGGAACGCGAATTAAACTCGGTTTAGACAATTTTTGCCACTCGAAAATCTCCTAAGTGAGGAAAAAAATAGCCCCCGAAAAATGAAAACGAGGCTACACGACCCCGAACAGCGTAAAACACAGCCAGCCACATATGTCGTAGAAAAATACTAATAGGAAGGATGGAAAATTACAGTGGAACGCGTAAAACATAGACTAACGGCACCATTTTACAACTCTAACTTACACATTTACACATTAACATTGTGAAATGGCGGATTTCCCGCCTAAAACAACGGTTTTGTCTCGCGCACGCAGCCTATACTGTATATAGGGCACACTTGACACAGAACTGACACTTTCTCCTCAGGTGATGACAGTCTGACTGGACATTTTCTGCTGCCAGATAATCTAAAGAGATTGTTAGCTCTTAAAGATACTGATTGATGAATATTACATTCAAAAAGGTACAGTATATTAATAATCATGAATAAATAATTAATTCATTTTTAATTAAAAACATTTTTTTTTTAATTGAGGAAACAAGAATTGACGCTTGAATTAGTTACTTTCATGCTTACCTGTTTGTAAGATATTAATTCATTGAATAATTAATTAATAATGTACTTTAATTGATTAATTATTAATTAGTAATCATTAAGAAAAAAAGGTTAACGTTTATTAATACATGATTGATTCAAAAAATTGCTAAGACATTTACACATTGATTCATTAATTATTAATTTACCTTATTTAATTAATTAATTATTAGTAATCATTATAAACCAAAAAAATTATAATTTTCAATGCCTTTAGTTTAGGAATATATTAATGCTGACATCTTTAGAATATATTTAGTCAGTGATGAATTGATTATTAATGTAGATTCATTTATTAATTTGTAATTAGTAAGATTAAAAAAGGGGAAAAAAAGGACCAAAAGCAAAATGTATATTTTAAGATGCACTGTCATATCTGTGATGATGCGGATTTCCTAATAGAGATTAATCCAAATATTACAAATGCTTTACATGTTTTTTGACAGTTTCAGTGACTCTGCAGCTGAATCAACACAGAGAGTGATTTTTGCAGCCATTCAACACCATAAACAGCACCTTTACAGGTACATCATTAAATTACGTTCTTGTAAAAAAAAAAGGATTTAAGTCTTCTTAGTTGGAATTGATGACAGTTATTGATTAATTAACGTATATTAATTCATAAATAATTAGTAATCAGAAAACAGAAAATGTTTTTGTTTAAAAATACATTGATGCGTATTGCTTTTGTGTTTTCCTTCTATGCTAATATATCTGTGTTGCTGCTGATTGACTGATAGGGATGAAGCAACATATTACAATTTTTTTTAATCTTATTTGACAGTTACCTGCAGCTGACTGAGTGACGTTTGCAGGCATTCAAAAGCATAAGGATAATCTTGACAGGAATATAATTAAATTATGTTCGTAGAGCAAAAAAAAAAACTTTTTATATTTGGAATTGATAACACTTATTGATTATTTAACGTATAAAATATATTAATTAATTAATAATAATTACAAAAAAAAAGGTTTAATTTAACAATACACTGAGGAATATGTGCCAATATATCTGTGTTGCTGGTGATTGACTGATAAGGATGAAGCAAAATATTAAAAATTATTTCAATCTTATTTCACAGTTTCATCGGATCTTCAGCTGACTCAACACAGAGAGTGACGTTTGCAGCCTTTGAACACCATAAAGATCACCTTGACAGGTATATCATTTAATTATGGAGTTAGGGAACAAAAAAGGCTACATTAAATGTTGCTAAAATGGATAACAGTTATTGATTAATTAACATATAATAATATTTTAATTAATTAATAATTAGTCATCATTAAAAAAAAAAAAAAATGCAATAATGCAATATCTGTCTTCCATCTTATTTATGTGCATTGTTTTTGGAAATATTAATTAATAATAAGATAAAAAACAAGATGAGGTTAGAAGACTTAAAAAAAAAAATATTAAATATATGGAGTTCATTCAATCAAGAATTAATGGAATTCAATGATTAAAACTTATTTTCATGTTAGTTCACAGATTACTCATCTCTGTACCTGACTGAAGACAGAAAGTGTATTTGTATGATTTTAGCATGCTCTTATAGTTTGGGATTGATAAAACTTAATGGTTAATTGAGGAAAGTATATTTATATAATATATTGATTTAGGGATTCAAAGAGAGTGATATAACCACATAGCATATTATTTAAAATGAACATTTTAGGGAATGAACATCTATCCAAAGATAAAGTTTTAATAAAAAATAACAAAAAAAGGTGCTTATATAGTGCCAGATTGCTTGGAACAACTTGCAAATGAATGAGGTTTTTAAGATGTCATTTTGAGAAAAAAAAAGGAAGATGAATGAGGTTTGGAGATTTTAATTGGTCATTACAAGAAAAGAAAAAAGAGGAAGATATATATTTGCTTAAGTAATTACGTTTTAAAGAACATCAATTAGACATCATATCTACATTCATTGCATTTTTAAGAAAATGTAATTTTTTTAGAACATATCTATACTAATATTGATGATAATAGCTGTTTATGTTTGATCTTCTTTATGACAATATAAGTAACTTTTTAGGTTTAACATTGATCTCATTTTTGGATTAATTCACTAACGTATATTCATTTAGTAATGAATTGATAAATCAGTAGTCCTAAAATAAAATAAAATGCTCAATATATATATATATATATATATATATATATATATATGTGCAGTGCTTTGCTATATAATGTATGTCAATAAAAAACTCCAAAAATAGTTTCATTTATTGCATCGAAAAAAATAAAAAGATTTTAAAATGTTTGCATTCTTTAATTAATCCTATTTACTTTTAGATAGAAACCAACTACAAACAATATGTACAGAACCCCCCCCCCCCCCAAAAAAATGACACCTCTATTTACAATTACAGATTACAATGGCGGATAATGGAGAAGACAACATTGAACGCAAAAGAAGATTGGCAAGGGAAAGGAAGCAAAGGTGGAGAGATGCACAGTCACCTGAAACTTCCAAACGCTTAAGAGAAGAAGACCGACAGAGACTTTTAAATAAAAGAAAAATGAGTACGAAAGCACAAAGTGAGTGCGCTGGGGCTTCAAAGAGAAAGTAAACTAAAACATGTCTGTGAACCATTGCCCAATGATACTATATTGCCTATTGATAACAATGTATAGACACACGACACCAATGTAGATATAGAACGTTGTAGTGATACCTATGTTGAGGAAGTGCATGAGAATGTGTTTATTAGAGCACTAAAAGTCAACACTCATTATTGTGGATTTCTTAATGTTGTTTGTCAGTTTTGTGGGGCCGATCATTTTCTAAAGGAAAGACCAACTGATGGAGATTTCATTAGTTGTTGTCAGAAAGGAAAGGTAAGATTTCCACAAAGACACCCATATCCAGATTACTTACTTACTTACCTACTTGCTTTCATGAGCAATCCAACATTTCCAAATTATACCAATTTTAAAAAAAACAGAAGGTCTTATAACAGTGCAATTTAATTTGCTTCAATGGGTGCCACATTAGCAGAAAATGTCTTAGGACATGGTCCTTACTGTTTTAGAGTTCAAGGACACATTTTCCACCAAACTTCACATTTACACATTTGCACATGTTATATGTCTTAGATACAATGGAAGCTGTTGAACAAAGAATGACCCTTACAGAAAATAAACAGTGTTTGCGCATAGTCTTTGAACAGTTGGATAAAATTATGGCCAACAACCCATACACTCAAGCATACAAACAATTAGCACAGCTTGAAAAAGAACAACAGGAGCATGCTCAAATATATCAATTGACAATGCTAAGAGTAGTCAAAGATGGTATAATTTACCAACAGTCAATGAGGTTGCCATGGTTTTTAAAAATGAAAAGGGTGAACCACCTTTTCAGCGGGATATTAGAATATATCCACGCAATGAAGAACAACCTTTTATAAACATAAATATATTAAGTTGTAATTTAGATCTAATGACATATCCCATTTTCTTTCCAAATGGTGAACCTGGATGGGAACCAAAACTACAATTGCAAAGTTATCCGAATAATAAAGTTCGTGTTAGATGCAATATTTCTATGCTGGAATATAAAGTGGCACAAACTGTTATTCGGGATTCTTTTAATGCACTTTTTAAGTGGGGGTAAACTCACTCAACAATGGATTATTGATTCCTATCTACAAGTCGAAGCAAATAATCTAAATTTCATAAAATTTCAACAAAATAGGCTTTGAGTAGAACAGTATTGTGGATTGATGGATTATGTCGCTGAACTGGGCTACCAACAAAGACATTCCAGCTGGAAGAGCAATTATTTTGCCATCCACTTTCCAAGGATCTCCTCGAGAAAGATATAATGATGCCAAAGCTATTGTCACAAAATTTGGCAAACCAGATTTATTCATTACATTCACATGTAATCCACAAGGGCCAGAGATCAAGGGAAATTTGAATCTGAGACAAACTACTTCTGACCGACCAGATCTAGTGGCAAGAGTATTTAAAATCAAACTCAATTCATTAATACATGATATAACTAAAGCACAGTTATTTGGAAAATGTGTGGCTTTTGTTTACACCATTGAATTTCAAAAAAGGGGACTGCCACATGACCACACACTTTTAATCCTGCAGGAAAAAGAGGAGTTGAATACTGCAGAGAGAGTGGATTCAGTCATTACTGCTAATTCCCCATGTATGAAAAATAAAAAATGTACAAAAGAATTTCCTAAACAATTTAAAATGCAAACTTGTGCTAATTGTGATGGATACCCTTTGTATAAAAGAAGACAAGGACAAACAGCTATTATCCATGGACAAAAAGTTGATCATAGATTTGTCGTTCCATACAATCCACATTTGCTCATGAAGTACAATGCACACATAAATGTGGCAGCTTGCCCTTCTATTAAATCCATCAAATATGTGTATAAATATATATACAAAGGATATGATGCAGCAACTGTTGTTGTGCAAGGTGCTGCAAACAAAAAGGAAAATCCAATTTTACATGACGAACTTTCAAATTATTTAGATGCTCGCTATGTCAGTGCTCCTGAAGCATTGTGGTGGCTTCTGAAATTTGAGATGCATGATGATGTGATCATGCTGTGTATCGTTTAGCTGTACATTTGCCACAAAGTCAGTTTGTTTGCTTTACTGAAGGCAATGAAAGAACTGCCTTAGCTCAAAGTGAACACAGAGATACAACACTTACTGCATGGTTTAAATTAAACTGCCAGGAGACCTGGCCAGACAATTTTTATACATTGAGATTCCATATCACTATGTATTTGTAAATGGTCTATGACGACAACGAAGAAGAGATACACATAACATTTTACCACAAATTTATACCGTCAGTCCACAAGATATTGAATGTTTCGGTTTAAGATTACTTCTTTTACATGTTCCCGGTGCACAAAGTTTTGAACATTTATGCACAGTGAATGGCATTGTTTATAATACTTTCCTATTAGCTGCAAGACTTCAAAATGTCATAGCTGATGATACAGAAAGGGAGAGGTGTCTGGAAGAAGCAGCACTATGTCAAATACCAAAGCAAATGAGAGAACAATTTGTGTTCATTTGCATCTTTTGCAATGTACCTAATGCATTTACTTTGTGGGAAACATTTAAATTTAATATGTCTGAAGACTTCTTGAAACGTTACAATGAGCCGATAGCACTTTTAAAAACTTTAATGGAAATTCAAGAAATATTGCTTGCTCATGGATTAAATTGTGCAAGTTTTAATTTGCCTGATCAGCACTTATAGATGACATCACCATTGATGATTATGACACTGAGCTACAAAAACAAAAAACAGAAGAAAAACTGGCAACTTTAAATACTTTACAATTAAAAGCATTTAATGCCATTACAAATGCTACAGATGATGAAATGGTCAAAGACTGTTATTTCTATCTAGACAGCCCTGGTGGATCAGGAAAAACTTATCTGTACAATTGATGAGTTACATTCGAGCACAGGGTCAGATAGCAATGCCATTTGCAACAACTGGAATTGCAGCACTTTTGTTAGACGGTGGTAGAACTGTGCATAGTGGATTTAAACTGCCAGTTCCCATTTTGGAAACATCAGTGTCAGATATTCAACTGAATTCTTTACAAGCCAAAAAATGTAAAAAAAGTAAATTATTATCATAGATGAGGCAACAATGATGTCATGTCATGCTTTGCAATGTATTGATAGATTCTTAAAAGAAGTGATGGATAGTAATTTGCCATTTGGTGGAAAGGTGATGCTGTTAGGTGGAGATTTTAGGCAAACATTACCTGTTGTGCCACATGGAAATAGAACTGATATCATTAAAACATGTATCAAGACAAGTAAACTGTGGAAAATATTTACACATCTCAAATTAAAATTAAATATGAGATCTGAAGGCCAAAATGAATTCAATGATTGGCTCATTCAAATTGGAGAAGGAACACTATTTCAGTTACAAAAATATGTCAACAATTTCAGAAAAATACAGTTATAACCAACAAAAAAGGAAGAAAGGAAAAAAGAAAGAAAAAAAAAGCCCTTACATCACACATACAAAAATAAAAGGCTGCTGTGATCTTTGAAAGGAAAACAGTTTTAAGGAAAAAGTCTTGGAAGTCAGTTTAGACATGATTGGCTCCACAAAACAGTTAGTTTGCATTTTAGTAATCTTACTGTTTAAATTGAATATGTTTCTTTCAGGTTTGTAAGCCTAAAAATATGTTTGAAAAGGACTGATAAGTTGATGCATTCTTTGTAATTAAGGTTTAATGTTAGTAGCACCACCATCATTTGTTGAAAAATTAAAATGGTGCAACACTTTCAACAAATTTAGAAAGTTTAAATTACTTTTATTGAAATTGCCTTCCTCTGGATTCAATATTCAAGGTCAATATAGTTTAAAATAAATTAAGGTTAAATGTTATTATCTTATGTTAATGTTTACATTGTTAGCATTGTATGTTAAAAAGTTAGCAAAATCCATTTATTGAATGTTGAAAAAGATTTATGTTATTTGCAGAAGAAACATTTGTTAACAAAATTCAATGTACAATTAAATAGAAAGTATTTATCCAGGGAGTAATCCGATCGCCATTTAATGTGGTCAGGAAGGAATTAATTTTTTCCCCTTTTGAGATAATTGGATATATATATATACACCACACACACATACACATTTGGAGCATTTGGGAGCCTCCAGGAGCTCTTGACCCTCCCTGACCCTCCTGATCCCCCCTGCCCCTCTTGATCCTCCCCTTTCCTCTCTTGATTCTCCCCTCTGCCCATCCATGATCATTCCTTGGCCCATCTTGATCTCACCCCATCGCGCAGCGCTTCCTACCAGCACTCCTCCTGTACTGCAGCCTTCAATTGTGTGGCGTTTGTGACGTCACTAAGATGCCTCGGCAGATGAGATGCAGTTCAGAGGCATGCTGCTGGTGCCGTAGGAGGCGCCAATGGGGGGGGCGATCAGGAGTGGGGATCTAAAGGGGGCCAAGGGAAGTATCAGAAGGGTCGAAGGGGAGAATCAGGACGGGGAGAGGATCAAGAGGGGCAGAGAGAGGTTCAGTAGGTGGCTCCACAATCTCAGTATGCTTCCCGCCCCTGCACTCTGGTCCAGGTCACACACATTCGCTCCATAAGACGCACAGACATTTCCCCTTACATTTGAGGGGGGAAAAAGTGCTTCTTATATGGCGAAAAATACGGTACATTGTTAAAAAAATAAAAAACATTAAAGAAACATTTTTGTACTTCTTTGTAGATAAGAAAAAGATTCAGAGTGTTAGAGAATCACATTGTGTCACAAACAGCATTTCCAGCTTTAAAATTCTATTGACCGTCATTTTTTGATGGCTAGTATACAATAATGTATTTGGCTTTATGTCCTTAAGTTGACTAGCTCTTTATATGGATTATTGCATAGATGTCAAAGATTGCCTGTAGACTATAATAGACTGCTTACTAATGAGCAAGTAATATACTCCAACAATCCCTACTTAGTACTGACTTATTGTTTTAACTGGTAATGACTGCTTTGTCACAAATAATCAAACACCAACAGATTTGCCAGATTGAGTGAAACTGTTGGGGATGTCCATTCAGGAATGGCAATGCCAAATAGAGCTGTTACCTCTAACAGCCGGGAGAACAGTTCTACTGGAGGAGAGGGAGGGCAGAATAGGCAGAGCAACAGACATGTTTTGGTGGTAGGGGACTCTATTATTAGGAAGGTTGACAGGGTAATTTGTCACCCAGATCCGAGCAATCGAACAGTTTGCTGTCTCCCGGGTGCTCGGGTTCGGCATGTTGTGGATTGGGTGGATAAATTATTGGGGGGGGGGGGGGGTGGTAATGAACCGGCGGTCTTGGTACATATTGGTACCAATGACAAAGTTAGTGGAAGATGGAGCGTTCTAAAGAATGATTTTAGAGAATTAGGGAATAAGCTTAAAGCAAGGA
Organism: Discoglossus pictus; assembly: GCA_027410445.1. NCBI lineage: Eukaryota > Metazoa > Chordata > Amphibia > Anura > Alytidae > Discoglossus > Discoglossus pictus. The sequence continues at coordinate 539,374,413 of CM050163.1, read as the reverse complement.
CCTCCAAGGTAGTATTTTCTGAGATACTACCAGTGCCACGTGCTAGCCCAGGGAGGCAGAAGGAGCTTAGGGAGGTTAATGCGTTGCTAAAAAAGTGGTGCAGTGCAGAGGGTTTGGGGTTTTTAGAGTAATGGGCTGACTTCTCACTTGGGTACAATCTCTATAGCAGGGATGGATTGCACCTTAATGATGAGGGCGCTTTTGCGCTAAGGGATAGGATGGTAGAACGGCTGGGGGAGTTTTTAAACTTGTAGGTGGGGGGAGGGACTATATAGAAGTATTGGGGTAAATAGGGTAGAGAGGGAAAGGGATGAATTAGTTACCCATGGGGGAGGAGAAGGGGGGAGGGTTACAATAGAAAGTAGGGAGGTATTAATAGGGGCCTCAAATACAGTGGCAGGCACTTCATAACAGCAGAGCCATAGCAACATAAAGTGTATGATTGCTAACGCAAGAAGTTTGCCTGGGAAAATGGCTGAGCTAGAAATATTAGCAGTACAAGAAAAATGGGGCTTAATAGGCATTACGGAAACATGGTGGGATGAATCTTATGACTGGACTGTTAATCTGGATGGTTATAACCTATTTAGGAAAGATAGGGGAAATGGTAAAAGAGGAGGAGGGATCTGTCTTTATGTTAAGCCTGAATTTAAGCATCATTGAATCTTTGTGGGTTGAGCTAAATAGTGGAGGAGCTAATTCTAAATGCATATTGGTGGGAGTATGCTATAAACCCCCAAATATAGCTGAAAGTGAGGAAATACAATTATTGTTACAGATTGGAGATGCAGCTAAGCATGGGAAAGTTCTAATAATGGGAGACTTTAATTACCCTGTAATAAACTGGATAAATGAGACCAGCAGCTTAGGTAAGGGGAGCAGGTTCTTGAGTACACTCAGTGATCATTATCTGGCCCAGGTAATACAAGAACCTACTAGAAATGGGGCCATCTTGGATTTAGTCATCACAAGTAATATTGATATAATATCAAATGTAAAAATAGGGGAACCCTTGGGGAACAGTGATCACAACACAGTCTCAATTGAGATTGAATACAAAAAACAGAGTTGTAAGGGGCCAACAAAAACTCTAAATTTTAAAAGGGCTAACTTTAATGGGCTACGGGCAGCAATACAACATATAGACTGGGACAAAGAACTTACAGGGAAGAATACTGAAAATAAATGGACAACATTCAAATCCTTACTAAATAAACATACTCATCAGCATGTACAAATAAATGTAAAGTTATGCATTTGGGAAGGAACAATAGCCAAGCAATCTATAATCTTAATGGAGCAAATCTAGGGGTATCAGATATTGAAAGGGATTTGGGAGTACTAGTGGACAACCACCTAGGTAACAGCGCTCAAAGCCAAGCAGCGGCTGCAAAGGCATATAAAATATTAGCATGCATTAGGAAGGGTATAGAAGCCAGGGAAGAAGATATAATTCTGCCACTATACAAATCTCTAGTACGTCCTCATTTGGAATATGGAGTACAATTTTGGGCACCACCTCATAAAAAAGACATTTTAGAGCTGGAAAAAGTACAGAGAAGGGCTACAAAACTAATAAGGGGAATGGAGGGGCTAAGTTATGAAGAAAGACTAACAAAATTAAACTTATTTTCGCTAGAAAAAAGGCGTCTAAGAGGAGATATGATTACGTTATATAAATACATCCAGAGTCAATATAAGGCTTTGTCAAGTGAACTTTTTGGAGCAAGAGATTTTCAACTGACAAGAGGACATCCTTTGAGGTCAGAGGAAAAAAAGATTTCACCTTAAACAAAGAAAAGGGTTCTTCACAGTTAGGGTGGTTAAACTGTGGAATTCTCTACCAAAGGAGGTGGTGACAGCGAATTCGATAGACAACTTCAAAAAGGGGTTAGATATATTTTTGAATAAAGAGGGCATTCAAGGCTATCCTAGATAACTAGCAAAGGGATATTGATCCAGGGAGAAATTTGATCGCCAGTGTCTGGGGTCAGGAAGGAATTTTGCTTTCTTTTCCCCTTATGAGACAATTGGCAAAGGTTCAATGTTTTTTTTTTTTCTGTTTGCCTTCCTCTGGATCAAATAACAATTAACAAATAATTATAAATAGTTCTAATTAAAAAGATCAATAGAGATCTAAAAAGGTTGAACTTGATGGACTAACTCTTTATTCATCCTCCAATACTATACTATTAATAATTATTTAATCAATAATTTAATTAATAACTATTCCGCATATTGCAGATCAGAGGAGATCTTAACAGGTTGAACTTGATGGACTGAAAGTCTTTTTTCGACCTTAATTACTATGTAACTATGTAAGATTAAGTCTTAAGATATTGCACAAGTGTGCTAACTTTCAACATGTAACTGTTATCTATGGCTTTTAATCCCAGCTGTATAGTACGTCAGGCTTTTGCCTTTAATAATATACATTTTTTACCATTCTGTCTTTTCCTAGTGTTTGTTGATCCCTTTAGAAGGTAAGTAATTAGCCCTTATGTATCAACATTTCTAACCAGAAGGAATTGTTTTAAAGGACTCTGCCAGCAACTTTGCTCCTAATCACTGGGGTTGGATTGCGTTCCTGTGTTCATGCATTGTGAGGCCTGTTTTTTAATGGACTTACAGGCCGGCTGCACCCTGAGAGATGACCCCAAAAATTGACAACCCAGAGGAATTCCTGTAAGCTAAAGGCAGGTGGTCAAACCTGGGTCGTCACACTACTCTCATCATTGCCTCCTTATGGACAAAAATGTGAACTCTTGTCATTACATCTCTAGGCAAACCCACCTTCAAATCGTTTTTTTTATCTAAGTGATATTCGAAGAAGGTCTTGACATAATTTGTTGAACTTCCATCATCTACTGATTCTGGATTCCCACAAACCTTTATATTTTGCATGATCTACGTTCTTCTAAATTCACGCACCATATAAAACTTGGAGGAAAATTTGAATATGCAGGGTCACCGTATCTTGATAAAGCAGCTTATTTTAGACTATTCAGAGTTGCATTCATGCCCGCGCTTCATTTTTAATGGATTGGAATAGATAGGTTCGCAAGTTACTTGCACCATAACTGCCCGAATGAAAGATTGGAATATTCACTTATTGTATTCATGATCAAAATTGCTGAGGAAGTTTTCACATAGTGTTTATACAATAGTAACCCTGCTTCTCTATTCAAGTTATGTTCCTGGACAGAGAAGATTAACATATACACAAATACTGCCATCAGCTTCATTTTAAATGGAAGGGCCCAACATGAACTGTTGTATAGAGGAAAAAGCAAAAAAGTGCAAAGGGATTGCAAAAGGCACCTGATAATTAAGTCCAAATCAAAACAACATCTGGTAAATTGTTTCCTGATCCTCATATAATGCTCTGCTTACATATGGTGTAATTTTTTGGCAAGCACATTCCAAATTGCTGGCAAATAAGAGAAAAATGCATACAATTCTCAGCAGCTTGCTTCAGTGCTTATATGAATATAAAGCAGTAAATCACTGTACATGGTAATTTGTGGGGAGAGGTAACATTTTGTGGGGGGCTTTCCAAGGTGTAATAGTCATTTGTTTATTTACTGTAATGTGCGCTGATCTAATTTTTAAGCAGTGATTTGTTGTTCCCCTGAATTTAGAGAGCTATTACTGCACCTATGGGATATGTAACAAATATTTGCATGTAGAACTTAATATTGAACCATAAAATCTGTCAGTTCCTGATGGTGCCAAAACATATATTAAAGCCAATATTCCATTTTCTTCACAGCGGTCTGCATCAATTGCTTCTAAACATTACACAAAAAGGCATTTTTGTCTCAAGGGTTTTATATTTCAGGTACTTTTGTGAACCAAAACAGTGGTTGTTACATTTCATTCACATTTTGCTTAATAGTCATTTACTTTTATACCTTAGTTTAATTCTATGCTCAAAATGTGATGAAAAGTCATTTTTTTCCCTAGACAAAAATATCTAATAAAATGTTCACAAATGGTTTTGTGTTTCATAATGTGTCATTACATAAAAAAAATTAAAAAAATATATATATAATATATATATATATATATATATATATATATATATATATATATATATATGGTGTAAAAAATTAAAAATAAGAAAAATATATATTGAATTCAAACAATGATCTGTTTTGACGAAAAAATACTCTTTGGTTTTTGGTACGCATATGAGGATGGGGTACATGGTCTTTTAGAAAGTTCTCAAACGGGGGCAAAACATTGTATGCAAGACAAGTGTCATGACTACTATGTCATGGCTACTAGTTAAGAAAAAATATAAATAAATCAATTCATGCAGATGTAATACTTAAAAACTAAAAATAGGGTCTCTTGTCATAGGATTGAAAGAAATAGCTAAGACCATTGTAAACTGCAAAAATGGCAATATATTTTGTAAAATGGAACTTTGATAATACATTATTGTAGATGTAAAAAAACAAGGCATGTTTGTAAATAACTAGTGGAAAAACCATCTCACTTATTTTACCTCCTAATAAAAAATTCCCTGAACCTGTATGCAGATGTAGAAAATAGTTTTCATCCACACCCCATTATTAAACAGGAAATTGTATAGTCCCTCCATCCCTCACACCCTTGGTAAACTTCCCTACACCCTCCTTAACCGATGACATCAACTGGTATCAACTAAAAGAGTTGCTCAAACTGCTCACGTAATTTGTCTCCAAATTAAAAAATTAACTCACCTCTCCACATATGACAATGTAAGCTTTCATTATACATTTATTATTATTATTATCCTTTATTAGTAACGCGCCGACATATTCCTTAGCACTGTAAACGGTTGAGCAAAAACAAAAAACAACATCAACACATGGCAAAATGAAGGGCCCTCACTTTCAGCTTAAAATCTTGGTGGGTACATGGTGCTTTTTCTCAAAGCTCTTTCCAAGATTGAAAACCCGCAGATTTACAATTTGCAGGAGTATTTTATTGTGTTGAAAATGACTGAAATTCATATCCTGGAGAGATAACGAGCCACATTCAATTGATCGATTTTGAGATCCGGTACGCCGTAACTGAGATCGCAAGCTATTTTGCTATTTAATTGGCGTATTTTTCGGGCTCGGATCAGGTTACGAGTTACTGGCTTGAAAAAGTTGTGTCTGTCAAATTCGGAACTTACAGAAGCCTTTGATGATTTACTTTCGCAAGGCTGAATTCGCAAATCGCTATTCAATTGCTCAATTGCTCAATTTCCCCAAAACTCGCAAACGTATTCACACTCGTAAACCACAAATGGAGGAGAAAATCCTACATGTGCTAGAGAGGACCAGCCAGGGAGTTAAACACCTATTCGTAGCACTGTGTATGCAAATATAAGACCAATCCTGCACTGTAAATAACAGGGAAAGTGATGATAGACATTAGAATTAATTGCACAACAGTCTCAAGTTCGCAAATCGGCAGGAAATATATGCTATTTTTATGTGTCATTTCGGGGTTAAAACGATCTTGGGTATCAATGAGTTAATACATATCAGGCCACCCATATGGACTAGTACAGTATTGGCATTCATTTTAATAATTCTTTAATTCACATATTTTGTGAGTCTGGTCGTAACTCAGAGCCCCGAATCTAATTTAATGACATTTAACCTGCATGTTTTACTGCCATAAGTATGACTGTCTCAATTTCTATTGGCTTATTCGAAATGGGAGGTTATAGTATTTCTTAATTGATCATGGTTCCGCCTTCAACTGCTCCGAAACAGTGTATGGTTTACGGTTTTCGCTTCAAGCCTGCAACTTGCGAGCTTGAGCAATTGAATAGCCTCGCAAATAGAGACCAACTGGAGCCTGAAACTCACTCACAGACATTTGGCTGTCTGCCATCGAGTAACGGGCTTGGAATTGAATGTCGCCCTATGTATTTTTTAATCATTTTGTAATATTATCACATTTGTTGTCCTGAAATCTCTTTTATTATATGAATAAATAATATTTAACACCATTTGACAGACACACTTTCACTTCGGATTAATTTACTGAAATTTGAAGTGATAAATTATCTTGTTTATAAAATGACATTATTTCATGTGTTATTTTGTGTGAATATAATTATATTATATATATATATATATATATATATATATATATATATATATATATATATATATATATATATATTATTGTTTATTTGTAATGTGCCAACATATTTCATGGAGCTATACATGGGTAAGTTCAAGGCAAAAACAATGGCAAAATTAGCACATTGTAAAGGATAAAGGGCTGTGTCTGAGCTTAGAATCCAATGCCCATAGAGTTTTCACTAAAGCACCTTGCGGGATTGAAAACTTGCAAACTTACAATCTAAATATAATATGCTTGGAATAAACTAAATATCTGTGTACAACATATTCAATCTATTATAATTGAAGGCAGATCTTGTGCTTTCTTGAGAAAGACTGTGAACAAGTAACATTACTAGTCTAAATCACTGCCTGGACAAGGTTGGACTTTCTATCCATCATTACCTATCACTCATTGCATCCCCAGTGTATTTATAAATACATATTTGTACCTGTCATGTCATGGGGACATTAAGGTTTTATACCAAATAGACAAATAAAATAAATTGAGGGAATTTTAGAATTAAAACTTTCCAAAGTGTATTATGAATTTGGATAGCGACACTGTTAAACAACAGTCCGATAGAGGATTATCACAAGAGACTAATTTGCAATCACTCTCCAACTCTTTTCAGCAATATATTTCCCTCGGTCATATCTGCATCTAGAAAAAAGTGATAGTGTGGAGAATAGACCTATGACTTTGGTGGTCCTCCTACCTGGAAGGCTCACAAGCCCTGAAACATGACAGACAATCTGTTACTAGATAAGAAGAAAAAGAGGTGTCCTATGTATCACAGGACCACTAATACCATGATTGATTAACCATTCTGTGGAGATGGAAATGTTCTGCCTTTCCGCAGATTAAAATATAGAGAGTGTTGTAGCCCTTACTATAATTAAAAAGCTATAGACTGCAATATAAAAACAAATATAAAATAACAACTCAATAGTCCCTGAAAGTTAGTAAGTGTGGACTAGATGGATCTAAAAAAATAGCTGTCATGGCTGAATCCATCTGCTCATTGTTGCTTTTTCCTCTAGTAATAGATTGTCTAGCAAGTTGTGGGGCTTCAACTAGTGAGCCTTCCAGGTAGGAGGATCACCAAGGTCATAGGTCTATTCTCCACATTTTCACTTTTTCTAGATGCAGATATGACTGAGGGAAATATACTGCTAAAAAACTGTAGCGTGATTGACAATTAGTCCTTTGTGATATTCTACTATCGGACTGTTTTTGTACTATGCCAATATACTCATAAAACTTCAATATGCAACATCATTTTGTGCTATACAGTGTTACATGGGACATATTACATTAATCAAACTGTTTTACAACATTGTTGGCTGTGAACTTAGAGATGAGAGAATATGATATTCATTGGTGGATTTGAGGGATTCAAAGTGAAAGTCTTGATGTGGAGGATGGAAGGTTATTAGGATCTATGCAAATTAAATATGTGTTGGGATTCTATCCTTATAGAGTACAATGGATAAATAACAAAACATCTATAACTTTATGTACTTTCAAAGAAAGTACAACATCCAGCAATGATGGGTTAGCATTTAAATTATTAATATACAATTGAGTACAATTTGAAAACATGATACAAATTGTATTGTATGGTAATTATCATTGTAAATGATATGTCCGTAATAACAACAAAATACTGCTATTCTGATACAAAGAAAAAATGGACAGATAGATAAACAGATAGATAGATGGATAAAAGGTCAGGTAACTAGATGATGGAGAGCTGACCAGACAGATAAATGGATAAAGAGATTGATAGATTCATATCTGGATAGATGGATGAGCTGATGGATATATGGAAAGACGCACAGTAGGATGAGCAGTTGCCTAGACATATAGAATAACATGTATGGATAACTGGATAGACAGATAGTTACACTGATAGTTAGATTGATAGATAGATAGATAGATAGGTAGATAGATACATAGATAGATAGATAGATAGATAGATAGATAGATAGATGATACTGATCTAACACATATTAAAATACAGATGCTATGGTTTGTTTTTTCATAAATATTTCTTTCAGATAAAATATTTTTTTATCATGCAGGTTTAGCCTAAGATTCCGATGGCTTGTCCAGAAATATTATTAAGTGAGCCAGCAAGTGGAAGCCTAAAAATGAGACATGTTTCTTGCATGAATAACTTCCTAACAATCTGCTGAAGGAGTAAATTTGTATCAAACTGAAACCCCAAACCAGAATCATTTTAATTTGCCAAGCGCCTGTGAAAGAATGCAGCTGCAAGACCATGGGAAAACAATGAGAACTGTGACAGTTCATTAATATAAACCAGCAACTAGATTTGTTTGGAAAAGTCATTGATATAGCATTACACAAGAGGACACAGTGGCATTCCTGAAGTCTGCCAGCAAATGCAAAACAGGATTGGAGCTGTCTGTACGTCATTGGAATTTAAGGATTATATGGTAGCGGTAGCAATTTATTGAGTACAAATGCGCAAAGGAATAAACTGTCCGAAAACAAATGCTGAATAACCACTGAAGGCCCATATTTATAACATGCTCTTTTGAAGACTATACTTGATAACAAGTAAAATGCTTTAGAACGTAAAATACAAACACAGCATTTAAGTTATTAATCATTATAAACAAAATAGGAACTTGCCCCTCAAAAATTACGGGATTAAAATTGTATGGCACTCATTGCAAGCCTCTCCTCCTGTGTACTTCACCTTGGGTGCTTATTGCAAGCCACTCCCACTCGTGGTGCTCTTTGTGAGCACCACAAGGAGCGCCTTTGGTGCTCATTACGTGGCTTGCAATGAGAGCCATAGCCACTCATTGCGAGCCTTTCCTCTCGCCTGTACGGCCCGTTCATTTCAGGGTTAATTAACCTGCAAGTTTTGTGCTTAGGAATGCCCTGTGTCTCTTTCCAGCATCTCCCCCATCCCTTCCCTGTGTGTTTCTCCTCTGTGTGTCTGCTGAATGTTTGCATGGCGTGCAGTGACTGCGCGGCTGTATCGTCTCAATTCACAAAGTTCGCATGTGTGATGGCCCCGCTGGCTGCAATGAGCGCCTTTGGCACTCTTTGCAGCCTAAGTGCTGCGTGGCTGCTTCGTCTCGCTTTGCGAGGCTCGCATGTGTGACGGCGGCAATTTTTTGATTGTCATATATGGAATAACAAAATAACAATGTGTAAAGTTTTTAGGAATACATACTGTAAACCATAACATAAAAGTTTGTAACATGCAACTTGTATTTTAAGCAATCTTGAACCTTTTTTTTAACAATACTAACATTTTGAATTGATAGTTATCCATGAATAAACGTTCTGTAAATAACTACATTTAACAAGGACATGCTTTGTAAAATTTTTTTTTTTTTTTTTTAACAATTGTTAAACTAAACTGGCATTGAATCCAGAGGACGGCAAACAATAAAACCCCCCATTGAAACTTGGCCAAATGTATCAAAGAGGGAAAACAATAATTCCTTCCTGACCCCATTAACTGGCGATCAGATTACTCCCTGAATCAATACTCTCTATTTAAATTATACCGTTCAATGTATTAACAAATGATGACACTTGTAGTAACATAAATCCTTGACTATTTACAATATACAATGAACTAACTTTCCTCAACTTTGAAAATACAATTTTAAGATATGAAATAGTAACCTAAAACAATAACATTTAACCTTCAAGTTAAAGAAAATGGCACCTAATTGTTTTGTGGGGCCAATCATGTAAAAAGGTAACTTTTAACATATTCCAAACTGTATAACCACTGTTTACTGTTTTTCTTTCTTTTTTTTTTTTCTTTTTTTTTTTCTTGTTGTACTTTGTGCAAATGGAACATAGAATTTCCTAAGTGAAATAGTGGTCCCCTATTTAAAGAGTCCCAGAGCGCTAACATTTTGTCCTGGAAGTAAAACCCCTGTTCTCTGTGTTTTTTTGCCATTGTATAGAGTTTCCTTTTAAAATAGTGGTCCTCTAAAATCACTCAGAGTAACATAAAATGTTTTTGGCGAAATTAAACCACTGTCCTCTATATTTTCAGCAGCTCATAGTACACAATGCTTTTTGTAAAAATGCATCCATCTTCCAATAAATCACCCTGACTTGGGTTTTCTTCAACATGTACTTTAATTTCCTCTGGATTATTGCATCTTGAAAATGCAACATATAGTTGACCATGTGCAAACACAGGTTCGTTCAAAAAAATAGCCACAGACTTTAAAGTTTGTCCTTGGGATTTATTGATGGTTATGGCAAATGTCATGATAATGGGAAATTGTCTCCTTTGAAGGACAAAAGGCAAACCACTCTCACTTGGAGCCAAATCAATTGTCGGTATAAGAACTGGTTTGTCTTTATGGGTACCACTCATAATTTCTGCATGTATGAAATGATCCTTTAAATCTTTCACAATTAATCTGGTCCCATTACAAAGTCCTTTTTTGGGATTCATATTTCTCAATAGCCTGACAATTGCCCCTTTTTTAAGTTGCAAAACATGTTGTGGCATTCCAGAGGGAGTTAAAGAATTAATAAATTCCATAGTAAAGTTTGCTTCACTATCTTTGTCATCAGCCAGAACAGAATCTGCACTGTAATAGTTTTTTTTGGGTGCATTAATTAATTTTAATATTATGTTGTTTAGATTCAAGGCATCTATATTTTTGGATGTCAATATGACTTTGCTTGCAATGTCTGAGTAATCCTCGTTATTGATGGTATTGAGGAAGATTGTCGAAATTAGTGGTTCTTTTGAAATCATTTCTGGTGGAATTTGTACAGCATCATCAGGTAAATTATTTATTTTGGGCTGTTTTCCTTCTCCAATCTGAATGAGCCAATCATTGAATTGATTTTGGCCTTCAGATCTCATATTTACTTCTAATTTAAGGTGTGTAAATATTTTCCACAGCTTACTTCTTTTTATACACATTTCGACAATGTCAGTCCAATTGCCATGTGGCACCTCAGGTAATGTTTGCCTGAAATCTCCTCCTAAAAACATCACCTTTCCACCAAATGGCAAATCATTAGCCATAACTTATTTTAATAATCAATCAATACATTGCAGGGCATGACATGACATCATAGTTGCCTCATCTATTATAATTAATTTACTCTTGTGCAATTTTTTGGCTTGTTATGAATTCATTCAAATATCCGACACTGATGTTTCCAGAATGGGAACTGGCAGTTTAAATCCACTATGCACAGTTCTACCACCTTCTAACAAAAGTGTGGCAATTCCAGTGTTTGCAAATGGCAGTGCTATTTGACCCTGTGCTCGAATGCAACTCATCAAGAAATTATATAGATAAGTTTTTCCTGATCCACCAGGGCCATCCAGATAGAAATAATGCTCTTTGAGCATGTCATCTTCTATTGCATTTGTCATGGCGTTAAATGCTTCCAATTTCAATGCATTTAAAGTTCCAATTTTTTCTTGTGTTTTTTGGTATTCAATGTCAGTCTCATACTCATCAAAGTTAATTTAATGTATAATTCCTGGATCATGCAGATTAAAATTGGCACCATTTAATCCATGACAAAAAAAGACTTCCTGTATTTCCATTAATGCTTTCGATCGTGCAATGATCTCATTGTAACGTTTCAAGAAATCTTCACACATATGTAATTTAAATGTTTCCCACAAAGTTAATGCATCTGGTACATTGCAAAAGATACAAATGAAAGCAAATTGTTCTCTCATTTGCTTTGTCATTTTACATAGTGCTGCTTCCTCAAGACATATCTCCCATTCTGTATCATCTGCGAGAAAGTCTTGATGTCTTGCAGCTAACTGGAAAGTATCATAAACTATGTCATTGACTGTGTGTAAATGTTCATAACTTTGTGCACCGGGAACATGTAAAAGAAGTAATCTTAAACTGAAACGTTCAATGTCTCGTGGACTGACGGTATATATTCTTGGGATCACATATTATAATTGTCCAACTATGATTCGTCGTCACGCTGTGTTGCGTGGTGCGTACGACTTAGCGATGAGAGGCCCGGCAAGCCTTGCGCAGTGAGGCGAGCAGTTAAACCGTACCACTTTGCCGATCGTACGAGTTTGCGATGAGCGCCTGTGGTGCTCATCGCCTGGCGAGCCTCGCGCAGCGAGGCGAGACGTTAAACCGTAGCACTTTGGCAATGAGAGCCGCAGGCGCTCATTGCAGGCGAGCCTCGCAGGACTTAGAAAAAAAATACGAGATGAAAAAAATTACGAGATAAGCGGCGGAACCAAAACAATTAAAAAAACACTAAATACACACTAAAAAATAAAAAAAAGGTCACTTACAGCATGGGGAACAAGGCAGGACGTCTGGGAGTGAGTTGGAACTCCAATTGACATCGATTTAGACGAGTTACAAAGATCGAAAATCGGCTAAGCGAGAAAAAAATGGCAGCAGAAAAAAATAAAAACGAGGCTATACTACTACGAACTGCGTAAAACACAGCCATAGACGTATGTGCTTGAAAAACAACGAGACAAAGGATGCGCAATAACCGCACAATGAGTAAAAAAAGACTGTAGCGAGTACATTTTACGAAAGGCAATTACAGATTTACACATTAACACAGATTTCCCGCATTTGTCTCGCGCCACATCGGATTTCCCGCCTAAAACAACGCATTTGATGAAATATAAGTTGAAAGTTAAAAAAAAAAAAAGTAAAAAAAAAAAGTGTATTTATTTTAAGAAAAAAAAAAGGGACAAATGGGACATTTTGTGTTGCAAACACATTTCACAACATTTAATTTTTAGTGACCGTCATTTTACCGTTTTACCATATTCACCGTTAAACCGTAGTACTTTAGCGGGCTTAGCGCACAGCGAGGCGAGCCGTTAAACCGTAGCACTCTAACCACGGATAACACTTACGAATAATCCGCCAAGACGCATACCACCATTGCTTGCAATGTCTGAGTAATCCTCGTTATTGATGGTATTGAGGAAGATTGTCGAAATTAGTGGTTCTTTTGAAATCATTTCTGGTGGAATTTGTACAGCATCATCAGGTAAATTATTTATTTTGGGCTGTTTTCCTTCTCCAATCTGAATGAGCCAATCATTGAATTGATTTTGGCCTTCAGATCTCATATTTACTTCTAATTTAAGGTGTGTAAATATTTTCCACAGCTTACTTCTTTTTATACACATTTCGACAATGTCAGTCCAATTGCCATGTGGCACCTCAGGTAATGTTTGCCTGAAATCTCCTCCTAAAAACATCACCTTTCCACCAAATGGCAAATCATTAGCCATAACTTATTTTAATAATCAATCAATACATTGCAGGGCATGACATGACATCATAGTTGCCTCATCTATTATAATTAATTTACTCTTGTGCAATTTTTTGGCTTGTTATGAATTCATTCAAATATCCGACACTGATGTTTCCAGAATGGGAACTGGCAGTTTAAATCCACTATGCACAGTTCTACCACCTTCTAACAAAAGTGTGGCAATTCCAGTGTTTGCAAATGGCAGTGCTATTTGACCCTGTGCTCGAATGCAACTCATCAAGAAATTATATAGATAAGTTTTTCCTGATCCACCAGGGCCATCCAGATAGAAATAATGCTCTTTGAGCATGTCATCTTCTATTGCATTTGTCATGGCGTTAAATGCTTCCAATTTCAATGCATTTAAAGTTCCAATTTTTTCTTGTGTTTTTTGGTATTCAATGTCAGTCTCATACTCATCAAAGTTAATTTAATGTATAATTCCTGGATCATGCAGATTAAAATTGGCACCATTTAATCCATGACAAAAAAAGACTTCCTGTATTTCCATTAATGCTTTCGATCGTGCAATGATCTCATTGTAACGTTTCAAGAAATCTTCACACATATGTAATTTAAATGTTTCCCACAAAGTTAATGCATCTGGTACATTGCAAAAGATACAAATGAAAGCAAATTGTTCTCTCATTTGCTTTGTCATTTTACATAGTGCTGCTTCCTCAAGACATATCTCCCATTCTGTATCATCTGCGAGAAAGTCTTGATGTCTTGCAGCTAACTGGAAAGTATCATAAACTATGTCATTGACTGTGTGTAAATGTTCATAACTTTGTGCACCGGGAACATGTAAAAGAAGTAATCTTAAACTGAAACGTTCAATGTCTCGTGGACTGACGGTATATATTCTTGGGATCACATATTATAATTGTCCAACTATGATTCGTCGTCACGCTGTGTTGCGTGGTGCGTACGACTTAGCGATGAGAGGCCCGGCAAGCCTTGCGCAGTGAGGCGAGCAGTTAAACCGTACCACTTTGCCGATCGTACGAGTTTGCGATGAGCGCCTGTGGTGCTCATCGCCTGGCGAGCCTCGCGCAGCGAGGCGAGACGTTAAACCGTAGCACTTTGGCAATGAGAGCCGCAGGCGCTCATTGCAGGCGAGCCTCGCAGGACTTAGAAAAAAAATACGAGATGAAAAAAATTACGAGATAAGCGGCGGAACCAAAACAATTAAAAAAACACTAAATACACACTAAAAAATAAAAAAAAGGTCACTTACAGCATGGGGAACAAGGCAGGACGTCTGGGAGTGAGTTGGAACTCCAATTGACATCGATTTAGACGAGTTACAAAGATCGAAAATCGGCTAAGCGAGAAAAAAATGGCAGCAGAAAAAAATAAAAACGAGGCTATACTACTACGAACTGCGTAAAACACAGCCATAGACGTATGTGCTTGAAAAACAACGAGACAAAGGATGCGCAATAACCGCACAATGAGTAAAAAAAGACTGTAGCGAGTACATTTTACGAAAGGCAATTACAGATTTACACATTAACACAGATTTCCCGCATTTGTCTCGCGCCACATCGGATTTCCCGCCTAAAACAACGCATTTGATGAAATATAAGTTGAAAGTTAAAAAAAAAAAAAGTAAAAAAAAAAAGTGTATTTATTTTAAGAAAAAAAAAAGGGACAAATGGGACATTTTGTGTTGCAAACACATTTCACAACATTTAATTTTTAGTGACCGTCATTTTACCGTTTTACCATATTCACCGTTAAACCGTAGTACTTTAGCGGGCTTAGCGCACAGCGAGGCGAGCCGTTAAACCGTAGCACTCTAACCACGGATAACACTTACGAATAATCCGCCAAGACGCATACCACACATTACAACATCGCAAAAATCGCACGCAACACGTGGACAGGAATAAAGGAAAAACACAATAAATACACACAGCACATACATAAAAAGCTTACCAACATCAAGAGGGAGCATCCACGACCTCAAAAAAACAAGTTACCCCTTCATTTAGCTCAAAATAAAACAGTTTAGACACTAAAAAATTCTCGAAGCAACAGAAAAAATGGCGGGCGAACAAAACGAAAACGAGGCTACAGCACTATAACCACGGAAAACACGTACGGATGATCCGCTAAGACGCATACCACACATTACCCGCCATTTTACGATAATGCGGAAGTACACAGCTACGTTAACAGTTTTCGGATCTGCACACGCTCATCATGCTTACACAGCACCTCCACACCACTAATGCTGCAGCAACATCAACACAGATTGCCAGGTCTTCAACACAATGCATAAAAATAGGTAAAGTATATTCATTTATTAATTTGAATTCTATATTTCAGTAGTACATACAAAACAACATTAGCTACGTTACAATTCCATATGTATATTAATAACTAAACAACTTTCCAAACATACACATCTCATTGCTGTAATTTTTTGACGGGCAATACGCTAGTAATTTTATAATTATGTTTCTTTCGTTGTCTCCATTCACCATTTACGAATACATAGTGATTTGGAATCTCAATGTATAAAAATTGTCTGGCCTGAGTGTCCTGACAATTTAATTGAAACCAAGCAGTAAGCGTTGTTGCTCTATGTTCACTTTAACCTAAAGCATTTGTTTCATTGCCTGCAGTGAAGCAAACAAATTGACTTTGTGGCAAATGGACAGCTAATCGATACACAGCATGTGACCGATCATGCATCTCAAACTTTAGAAGACGCTACATTGCTTCTGAAGCACTTACATAGCGAACATCTAAATAAGATGGAAGTTCGTCATGTAAAATGGGATTGTCTTTTTCATTTTGTGCACCTTGCACAACAACAGTTGCTGCATCATATCCTTTATATATATATATATATATATATATATATATATATATATATAGATATTTATACACATATTTGATGGATTTGATAGAAGTGCAAGCTTCCACATTGATAGGTGCATTGTACTTCATCAGCGAATGTGGATTGTATGGAACCACATATCTATTATCAACCTTTTGGCCACGGATAATAGCTGTTTGTCATTCTCTTCTTTTATACAAAGGGTATCCATCAAAATTAACATAAGTCTGCATTTGAAATTGTTTTGGAAACTCTTTTATGCATTTTTTATTTTCCATACATGGTAAATTTGGATTGATCTCTCCACATGGACCATGTATCATTCTACGAGTAACAATCTCATAAAGTTTGGAATGTCTCCCTGGATGTGGCAGTTCAGCAGTAATTACTGAATCCACTCTGTCTGCCATATTTAATTTATCTTTTTCTTGCAAGATTAAAAATATATGTGCACGTGGCAAGCCTCTTTTTTGAAATTCAATGGTATAAACAAAAGCCACACATTTTCCAAATAAGTCTGCTTTAGTTATGTCATGAATTAATGAATTGAGTTTTATTTTAAATACTCTTGCTACCAAATCTGGTAGGTCCGAAGTAGTTTGTCCAAGCAGTACATTTTCTTTGATCTCTGGCCATTGTGGATTACATGTAAATGTAATGAATACATCTGGTTTGCCAAATTTAGTGACAAAAGCCATGGCATCATTGTATCTTTCTCGCATATTGCGAGGAGATCCTTGGAAAGAGGATGGTAAAATCATTGCTCGTCCAGCAGGAATGTTTCTGTTTGCAGCCAATTCAACGACATAATACATCAATCCACAATATTGTTCTACTTGAAGTTTGTTTTGTTGAAATTTGACAAAATTTAGATTATTTGCTTCGACTTGTACATAGGAATCAATGATCCATTGTTTTGTGAGTTTACCTGCACATAAAGTAGGATTATAATGATCCCGGACAGCAGTTTGTGCCACTTTATATTCCAGCATGGAAATATTGTTTCTAACACGAACTTTACTATTGGGATAACTTTGCAACTGTAATTTTGGTTGCCATCCTGGCTCCCCATTGGGAAAGAAAATGCAATATGTTATAGGATCCAAATTACTGCTTAAAATATTTATGTCTATAAAAGGTTGTTCTTGATTGCATGGATATATTCTAATATCCTGCTCAAATGGTGGTTCTCCATCATAATTTTTATATACCATGGCAACCACATTTGCTGTTGGTAAATTATACCATCTTTGATCAGTATGGCGATCTCTTTCTCTCTCTGTCTTTGCGCATGTGCCAGTTGTTCTTTTTCAACCTCAGCTAATTTTTTGTATGCTTTACTATATGGGTTGTTGGCCATAATGTTATCAAGCTGTTCAAAGACTATGGGTAAGCATTGTTTATTTTCAGGAAGCATCATTCGTTGTTCAACAGCTTCCATTGTATCAAGGACATATAACTGTGCAAATTTCCTTTGTTCTCCTGATTCTGGGTGTAAATGTTAAGTCCGGTGGTATATTTGTCCTTGGACTTTAAAAAAGTAAGGACCATGTCCTGGGACATTTTCAACTAATGTTGCACCCATTGAAGCAAATGAAATTGCAATGTTATAAGACCTAATGTTTTTCTTAAAATTGGTGTAATTTGGAAATGTAGGATCACTCATGATACTTTTTAATATTCTGAAAATGTGTGTCTTTCTGGAAGTCTTACCATTCCTTTCTGACAGTAACTAATAAACTCTCCATCAGTTGGTCGTTCTTTCAGAAAATGATAGGCCCCACAAAACTGACAAAACACATTCATTAATAAAGGACTATCATGACCTTCCTCAATATAGATTTCAGTGGAACTTTCTATCTTGCCATTCTTCTTTTATATTCTTTCTTATCTTCTGCATTGTCCGCCATTGTAATCTGTTATTGGAAATAGAGTTGTAAGAATTGCATTAGTTTTATTAGACATTTTTTTCAACCTGTCATATATTTGTAATGATAATCTGTCTCTGTCTCTCTGGGTGTCTGTGTCTCTGGGTGTCTGTGTCTCTGGGTGTCTGGCTGTGTGTGTCTGTCTGGCTGTGTGTGTGTGGCTGTGTGTGTCTGTGTGTGTCTGGCTGTGTGTGTCTGTGTCTGGCTGTGTGTGCCTGTGTGTGTCTGGCTGTGTCTGTGTCTGTGTGTCTGGCTGTGTCTGTTTGTGTGTGTGTCTGTGTGTGTGTGTGTGTCTGCGTGTGTGTGTCTGCGTGTGTGTCTGCGTGTGTGTGTGTCTCTCTGTGTGTGTGTGTCTCTGTGTGTGTGTCTCTGTGTGTGTGTGTCTCTCTCTCTATGTGTGTGTCTGTCTCTATATGTGTGTTGTGTCTGTCTCTGTGTCTGTCTCTGTGTCTGTCTGTGTCTGTCTCTCTGTTTCTCTCTCTGTCTGTCTATCTGTCTGTCTCTTTCTGTCTGTCTCTCTGTCGTCTCTGTGTGTGTCTCTGTGTGTGTGTCTCTCTCTCTGTGTGTGTGTCTCTCTCTCTGTGTGTGTGTGTCTCTCTCTCTCTCTGTGTCTCTCTCTATCATGAATACAAAAAACATAAACAGGTATTCATGTGTTCCTAAAGAAGAGCTACGCAAAAGAGCTATTAGCAAACTATAGATTGACATGAATAAACATTTGAAGTGTAATTCTCATTCATGTAAGATAAAAGTGTTTTCAGATATGTATTTTTTAATGAATGACAACCTGTGAATAATTTTGATGAAAAACAGTTAAGAGACTTATTGAATTGCGATTTAACTAATTGAATAGTGCTCTTTATAACCACATAACATATTTTGGTTATGTAAGTTTGAAGTTAGTTATCTTCTATCCAAAAGCAAGGTCTTCAGTAAGTAAGTAATTGTGTTCCAAAATATGCTATGTGGTTATATCGAGCTCTATTTCATAGGGCAACTTGCAATGTAATAAGGGTGTTAATTCTGTTTTTATAAATAATGTCATCAAGCATGATACCTGTCAAATAGATGTGATATCAACTGAAATACTGCAGACGTCACTCTGAGTGTTCAGGGAGGTGCAGAGATGATGGATCTATAAAATGACATATAAAGATTTTGTAAATATGCATTTTAATTGGCATACATAGCAAACGTAAATCCTAATCATAAATATATGTTAAAAGCATTTCAAAATGTTAAAAAGTGACCTACTATAATACATGAAAAATATTTAACTGCTTCTAAGGTCCTATCCCTGACAATGAGCAGTAACATAATGATGACTTAATGAATGAAAGAATACAGATGAATAAAATAATGTAAAAGTGTTATGACTGCAAAATCAAAACCTGTAAACATGTTTTCATAAAGAAGGAGAAACTGAAATAGCTATGAGCAAAGTATAGATTGGTATGAAAGTTTTTTTTTTTTTTGGTACTACATAAATTAATGAATAAATGAAGATATGATGCTTAATTAATCAATAAATCAAGATATGATGTTAAAGTGTAATTATTTCAAACATCAATAGCTAAGTATATATGTATTCCTTTGTATTCCTTTTTTTTACTTGTAATTATTCATTATTTTTTTAAATAAATGACGTAAATTAATTAAGCAATATCTGTCATCCATGGGCTCTAAAAAGTACTTAATCCTATATTTGTAAAGAATGTCATCACAAAATCATATACCTGTGAAGTAGATGTTCTATAATGTAAACTGCTGCAGAGGCGACTCCTGTGTTCAGGCAGGTGGAGATGTGAGAAATCTGTCAAAAGATGTAAAAATCATATTTAATTTTTTGTTTGAATGAATGTATGAATCATTGAAAGTACTTGTTGTCCTTGTCATACATGCATCTACTAAAATAAATTTAAATATTGAAAAATGATATACCTCTGAAGGTGATCTGATTGCAGATCAAATGCTGCAAACACCCCTGTGTGTAGTCAGGTGCCCAGATGATCAAACTGTGAAATAAAATAAAAAGCATTGTTAATGTTTGTATGATTTTAATTGGGATTGATGCAAAATCTAAGTAAATGCACTATAAATTTTAAGAAAGTGATGTAAATATTTACACGTTTGATGATCTTATTCCTTTGAGACAATGAGCAGCAACAGATAAATATGATTACACTGTAAAATCTACCTATTATGTGATGCATTTTAGCACATTTAATTTAGAAATCTTTAAAATAAATTACTAATTAAATAATTAATCATGAACATTAATAATTAAGCATCAACACACGGAAACAATTGCATTAATAATGAAGGCTGAAAACATAAATATAACAGCAATGTAATTATTAAGCAGCAACACTCAAATGTAAGTGCAGTGCAAAATGTACATATGTCTTCATGCATTTTGAGCAGCAACCATGAAATGTAAGTCCACTGTGAAATATACATCTTTTTTTAAATTTTGTTTACTAAATTTGTTATCATGACTAATTAATAATTAATGAATGAACATTATTAATCTTAATGATTAATAAAGTAATAAATGAACATTAATAGTTGAGTATCCACCCCAAAATGTAAGTACAGTGATACATATACAAATTTTATGTACTACTTTTTAAGAACTTTCTTATTATTAATAATTAATAATTAATTCATTAATGAACATTAGTAATTAATGTATTAATAATATATTATAAATAGTTAATCAATAATGTAATCATAAAGTAAAGGGAGTGACATTTGTATAATTTTTTTAAATAAATAATAATTAATACATTTTGTCCATTAAAAATGAATTAATTAATAAACATATTTGAAATGGTTAATGATTAATATTGTACTAAAGTACAGGTATTGCAAAATGTAGTAATGTAAAATAAAATGTGCTTAATATTTTTTTTAATTAATAAAGAATGAATTTATTATTATACTTTACCTATTTGTAATAAACATCCAGCAATCAATATCCTGAAGAGCTAACAATCTCTTTGGATTTTCCAGCAGCAGAAAATGTTCAGTCAGACTGTCATCACCTGAGGAGAATGTGTCAGCAGTTTGGCAATTGGCCCCTATATATAGGCTGCGTGCGCGAGCCAGAACCGTTAGTTTAGGCGGGAAAGCCGCCATTTCAGATGCGTTATTGTGTAGATTGTCGTAAAATGGCGGCAAGATTGTATGTGTTACGCAGATTTTTCATCTTTAGTAACAGTCCGTTGTAGTACCTCGTACATCCTTTGTCAAACTGCAACGTGTCCAGCTATGTTTTGCGCACTTCACGGTCGTGTAGCCTCGTTTTCATTTTCGCCCATTTTGTTCCTCGAGTGGCGAAAATCGTCTACATCGAGTTAAATTCGTTCCACCTCACTCACAGACATCCTGGTTGTTGCCCCATGCTCTGTGTGATGTGTTTGTATTTTTTTCGCGTGTATTTAGTGTGTTTTGACTGGTTTTTGATTTGTGCGTCTCTGCCGCTAAGTTCGTATTTTTACGACTCATATTTTGTTTTTTCTAAGTGTTACAACTCGTATTTGGAGTCGTAATTGTTTTTTTTCTAAGTCCCGCGGTCGTCATGTTTGATCGGCTAAATGCTGCGAGTTTTGTCCGGTGGTGTGTGGCGCCGTAGGAGTAAGTGCTGCGACTTAAGGTTTGTGTGTGGGAGTTTTGTGGGTTTGTTTGAAGCGCCGTAGAAGTAAATAGCTGCGAGTTAAGGTGTGTGTGGGAGTTTTGTATGGAGTTTTAAGGCGCCGTAGGGAAAGTGCAGGGTTGTGTTGTCAGTGTTTTGAGGCAACGTAGGACAAAGTGCTGCGAGTTAAGGATTATGCGGGGTTGTATTGTTCCAAAGCCATGCTCCTCAAAGCCACCACCTTTCGCAAATGCGGCCCCTTGCTTCACGAAGGTCTGCATTTGCGGACCAAACTGCGTCCCTCACTTCGCGTGACGACGATTCATAGTTTGACAACTATTATATGTGATATATATGCTGGGTACTGCTATCTGGAATTGCACACCCCTAGGAAGCTTACATTACAGTGGGTACAGGTTGCATCGCATCTGGGTACAGGTTGTGATTCCAGAGGAAGTGCTACCAGTCACATTGGTTGCTGGGGTCACAGCTATTTCTCTCTGCCTTTCTCCTTGTGGGAAATGTAAACACCAGTAGCAGTAATGTAGGAGAACAGACAACTGCAGGTGTAATCTAGTGTGAATGTGCTGCACAGATTGGCACTTGTTAGAAAGTACTATTTATTTTCATATGAATCTAACTACATACCCCAGGCTATTCGGCACAGACAGAAACCTCAAATGTTTCAGCCTCTGCTTCCTCTTGATTGGCCAAAACTATTTAGCCTGGGTTTGGAGAGGGTGTTAACCCTGTTTTTCAGAAATTACAAGATATTTAGCTAATTTAAAGGTAAGTGTTTAAATGTTTATTTTGGTATTTTTTCATGCAAACAAAATGTTTGCATACACTACTGATTGTCCTCTATCAGATGCACTCATAATCCAGCTCACTTAGATATGCCTTTAAAATTCCACTAAGTCCTATTGTCAAGTGCGTTATTTAGAGAGCACTTTTCACCAGAAATCAATATATTTCACCAAAAATATTCAACACAATCTCCCACTACCTTTTTGAAACAAAGACAACATATTTGCCATCATTAAATCAAACATGAATACAATAGTTACAAATTAAAAGTTGAAATTGATTATTTTAAACAGTGTGAAAAAAACATTTAGATTAGTATGTATCTTAAAAAGAAAGTATTATAAATATGGCACATAAATGGTGCTTTAAACCTAAAGACCCAATGTGTGTAATATAAAAAGAAACAGAATATTATTTAGTATTTTCCCTGCTATAAAACAAACAACAACTCTCAATGTTCATAAATATAAGTCACAAACATCTTAGGGTTTTGATGTTGGTAAGTGCTAATATGAGCAGTACTTATATACATGTTTACATACTGTTTATGTTTTTATATCACTGAGGAAGCCTTATTGGCGAAACGCATTTGATACTAGTTGATGTGTTTAGATTATTGATTTTATTCATTTTCATTGTGCCTATCTCTACTGGCCATATATGGCATGTACTTGGGATTGCATGGTACAATAAATATATGATAAACACACTATTGTTTGTACTAGTGTCTTTCAACTGTCCCCTATAGTAGACATAAGGTGTTGGTATTATATTTTGTTCTATAGTCACTATATAATAGTGTACCCAATAACATTGGTGATCCAACTATACCTGCTACAAGACTATCTGGAGTGTATCCTGTGCCTGGGATTGAGATCTGAGGATTGGACATCGGGTACTTCCAGAGGAACCCCTTTTAATCCATACAGAAACCTCATAACTTTGGGGTTATCACATGTGAGTGAAACACTATATGATTGATGCATTGCACTAGGAGGTGGTGCGCTGTCTTTCTCCTACCCTTCTTATCATCCTAGTGCCCCCCACATTACACATACTAGTGGCAGCAAGTATGTTATCAATGCCCTTGTGGCATCAAAGGACAGTTTCATCTCTGGGATTTCTTTTATGTGAATACCTTTTTAATGGGAGTATGATTATATTGCTCTTTTAATAAATCTAACAGGATCCGGAGAATGATTACTAATGGCAACGTTCTTTGCTGGTCATTAATGGTAGCAAAGTAATGGGGTGGTCCAGACTTTGGTTGCAATTTAGTAATTATATAAATAACACTTAGGTAGAAGTGAGGTGCAAGTTAACTGCAGTCTTTTTTAGTTCCTTAGTAATCACGGGCCTTATTAAATTAGACCTCGTAGTTCCCTCGGTCCTTGCAAAAGGCAGTTTTTTGCTGTTTGCGAGGACCGAATCTCCAATACTTCTCTCGCAGCCTGCTTTGCGAGATGACTCAGAAAAATGGCTGAGAATAAGCTCCAAGAGAGCTACGAAGTAACACGCAGCCTTAAATATATGAGGTGAATCTCGCACCTCAGAAGAATCCCTACGGACACAAATAAGTGCTAGCAAGGGATCCTAAAGCCTCTACGTGCTGCCTCGGAGCAGCCCAAGACAGCCGTGTGATGCTCCACTCTGCTCCCTATACACACCCCCATGCTGCAGGGGTCCTTATCAGGTTTCCTGGAGCCCCCCGCACATTTAAAACTTTTAAATTCATAAAGGGCCAGCGGCACACTATTAGCAATCCCGGCCGTGTCATCTAAAATCAACCCCCCCTTTATGATGGGGGTCCCAATGTGTCCCCAGATTAACCCCTTGCTGCAGGGGCCCCCGATCGGCAACGATCGTGACCCCACTTCATTTAAAAATTAACCTGAAAGGACTTGTGCTAAAAAATATTAACCCCAGGCAACTAAAATTAACCCCATAACTCATGGGGTTCAATACAGACCACCATAAGCCTTGATTAACCCTGTCACTCATGGGGGTCAATACAGACCCCCATAAGCCTTAATTAACCCTGTCACTCATAGGGGTCACTACAGACACCCATAAGCCAATAAATAACCCTGTCACTCATGGGGGTCAATACAGACCCTCATAAGCCTTAATTAACACTAACACTCATGGGGGTCAATACAGATCCCCATAAGCCCTTAATTAACCCTATAACTCATGCGGGTGAATACAGACCCCCACAAGCCTTAATTAACCCTGTCACTCATGGGGGTCAAAACAGAACCTCATAAGCCTCTATTTAACCCCATCAGTCCCATAAGAGTATATTATGACCCTTATGGGGCAGTTACAATCATAACATTAACCACATAAGGGCCATGACGGTCCTCAAGGACCCTCATGACACTAAGTACAAACACAACACTGCACTATACCCCCCACAAAACATTAAATCTAAACTAACCCCCTTCTACACTAATCTATTAACACCTATACTACCGACCTACAATACCTACCTATCCCCTAATAAACCCCCCACAACTCTAATTACAGAAAATAAAAAAACCTAAGTCACAAAAAATAAAAAAGGAACATTACAAAAAATAAAAAAAATACATTACAACCCCTCCCACTACAGAAAAAATTATAATTACACACCTGAAAAGGAAATACATACAGAATACATTCAATACAATACAAATAAAATAAAATACAATACCCACCTATCTATCTAACATATGATCAATCCTAATATACAATAATTCGTAACTATATAAAATACATACCCCTATCTATCTAATATACAATAAATCCTAACTATCTGAAATACATACCCCTATCTATCTAATATACAATAAATCCTAACTATCTAAAATACATACACCTATCTATCTAATATACAATAAATCCTAACTATCTAAAATACATACCCTTATCTACCATACAATAAATGCTATCTACATACAAAAACCCTAATTCTAACCAAAAATTAAAAAATTAAGACCACTTACCTTTTCAGATGTCTTTTCAGATCACCAACCTGGGGGGGGGGGGGGGGGGGGGGGAAATGGTGTAACACATTTACATACAATAAATAAACATTATAAACATTCTAAATATTCTACTCACCTTTCCAGCATGTCCCCGTCCTTCTTCTTTTCTTCTCCGGTGCAACCCCTGGTAAAAAAAAACATTACATTACTACAACATATAGACACAAAATAAAGTAAAATAAACATAATATACATTCAACTTACCTTGAGCCTAATGAGCCTCCTAGAGCCTTTTCCAGAAGGAAATAGGCAATGGCGCCTTCTGATTGGCTGAAAACGTTGTCTATCAAATTTCATCCATTCAGAAGGCGCCAATGTGTGAGCCAATCAGGATGGGATACACCCCAAAATCCCACTCTGATTGGCTAATGCACCTGTCAATCTTTATTTAAACCAATCACAAGGCATAGATGCCTTCAGCCAATCACAATGGGATAGACCCCCAGAGGGTGATTGGCTGGAGGCATCTGCACATTCTGATTGGTTGCAGTGACAAAAGCCAATCGCAATGGGATATACCCAGATGTCTTCAGCCAATCACCCCGTGGGGGTGTATCCCATTGTGATTGATTTTTGTCACTGCAACCAATCAGAATGTGCAGATGCCTCCAGCTAATCACCCTGTGGGGGTCTATCCCATTGTGATTGGCTGAAGACATCTGCGCCTTGTGATTGGTTTAAATAAAGATTGACAGGTGCGTTAGTCATCCTGATTGGCTCACACATTGGTGCCTTCTGATTGGCTGAAATTTGATAGAAAATGTTTTCAGCCAATCAGAAGGTGCCATTGCCTATTTCCTTCCAGAAAAGGCTCTAGGAGGCTCATTAGCGTTGGGGAGGTCTGAAAGTGCGGACCTCCATTATTATATTTTTGGTTTTGTTTTTTAGAGCGTGGATTCTTCCAGGGCCCAGCCAGGGCAGAAGAGGAGGAGGCTGGGGACATCGCGCCAAGGTACGCTGAATGTATATTATGTTTATTTTACTTTATTTTGTGTCTATATGTTGTAGTAATGTAATGTTTTTTTTTAACAGGGTCCGCACCGGAGAAGAAAAGAAGAAGGACGGGGACATGCTAGAACGGTGAGTAGAATATTTAGAATGTTTATTATGTTTATTTATTGTATGTAAATGTGTTGCACTAATTTTTTCTTTTTTCCCCCCTAGGGGTGATCTGAAGGGACATCTGCAAAGGTAAGTGGTCTTAATTATATTATTTTAGGTTAGAATTAGGGTTTCTGTATGTAGATACCATTTATTGTATGGTAGATAGGTGTATGTATTTTAGATAGTTAGGATTTATTGTATATTAGATAGATAGGGGTATGTATTTTAGATAGTTAGGATTTATTATATATTAGATAAATAGGGGTATGTATTTTAGATAGTTAGGATGTATTGTATATTAGGATTGATTGTATGTTAGATAGATAGGGGGTATTGTATTTTATTTGTATTGCATTGTATGTATTCTGTATGTATTTCATTTTCAGGTGTTTAATTTTTTTTTCTGTAGTGGGGGGGTTGTAATGTTTTTTTTTATTTTCTGTAAGGTTTTTGTGACTTAGGTTTTTTTATTTTCTGTAATTAGAGTGGTGGGAGGGTTTTTAATGGGTAGGTAGGTAGTGTAGGTCAGTAGTGTAGGTGTTAATAGATTAGTGTAGAGGGGGGTTAGTTTAGATTTAATGGTTTATTGGGGGTATAGTGCAGTGTACTGTTCGTACTTAGTGTCATCACGGTCCTTGAGGACCGCCATGGCACTTATGTGGTTAATGTTAGGGTTGTAACTGACCCATAAGGGTCATAATATAACCTTATGGGACTGATGGGGTTAAATAGAGGCTTATGAGGGTCTGTATTGACCCCCATGAGTGACAGGGTTACTTATTGGCTTATTGGGTCTGTATTGACCCCTATGAGTTATAGGGTTAATTAAGGGCTTATGGGGGTCTGTATTGACCCCCATAAGTGACAGGGTTTATTAAGGGCTTATGGGGGTCTGTATTGACCCCCATGAGTAACGGGGTTAATTAAGTGCTTATGGGGGTATGTAGTGACCCCCATGAGCCCCTTGGTTAATTAAGTGCTTATGGGGGTCTGTATTGACCCCCATGAGTGACGGGGTTAATTAAGTGCTTATGGGGGTCTGTATTGACCTCCATGAGTCATAGGGTTAATTAAGTTCTTATGGGGTTCTATATTGACCCCATTATAGGGTTAATTAAGGGCTTATGGGGGTCTGTATTGACCCCCATGTGTTATGGGGTTAATTTTAGTTGCCTGGGGTTAATATTTATAAGTGCGAGTCCTTTCAGGACCTTTATAGTCCTTTAAGGATCCGCGAGGCGGGAAATAGCTAACAACGGAATGGACTAAAGGATTAACTAAGGGCTGCAGTAAATTTACTTTGCAAAAAAGATTATTTTAAATATCATCTAAGAAGCTTCACCATCTATCCAAATATCAGCACCTTGTAATGTATGATTCAACATGTAATTTAGTCATGAAATATGTTGTGAAGACTCAATAACAACAGGAGCGTAGTGAAAGAGAATGAGAACTCAGTGGAAAACAGGAACAGAAAGCCGAAATGGAGGAAACATTGATCGGGAATAACCCTTTATAGTTCACAACCAAATAATGAAAATATAAAAAAACTGTACCACCTACCAAGAACTCTCCCAAAACCCCTTCTAAAATGTATTTGTATTCTTGAAGAATGTTTAATGATTGCTCTGATTTGCAATGATGGTATTTAATAAGTGATTTAGTGAATGAATCTATAATCAGTACAAGTTATTACTTTAAATTTTCTTTTGTATCTAATGGGTTTCAATCATGTGGCAGTTCATTGAGTGTCCAGGTTCATTTACATATAGGGCCTCATTCAATTGTGATTTGGTCAATTGAATAGGGCTCTAAATAAGTACATAGCATACTTTTTTTAAAGACGTTTTTAGTTAGTGAAAACATTGCTTTTGGATAGATGTTTACTAACTAAAAACATATTTAAAAAATATGTTATGTGCTTATTTAGAGCCCTATTCAATTGGCCAAATTGCAATTGAATGAGGGCCATAGTGAGCACTGGAACCCCCAAATCTCATATACCTGCACTCCAGCAAAGCCACGCTCTACTTCAAGCAGCCTGTGGGCACATACTAACCTGCACATTTTAAAGGCACATTAACTTCACATGGTATGTTCCAACCCCTTCTGTCTTTATATACACATCAAGTCCATTCTGTCCTTGCCTGGTTTGGTATTCCTGTACATTCCTACTCCTGCAGATTCTGTTCTACCACAAACCCTTGCCTAACTTGCCATGTGCTAGCCTGAGCCTGTTTTTCCATAAGTCACTGTTACCGCGTGCCTCACATCAGTGCAACGATACCATCTGCCTGTCCATGATTTGCTGTATAGTAGGGCAACCTGTCCTGGTTTACAGGATGCTGAATTTTCTGTGACTAACTAACAAACCTTCTATGTAACTAACTCTGAGACTTTACTGGCTGCCACTGACCAAGCTTGTCTAACCATTATTTTGTATACTTCTCACAATTTTGTGAGTGGAGCTCCCAGGAACCATTGCTGTCCAGGGTCAAATTGTTGGATTCCACCAACAGCCCTATTAAATTTGAAGCCCATAGCAGCAACGTGAGACGCGCAGTGGCTGCAGGCTTGAAATTTGGACGAGTTACAGAGCTATTAAATTAGACCATGGCGCGAGTTACGGGCTGAAGACCCAAGCCCATAAACCTGAGCTGCACACGCAAGCTGTAAAGGGTCCGGACGAGCTGCGATAGACCTTAACTATCCAATTGCGGTATAAAGTAGTGCGACACACGCCGAACAGCCAATAGACAGCTGTAAACCGCAATTAACGCCGCAGGAAGGGTTTCAAAAGGGAGCTTTAAACCATAAATCATTGACTGTGCTGTAGCTGAGCAAGTGAACACACAGGTCTAGGCGTTGGTGGGTTTTTGAGAATTGGAGAGACAGAGAGAGAGAGAGTGAGAGAGAAGGAGCTTTATAAGATTTTGATATTTTGACCTCCAAGATAATTTAACCTTTAATTAACACACATAATTACTGATATTACATAA
The DNA here is from genome assembly GCA_027410445.1 of Discoglossus pictus. Lineage (NCBI taxonomy): Eukaryota > Metazoa > Chordata > Amphibia > Anura > Alytidae > Discoglossus > Discoglossus pictus. Next base: position 539,344,627 of record CM050163.1, on the reverse strand, counting down.
TTCACACAGCCGTCACCCCAGCCACCATTGCTGTCACCTCTGTCACCAATGCCGTCACCTCGGCCACCAATGCCACTGACATTGCGTGAAATCATGGGCCAGTTCCCTAGGAAGGACATGGCACGCAGTAAACAAGCAAATGAGAGACCACGGTTGCTCCAGAGGCAGTGTAGGCTCACACACACCTTCCTGGCGAGCACAAGATCGCTCTACTCTGAGGTGAGGAGGCACCACTGAAGGATGGAGAGATATGAGGAACGGGCAATTTGGGACAGACTGCAAGTCATCGAATTGCCAGAACACCAACTCCTACATCTCCAGTCTTCGGTTGCACAAAAGCATCCTGAGACGTCATCTTCCTCATCAAAGACCTCACCACTATCTCAACCAGATGCCCAGCCAGCCAACGTAGTGGCACCCCAGATGTGGAAGAGGGAGACGGGGCGCGGGCACGGAAGGTGTGGCCCAGTGCTTAGGTAGATGAGGTCTTAGGACCATTGAGGATTCCTCCTCCTGATCACTCCTCACTGAATACTGATTGTTATAGATGTTGACATACTATTGGCTGGCTACAGAGTGTGTACATGTCTTGTTATGTTTAACGTTTCAACAATTGATGTTCAGTGTGGATTGACCTTGAGATGAGGTGTTGTAGTTAAACAGAAAATTGTTATGATTTATATTTTATTCTTGTCTCTGTAGGTGTAAATAGCCTAATCTCACTACCATGAAGGCATGTTCTTCATCTTCGAGCAGTACAATACCATTATGTAAGTGAACACTAGACCCAGTTCCCAACAGGCATCCGATCAGTGTCTTTCACCACTGCAGACGGATCTAAAATGCAATATATGACTATATACAGTATCTCTTCACTAAGGAACATGACCGGTGTGAGTTTCAATTACAATGAATAGTGTCCCGGATGTAGAGTTGCATGGTCCCATTAGGATCTGCTAATCCAAAGCAGTAGTTATACATGCATTTTTGTAACATTTCATCCCGTTAACAGTATGAAAGTGGATTAATGTATTTCATGTCATCCAAACAAAATGGATGATTTCCTTGGTTTAACATCAGGATCAATGTGCATGTGTTTAGGGGTAATGTGAACAGTGCAATCTGTCTGGCCTTGGTACCACCCATATACCAGTGAGATGTGATATCAGCATGGCACAACTATTCCATGTAGATAGTGATAGTACTTTTTGCTGAAAGATTGTGTTCACAGAGAAGCAGGCCTTGTTGTATTACACATTCTCAACATATTCGGGGAAGGCTGATTGAACAGGACAGAATCAATATGGTTAATACTGTTCGTAGATGACGTTCATGTTTTTTGGTGTATTGTAGTATCCAGAGCAAAAACAATGTACTATAATAACAGTTTATGATTGTTTTAACACCTTCTCTTTTTATTTTCCAGATACCTATCATCTATTTTGGAATCAACAGTAATGTATGAAAACACATTGAGTGGAATTGATTAGTATCACATGATACATGATTTCTAGCATCTTTTTAATATGGCAGATGAGACCATATGGTTGCTATATGCGCAGTAAGGGTTATTTTTATGAAATGGAGTGTTATATGATGTTCCTATGTCACATCCGATTATGGTTACTATGGTGTCCAGACCACATATGACCCTAGTAGATGCTATGCTTTATCCTTATGATGTTGTCTAACAGTTAACCCTTTCGGTGTCCTTTGATTGGCCACTGCCTCTTGCCCTTATGGTATACGCCCACACCAAACCCATGATATAAATGCACAGTCTTATCCATTTCTGATTTTGCTCTGTGTATGAAATAAGACTTTGTTATACCGTTTAAACCCTGTCAGTGTGTTGTAAATGGTTACCTTGGTACTTGATATATGTGATGTGGCAGGGAAATATGGCCACTATTTATATTCCCAAATGTAGATGTGATGAGCGAGATGTATATACAGTTATATTTATATTTTAGCGTCCACAATAGAGCATCTGTGAGTGAGAAAGGATTAATATGGCATGAGTTTCATGTTTTTATGTTGCTATTTAATCAGGTAGTGTGTCTTTAAGTGCTTTATGCATGTTGCAGCATGGCTTTTTATATTGGCATGTGCATGATTATTCCAACTTATGATAAAAAAAAAAAAAATTAAATGTATTTTTTTTATTGGGGAATTATTGTGCAATTAATTGTAATGCCTTCCCGTGCTTTCCCCATATTTTAGATTCCACTGGTTTGTTTATAATGTCATTTACAGTGTTAAAAATTGTCTGTAAACTCCTATTTGGAGGCTGTAATGTTTTTGCCTCCATTTGTGGCTTATGGGTTTGAACGCCATGGTGTCTTTGGAAATTTGTTGCAATTTAATAGTAAAATTGGAACGTTGCAGTTACGGCCTTGACAGAACAAAGGATTTGGGGGCACGAAGTTCCACGTTCCATGTCCGTAGGCTTTTTTCGGCCTTAACCAGCAGATCGTGATTGGCTTGCTTTACGGGGCCAATTTAATAGCCGCAAGTCTTACAGGCTACGGTTTAACACGTTGAGGGAATTTAATAGGGCTACAAATCTGCCTCAACGACCAGGTGAAAACATTGACCACTGTAACCAATGCTGCCTAGTCCCTGATTGTGAAGCGTGTTACCCTTTTACTAGGATAACCTCCTGCTTCTCATTGTCAGCATACACAAAGTCTCCTCAGCTGATGAACTAACAGAAACACTGAGAAACCCATGTAGTTGGGGGCATCCAGTCTCTCTATGTCTTAGAAGAATCAATATGGGACCTTGTGTTATTGCAGTCTAATGTTGACACCTGTTAAAACCATGTCCCACCTGGCTTGCAAACTTGGGACCAAAGAGCAGTGGGAAGTCCTGTCTATGGGGTTTTCCACTGTACCTTCGCCCATGCATAGGTTCCAAGTGCAGTTCTCTTATACTTGGGAAACATTTGCAAACTGGCACCAGCATTCATCAGTTCTGGGGCAGGAGATTATCTTTATTGATGCTTTTGTATAGACCTGCAGCATCCAGTACACCATTCTGCAGACATATTACTGCTTCAGCTAACTAACACCTAGGATCCGGCATCATCTAGCTTGAGATGCTGCACAATAAGCTCAACAGTTCTCATTTGAAACCAGTTATTCTGGGCTTCCTGTGCCTACCAAGGCACAATCCTTCTATAAACTAAATCAAGTCAGATCAATGTCTTGAGCACCAAGTGCTATGAGACTTGTCTGCAGCAGCCATTCCTGAGGATAACAGGCAGTATCTGCACCAACTCTTTAGCTCTAGTACTTGAGTGTTACCATTATAATTTGGATGTCATCAATAAGAAGGCTGAAGTTTTAAGTCCTCACATTTTCTGGAGAGAATGTGGGAGAGGAGGAATTTAGAAAAATCGAGAGAGAGAGAAAAGAGAGGAAATAGAAGAGAAAGGAGGGTAGAGAGAGAAGGAGGAAAAAATGAATAGGAAGAGAGAAGGGGGAGATAATAGAGGAGAAATGTAGAGTAGAATAGGGGAAGAAGAAGGACAATTAAGGAAAAGATTGGAGTGGAAGAGAAAGAGAAGAAGGGAGAGAGAAGAGGAGAGATGGTGAGGAAAAGGGATGGAGAAAAGAGGGAGAAAGGGAGGAGGGAGAAAGAGTAGAAATGGAGCAGGAGGAAGATAAGGGGAGAGCATGGGAGAGTGAAGGGGAGAGAAAAAAGGGAAAGAGAATGAGGAAAGGGAAGAGTAGAGGGGGAAAGGGGAGGGAAGTAGTAAGCGGGAAAAAGGAGAGCGAAGGGGGACAGAGTAAATAAACAAGAGAAAAAAAGGAAATACATTTTGGGAGAAGATACAGAGAGAAAGTGAAGGAGAAACAGGGACCTTGGAGAGAGGGCCACTGAGGACCAAATAGTGCTGCGGGAGGGCCACCAGGGGTCAGAGAAGGCAGTGAGAGGCTGCTAGGGACCCAGAGAGGGCTAGAAAGGAGTGAGCAGACTGGGAAGGGCCCCAGAAGGGGTTTGGCCCTGGTGCAGTTTCATCGGCTGCAGCGATGCTAGCTCTGCCCCTGTGTCATAGTGTACCTAGCTAACAACCTCAGCTTCTCTACCTGGGCAGAGAAAGAGCACTAAAAACTGGTCATGGAAGTTCTTCAAAACCGTAGGAATAATTATCTTGCTGCAAAAGCAGAGAAATGCAATTTAAAAAGACCTAGGCTATATCATCTTAGCTAAGCGCTAACTAATGGATTCTGCTAAGGTTTCAGCCTTTTGTGACTGGCAACTTATTTTAATTTTAAAGTCCACTCAGCACTTCATTGGCTTCTATAATTACTACAGGAAGCTCATAAAAACGTCTTCAAACTAATTGCTCCCATCATATCTTTTTACCTGCAAGTAAAGGAAGCACTTATTGTTAGGGCTTGCTATACCCACCACAGTCATGACAGATCACAAAAATCTGCAGTGCATGGAATCTGCCAGATGACTGAATTTGGACAAGCTCAGAGAGCCTTGTATTTCTCCTGTTTCAACTTAATCATTACTTATATTACGACCAGTCAGAATGGAAATGCAGACCCCTCTAACATCAGTATGAACCTTAATACTGTACCACCTCGAAGAAAACCATACCTCCTTCTGAAGCAAATCCCTGGTATCATGCTATCCACATGAAGATCATCCAGAGAGTATCACATAGCCATATGCTTCAAGGAAATGATTTGTCCACCTGCCTTGCCAGCAAGAAAGATCATTCTGAAGGCTAGATGTTAAACAGAAGATTTCATGGCTTCAAGACCCTGAAGGTACAACTTTGTATTTCTGTCAGAAGACTGGCAGTCCGAGGCAGAACAAACTAGAGGCCAATAGCAGGAAATGCCCAGAAAACAAAACTGTAAAAGGATAGCAGGAGTTACAGGACAAGTTGCTGGACTGTAGGTAACAAGAGTTCTGGGAGAGTGGACTGTATCTAACAGGAACCACGGGAGAGGAGGCCTGCATGGACAGACTGCAGTGATCATTGTGGCAATTGTGTAGTGGTCCTTTAAGTTGCCAGTATAGTGCCATACACCTTTCCCCCCCCCCCTCAACCACACCAATCCCTTCCCTAGTCTTCTTCTGTCAACACTGTGTATGCTGTAGTTCACACACAGTATTTTTTTGTTATTTTCTAAGTTACAGCCTGAACAAAAAATGATCAGTTAAACCAATATTGCACATTATCACACTTTTTATTGTATTTAATATTATTTCAATAAAGAGATAACACTATTTATTCACCATATGGGCTTTCTATTTTTACTATGGGTGCAGCCTCCAGATCTCCATCTTGTTAATGGTGTAATAGCATGGTAATATGCAACACAGGCCCATCCTCTAACACTTCTGTATATTTCACTTGGTCTCACAATGCTACCAGTGACAAAGTAGCCATCAGTGGCATCAAATAGGTATGTAACATATACAGGACAATGTGTGTGTGTGTGCCAGTGTTGCATATTAACTTGCAGCTGCAGCATAAACAAGATAGAGGATAGAAGCATCACTATCAAGGGAAGATTGCTAATAGCAAAAGGTCTGCACCTATGGTGGGATTTGGGAAGCCTAAATCATGCATAAGCAGTGTTATCCATTTATTCAAATTGCCACAGACTGCATGGGTGAGGGACCCCCACTGTCATCATTTGACAGAGCCTTAGGGTTTTTCCTCTTGTATAGCTAGGCCATTGTCAGCGCTTCTGTAATTGGTCTGATTGGACATGTTGTTTACTGTATATTGTCATGATTGAATTTTGGGGCCAGGGTGGGACTCCCCTGAACCCTACACACAAAAGCCCTGTATGGTCCAAAATTGTATTTGCACAGCCCCTAAAGTCATTGACTCTGTTCTTGGGATCCTAGCACATCTGATTGCTAATATCAAAAGGCTATCAAAATGGACATGAGATGTTATTTTAAAAGTGACTAATGTGAATACATTTTTGCTTATTTAATTTGTGCATTTATTTCCTATCATTGTTGTTGGATGAAATATGGTGGAGGTGGATGAGTGAACTTTTACTCCAATGGCATTTCTCAGGACATTTTACTATTTACTGCTCCAACCTTAATAGCCCCAGAAAGAGCAAGATATCAGATAACAAAAGTATCATAAAACAAAGCCCTAGATAGTTATTGCTCCACCCAGAGTTCTCAAGAGTGAACTATAATGAACAGACAAGGAACAGCGATAAATAGTATTGATTGAAAATGTGGAATCAAAAGAAGGGAACTTTCTAGAGCCCCCTCAGACATCTGTATAGCGTGGGAACATTACTATAAATAGGATATGGTGTTTTTGGTGTTGTTAAATATCTGTGTAAGAAAAATAAATTGAGTCTCTGTCTGATACACTAATCAAATGGTGTGTTCTTCTTCTAATTGTTGACAAATGAATAGAAAAGAGTTGTATTGTTTTTAATAATTTAGTCACCTCTGGCCTAAGCCTGTAACCTGTGATTTCTTCTAAGAAATGCTCCTGAGGCAGAGCTGGGCACTGAGATAACCCCACAACCTGAAGGGATTACTGTAGCCGAAGGCAGAATATTTTGGGATGAACCCGATACCCTTCCCTCAGGGTTGTGACATATATTAATGTTTAATCTGGTAGTGTTTTGTGGGGAGGAAGAAACATATAAAAATGGCCGATTGAATAATGTGTTTCAGTACTCTCTGGAGAAGTGTAATTCTTTGGGAAACAAGGTGATTTTTCTTGATTCTGAGGTCCTTCCTCGTCCTCACTCCTGCCAATGTAATAAGTCTGAAATAGAACATTACAGTCTAAACAGCAGGATTTCCTGTTCCTTGCTGGACCAGCAGCCTGGGTGTAGTGACATAAATAGATTATTACTACAATAGAATGTGAAATAGAGTGGAATATTGAATACAATTACAATGTTTTTTTAAAACTTTGGTTTTTCTTTATGAGTAAATATTCCTAAATTCACTTCTGCTTACAAAAATGTAACAGTAAAAATATAAATGACCCACAGAAAAAAAGTTATAGAGCAACGTATGTTAGTATATTTGTAATATGAACAAGCACCCAGGGAGGGTTATCACACTATCAGTGTCTCATGATGTTCAAACAGACAGCATGTCACTGTCTGCAGTAGAGCAATTTGAGATACTGGTAATGTGAAGCCCCTCCCTGTGGTAACAGCTGTAAAACATGGCACCCTAATGAAAGAGAAAGACAGGGGAGTTTCCAGAAGGTGATAAACTGTTTCTCTGGTAGCTTCTTAGAAGTAAGTGAAGTGTAAATTTGATATGACAACTACACTGAGAAGGATAAAATTATGTAAAACAAATATCTAAAGTGTCCCTAATAACAAAAAAATCTATAATAATTTATTAAACTATCACCTTACATCTAGCCATTGAACTATAAGAAAAATGAAAAATTACACTAATTAGGCATTTCCACACTTATCAGAATGTGTTATTTATGGATAATTCAATTACTCAATTCTAATTGTATGAAATATGATTGTCACATAATTTTGCCAATTGTAATCAGCAAAAAATAGTATATAATCTTGCCATCTGCCCACTCCCTCTATTTGACCACCACCTTGTATCCTGAAGCCTCATTACATCTTTCTCTCACTACGCTTCTTCTACCCTGGTTACCATCACCATCAGAAACCTTCAAACACTTGACCTACAACACCTTTGCACTGTGTTACAACCCCTTCTCAGACCCCTCACCGATCTCACATTGCAACCTCACTGTACAACATGACTCTTACTTCCACCCTTGACACTCTGGTCCCCATAATCACATGCAGACGCCCTCACTCTCATCCGTAGCCATGGCACACTACACAAACATGATACATCCAGTGGTGCTCCCCCACTGCTGAACGACTATGGAGGAAATCACACACTTCAGCAGACTTCCTCCACTACAAGTTTATGTTGCACACCTACTTCTCTGCCCTCAACTGTGCCAATCACAGTACTATTTTACATCCTTAATATCTACTCTGTCCTCTATTCCCAAATGTTTGCTACTTTCAACACTCTCCTCTGCCCACCACCAACTCCTGTCCCTTCCTGTCTCGTGGCTGAAGTCTTTGCCAGCCATTTTAAGCATAAAATTTCAAACATTTGCAACAAACTCTCCTCTCAACATGGATCACACACTCCCTCCTCTCAACTAACTGAAAACACACAGCCTTCCCCCTTCCCTAATCTGACAGACATTAAACACTCCCTTGACAGAGGATGAAGTCTGCAGCCTACTATCAACCTCTTGCCTTACTGACTGTCCTCTAGATCCTATTCCATCATAGCTAATCCCTCCCCTCTATACCACACTTATCCCTGCTTTCAAACATCTCTAACCTTTTCCTAATCACTGACACGTTTCAATCATCTTTAAAGCATGCCATAATAACACCCATTCTTAATAACCCCTCACTTGACACTGATTCTGCAACTAACTACCGCCCCAACTCTCTACTTTCCCTGGCTTCCAAACTGCTTGAGTGGCTCATCTACAATCCCCTTAGCCTATTTACAGTGCCTTGCAAAAGTATTCACCCCCTTGACTTTTTACCTATTTTGTTACATCACAGCCTTAAGCTCAATGTTTTGTTAATCAGAATTTTATGTAATGGATCAGAAAACAATAGTCTAAGTTGGTGAAGTGAAATGAGAAAAATATATACCGTATACACTCGAGTATAAGCTGACCCGAGTATAAGCAGAGGCACCTATTTTACCACAAAATACTGGTAAAATGAGTGACTCGAGTATAAGCCGAGGGTGGGAAATGTGCTGCCCCCTGTGTCCCTCCTCTCTCTCCCGTTTCTCTTCTCCCCTCTCCCTTCCCTGTGTCTCATAATTGAATTGATGTACAACTGTGTGCAATCTAAGCGTCACATGATCTGTCATTACATATACACACCTTTTTTGAAAGGCCTCAGAGGCTGCAACACCTAAGCAAGAGGCACCACTAACCAAACACTGCTATGAAGACCAAGGAACTCTCCAAACAAGTAAGGGACAATGTTTTTGAGAAGTATAAGTCAGGGTTAGTCTATAAAAAAATATTTAAATCTTTGATGATCCCCAGGAGCACCATCAAATCTATCATAACCAAATGGAAAGAACATGGCACAACAGCAAACCTGCCAAGAGACGGTCGCCCAACAAAACTTGCAGGCCGGGCAAGGAGGGCATGAATCAGAGAGGCAGCACAGAGACCTAAGGTAACCCTGGAGGAGCTGCAGAGTTCCACAGCAGAGACTGGAGTACCTGTACATAGAATGACAATAAGCCGTACGCTCCATAGAGTTGGGCTTTATGGCAGAGTGGCCAGAAGAAAGCCATTACTTTCAGGAAAAAATAAAATGGTACGTTTTGAGTTTGCAAAAAGGCATGTGGGAGACTCCCAAAATGTATGGAGGAAGGTGCTCTGATCTGATGAAACTAAAATGTAACTTTTCGTCCATCAAAGGAAACGCTATGTCTGGCGCAAACCCAACACATCACATTGGCCAAAAAACACCATGCCCACAGTGAAACATGGTGGTGGCAGCATCATGCAGTGGGGATATTTTTCATCAGCCGGGACTGGGAAACTGGTCAGAGTTGAGGGAAAGATGAATGGTGCTAAATACAGGGATATTTCTTAGCAAAACCTGTACCACTCTGTGCATGTTTTGAGGCTAGGACGGAGGTTCACCTTCCAGCAGGACAATGACCCCAAACACACTGCTAAAGCAACACTTGAGTGGTTTAAGGGGAAACATGTAAATGTGTTGGAATGGCCTAGTCAAAGCCCAGACCTCAATCCAATAGAAAATCTGTGGTCAGACTTAAAGATTGCTGTTCACAAGCGCAAACCATCCAACTTGAAGGAGCTGGAGCATTTTTGCAAGAAGAAATGGGCAAAAATCCCAGTGGTAATTTGTGGCAAGCTCATAGAGACTTATCCAAAGAAACTTGGAGCTGTGATTGCCGCAAAAGGTGGCTCTACAAAGTATTGACTTTAGGGGGGGGGAGGTTGTTATGCACATTTACTTTTTCTGTTATTTTGTCCTATTTGCTGTTTGCTTCACAATAAAAAAAAATCTTCAATGTTGAGGGCATGTTCTGTAAATTAAATGATGCAAATCCTCAAACAATCCATGTTAATTCCAAGTTGTGAGACAACAAAACGCGAAAAATGCCATGGGGTGTTAATACTTTTGCAAGGCACTGTATCTCCTCCAACTCCCTTCTTGACACCTTCCACTCTGGCTTCCGGACCCAACACTCCACTGAGACAGCTCTCACAAAAGTTACTAATGACTTGCTCATTGTCAAGTCAAAGGGTCACTTTTCTATTCTACTTCTCTTGGATCTCGGTTCTATTGGACCCTGCCCTCTCTTTCATTCTTCATACACAGTCACTAACAAAATATTGTATTTTCAACTTAATTTTTTTTTTCCAAAATATGTAATTACCTTACACATGACACATACGTGTTGCATGGCTTCTGCTGTTACCCCCTGGAATGTTCTCTGGTCAGCCCCAATCCTGAGCAGCCCAGCCAGGTAGGACTCATTAGTCATTAGATGATGCCTCCTCTCCGCTCTATTGCGCCTTGCCAGATTGCGCATTACCTCTGCATGATTGGCGGAGATGCTGGCCTGGAACCCCCTGAAGACACTCCACCTGCTGACGCATGATAGCCAGCATCTCTGCCTTGCCTGATATGGGGGGTGGAGGTCTCTGGGACGTGGCGTGGAGAGGAGGTGGCGGTGTGGGAGTTGTGAGGGTCTGGGGCTCAGCTGGAGGGTGTTGCAGTATTGCAGTTGGTGGTGGTGGTGGCAAGTCCAGCGAACTACTGTGAGGGGTGGTGGTGGTTGACTGGTGTCATCACTCCAGTCGGAGGGCTCTGGCGATTTGATCAGTCTCTGAAGGAGGGGAATAGTCGAATCCCGGCAGTGTGGCCAGAGGGCCAGATGGTGACCCCACCAGCCATATTACATTCTACTTCTCCGAACCAGGGGCCTCGACTCTGCTTGTCGCCTCCTCCCCCTGCGCTGGTTCCTGCAGGGCGGGGACTTGCTCCTCCACTTCCTATTCCGATGGAGCCAACTGGACCAGACCTCCTTGATGCTTAAAGAGAGAAAAGAAAAGTATATGTCATCACTATGATGAATAATATATTGTTTTGTGTGCATTCCTAACTATCTGACACCTAGGCTTGAACCTGGATGAACCTCCTAATTGCTATCATTTGCTAGATGTGATCTATTCTTTGGCTCTTGGTCTTGATTGCTCTTGGCTCCTAACGTTATCTTGATTCCGGGTGCGGTCTGTAACTGCAGTGGGCACACCAATACATGCAGCCCTATTAAATTATCTCAACTTGTAAAACTATAGCCTGTAACGTAGCCCGCAAGACTTACAGCTATTAAATTATACCTGTAAAGCAATCTGTCAATGACTTGCGGGGTAGGGCCGGGAAAGGGCTACGAGACATGGAAATTCGAACTGCGGGCCTGTGTTTCCTTTGATCTGTCAAGCCCGTAACTGTTACTTTTCCAATCATGCTATTAAATTGCAACAAATTCACTGGCGTTCAAGCTCATAACCTGCAAATGGAGCCCAAGGGCCAATGGGTACTAGAGAGGACCTGCTAGAGGGGTAAAGTCCAATCCGTAGCACTGAAAATGTACATTTACACACACTACTGTACTTATATTTAAAGAGAAAGTGATGTTATGTCTTAATTAATAGCACAACATTCTCAAGCTTGCAAATCGGCAAAAGAAAAAAGGTGTTATATCTATCCCGGCAATCAATGTGTTAATACATATAATGTGACTCGCATGTAATAGAATATCATATTTACGGCTTTTTCAATATTGCATTATATCCGTAAGATTTTGAAATCCGACCTCCATTTTTCATTGTCTCCATTTAATCCAGTAACTACAGGTTTAACTAATCGATCATGCTCATGGACGCTCATCCGATGTTCGAAAAATTATTCACTGATTTATGTCTCAAGCCCCTAACCTGCGGTCTGTTCTAATTTAATAGCTATGTAACTCGGCCAAATTTCAAGCCGGCAGCCCTTGCGAGCTTCCCGATGCCACCATGCACTTCTTATTTGATAGGGCTGATTGACTATCTATTGGTTGATTACTGTTGTTGTGCCAAGGAATGACCATTATTTGTCAGCTTCATGGATTTAATGACGCATCCATCTATCCCTTGTTAATTCCAAGGAGCTGACATGTCAGTGTCATTGTTAGTCATCATGTGTAGTGTGTGTGATGTACATGCGGTGGCATGTTGGTGTATGTGATATTCACCTGACATGGAGGCTGGGTCCTGCTTATCCACCAGGCCTGAAGCTCCAGCGGCGGGCACCTGTCTCAGAAGGTCTCTGGCGACCCTCTCCCACTTATTATCGGTCACGGTCTGGTTCTTGTCCTCCATAGCCACCATCCTCCTCACCTTGGCCCTAATGTTGCCAAACCGGTGCTTGACAGACCTCACATCCCTTGGAGCTGTGCCTACTGCTGTCAACTCAGCTGCTACCTCCTTCCATGCCTAGGCCCTGGCTTAACTTCCCTCCCCCTCCAAGAATCAAGGGTGGCCACGTATTGCACTGACGAAGACCACATTCTCCTGGTGTGTGTAGTTGTGGGCTCTGGGCTGGCCCTTAACCTCTTGCCATCCCGACTGTGGAACGGAATCATTGCCTCCCTGACCTGTCGATGAGGCCCATCCCTCCCCCGAACTACTACCCCCATGGGATCAGGCCCCTCCCATCTGTCCCTCTCCTAGTTGTTCCTGCTGCACGGGCGACCCTGCCACCACCTACCTCCTCCTCTACATTCTCCTCCTCCTCCTTCGCCACCTCCTCTTCCAACTCCTCAACCTACTCCTCCTCTCCTCCACCACTCCTCACCTCCTCTCTTCCACCACTCCTCACCCCCTCCTCCTCTCCACCACTACTCACCAGGGCCACCTCCTCTTCTCCTCCAAAAATACAATAAGGATAAGTCAATCAAAGTATATGTATGATGAAAAAAAAATTGTGTGTTATGTGTTAATTAATAACTGGTGGGGGATGGGATGAGGGGAGAGGGTGGGGGTGTATGTAGTGACCTAACTCTATATGTCTCTATGTGTGTTGTTTAAATTATGTGTATAACAATTATGTGTAATCTGTAAATATGTTTAATCAAGGATTAAGTGTAAAATAGTAAGGGGAATAATATAAATGAACAAAGACGCAAATTACTTCTCTCCAAACTCTACTACTATCTCTCTCTAGCTCGAATCAACCACCAACCCCTGGGACCTGCATGAAAAATACAACACTGTCAACGCATGGGCGGAGGGAACGCAAATTTATAATCTCCCTCTGTCAATCATCTGCGGCTAGACCGCTTTCTATTGGCTGAGATGCTGTGTCGCACTACGTTATAACACAATTGGATTGTAACGGCCTATTGCATCTCGGCCAGCCCCTTAACAGTTTACTGTCGCGGGAGGGATTTACTGGCTTGAGGCTTCGGCCCGTAACTTGCGCCCTTGCTCAATTGAATAGCATTGCAATTGGAGACGAATGGGAGCCTGCAACACACCCGCATACATACGGCTTGCAATTGAATGGAGGCCTTAGATTGTAAGTCTGCGAGTTTCTAATCTTGAATGGCGCTTTGGGGATAGCTCTATGGACACTGGATTCTAAGCTCAAACATAGGGCCCTCCATTTTTTGTAATGTTTTAATATTGTTTTGCCTTGATCACAATGCATGTATAGCGCTACGAAATATGTTGGCGCATTACAAATAAACAATAATAATACAAATAATAGCTGTTTACAAATGGATTTACCTTAAAAAGTAAAGGCTAATAAACTGCAGAGTGCACTAATTGTGCCCAGGTGAGAGCGGTGTGGCTTGACTGTTAAACTTGTATAAAAGGTTCGTGAGCTGGTTTGGGGTCTGTTTACAAGTGGATTTACCTTAAAAAGTAAAGGCTGAGAAACTGCAGAGTGCACTAATTGTGCCCAGGTGAGAGGGGTGTGGCTTGACTGTTAAACTTGGATAAAAGGTTTTGGAGCTGGTTTGGGGTCTGTTTACAAGTGGATTTACCTTAAAAAGTAAAGGCTGATAAACTGCAGAGTGCACTAATTGTGCCCAGGTGAGCGGGGTGTGGCTTGACTGTTAAACTTGTATAAAAGGTTTTGGAGCTGGTTTGGGGCCTGTTTACAAGTAGATTTACCTTACAAGTAAAGGCTGATAAACTGCAGAGTGCACTAAGTGTGCCCAGGTGAGAGGGGTGTGGCTTGACTGTTAAACTTGTATAAAAGGTTTGTGAGCTGGTTTGGGGCCTGTTTACAAGTGGATTTACCTTACACGTAAAGGCTGATAAACTGCAGAGTGCACTAAGTGTGCCCAGGTGAGAGGGGTGTGGCTTGACTGTTAAACTAGGATAAAGGATTTGTGAGCTGGTTTGGGGCCTGTTTACGAGTGGATTTACCTTACAAGTAAAGGCTGATAAATTGCAGAGTGCACTAATTGTGCCCAGGCGAGAAGGCAGAAGTTAATAGAAACCGGAGAAGGGGAACTTGTGAGCTTGCGAACATTTTCAGTATCAAGTGCAATTCTAGTAAAGGCCTAGGAGTTTAAATAAAAGGAGGGCCTTCAAAGAAAAGGGAGGGCAGATTTATAGTGCAAAGGAGGAAAACTTTATATAAATATATTATATTATATTCTTTATTTTTCCCACTGAAATTTCGTAGACAATAATAATAATTAGGAGTCAGTCCAGTGGCAACCTTATTCAGTGTCCATCCTGTCATATGTATGCAATACTGGAACAGATGATCCAGGGTCCATACCTCTGTGAGAGGTGTGAGCATGTTGCCTCTCTGGAAGCTCAAATTGGAGATCTGGAGAGGAGAATTGCAATACTTAGTGATATTGCTCCACTGGAAAGGGGGTTGGTGCTCACTGAGCACAGTTTAGCTGGGCCTAGCATGGAGGGTGGAGCTGGGGCTAGTGAGGATGTCCAGGGAGGCAGCTGGGTTACAGTTACAAGGGGAAGCAGGGGGAACAGGAGGAGGCAGGCTAGTTCTGAGTTGGCAAACAACAACAGATTTGCCAAATTGAGTGAAACTGTTGGCGATGTCCATTCAGGAATGGCAATGCCAGATAGAGCTGTTCCCTCTAACAGCCGGGCGAACAGCTCTACTGGAGAAGAGGGAGGGCAGAATAGGCAGAACAGACAGGTTTTGGTTGTAGGGGACTCTATTATTAGGAAGGTAGACAGGGTGATTTGTCACCCAGATCCCAGCAATCGAACAGTTTGCTGTCTCCCGGGTGCTTGGGTTCGTCATGTTGTGGATCGGGTAGACAAATTATTGGGAGGGGCTGGAAATGAACCAGCGGTCTTGGTACATATTGGTACCAATGACAAAGTTAGTGGAAGATGGAGTGTCCTAAAGAAGGATTTTAGAGAACTAGGTAATAAGCTGAAGGCAAGGACCTCCAAGGTAGTATTTTCTGAGATACTACCAGTGCCACGTGCTAGCCCAGGAAGGCAGAAGGAGATTAGGGAGGTTAATGCGTGGCTAAAGATGTGGTGCACTAAGGAGGGGTTTGGCTTTTTAGAGCACTGGGCTGACTTCTCACTTCGGTACAATCTCTACAGTAGGGATGGATTTCACCTTAAGGATGAGGGAGCTTTTGTACTAGGGGATAGGATGGTAGAAAGGCTGGAGGAGTTTTTAAACTAGTAGGTGGGGGGGAGGGACTAGATATAAGTAATGGGGTAGAAAGTGTAGAGGGTATAAGGGATGAATTAACAACTCATAGGGGAGGAGATGGGGGGAGGGGTAGTATAGTCAATATGGAGGTAGTACTAAGTAATTCAAGTTCAGTGGCAGGCACTTCAGAACTACAGACTCATAACATAAGGTGTATGCTTGCTAATGCCAGAAGCTTGCCAGGAAAAATGGGAGAGTTAGAATTATTAGCAATTAATGAAAAATGGGATTTAATAGGCATTACTGAAACGTGGTGGGATGAATCTCATGACTGGACTGTTAATCTGGATGGTTATAACCTATTTAGGAAAGATAGAGGCAATGGTAAACGAGGAGGAGGGATTTGTCTGTATGTTAAGCCTGAATTTAAGCCTATAGTCAGAGAAGATATGTATGGTGGACCTAGTGATAAAGCTGAATGTTTGTGGGTAGAGTTAAATAGCGGAGCAGCAAATTCCAAAAGAATATTAGTAGGAGTATGCTATAAACCCCCAAATATAGCTGAAAGTGAGGAAATACAATTATTGTTACAGATTGGAAATGCAGCTAAGCACGGGCAAGTTCTAATAATGGGAGATTTTAATTACCCTGAAATAAACTGGATAAATGAGACCAGCAGTTCAGCTAAGGGGAGCAGGTTCTTGAGTACACTCAGGGATCATTATTTGGCCCAGGTTATACAGGAGCCTACTAGAAATGAAGCTATCTTAGATTTACTCATTACAAATAATATTGATATTGTATCAAATGTTGAAATAGGGCAACCTTTGGGAAACAGTGATCACAACACAGTTTCATTTGAGATTGAATTAAAAAAATTTTTTTTTAAGGGGCCAACAAAAACTCTTAATTTTAAAAGGGCAGATTTTAACGGTCTAAGGGCAGCAATTCAAAGTATAGACTGGGACAGAGAACTGATAGGTAAAAACACTGAACATAAATGGACAACATTTAAATCCTTACTAAATATACATACACATCAGCATATACCGTGTGGGAATAAAAGTAAAAGGAGTAAATCACAACCCATGTGGCTTAACAATGATTTAAAGATCAAGATACGGAGTAAAAAACAGGCATTTAAATTATACAAACAAGAGGGGACAGAGACTGCTTTACGGGAATACAAGGAAATCAACAAGGCTTGCAAAAGCGCAATTAGACTGGCTAAAATAGAAAATGAAAAATTAATTGCAAAAGAGAGTAAGACTAACCCTAAAATATTTTTTAAGTATATTAATGGGAAGAAGGCGAGGAAGGAAGCTATAGGAACATTACAATGTGAAACAGGCTGTCTGATAATTAGTGACCAAAAAAAGGCAGATGAGCTAAATAGGTTCTTTTCTTCGGTATACACAAGGGAGGTACCAGTGGTTGGGACACAGCAACATAATGGGGCTACACTACCTTTGCCAAATAATTGGTTAACACAGGAAGTAATCCAAAAGAGGTTGGAAAAAATAAATGTTAATAAAGCCCCGGGTCCTGATGGAATACATCCAAGGGTACTAAGGGAACTGGGTTCTGTAATAGCCAAACCATTATATTTAATTTTTCAAGATTCACTCAACACAGGGTCTCTACCAGATGACTGGAGAAAAGCTGATGTGATACCTATATTTAAAAGGGAGCAAGAGCAAATCCGGGGAATTATAGACCAGTGAGCCTTACTTCTGTAGTGGTGAAGCTTTTAGAAGGGTTAATAAGGGATAATATACAAGAATATGTCTATTTGAACAGGATTATAAGTAGGAGTCAACATGGGTTTATGAGGGATAGGTTATGTCAAACAAATCTAATTAGTTTCTATGAGGAGGTTAGTAGGAACCTGGATCAAGGCAACTCAGTGGATGTAGTCTTTTTGGATTTTGCAAAGGCTTTTGATACAGTGCCACATGGGAGACTATTGGGCAAACTAAGGGATACAGGAATTGCAGTAAATATCTGCTCATGGATTGAGAGCTGGCTAAAAGACAGGAAGCAAAGGGTTGTTGTAAATGGAACATACTCCAATTGGACTAATGTGGTAAGTGGGGTTCCTCAGGGTTCAGTATTAGGTCCTCTCCTTTTTAACATATTTATTAATGACTTAGAGGTAGGATTGGAGTGTGGGGTCTCCATTTTAGCTGATGACACAAAGTTGTACAAGGTAATTAAATCAGATAGTGATGTGCTTTCCCTCCAAAGGGATTTACATAAATCTAAATGGCAGATGAGATTTAATACGAATAAATGTAAAGTTATGCATCTGGGAAGGAAAAATAGCCATGCAATATATAACCTTAATGGAGCAAATCTAGGTGTATCAGATATTGAAAGGGATTTGTGAGTGCTTGTGGACAACCACCTAGGTAACCGTGCTTAAAGCCAAGCAGCAGCCGCAAAGGCAAATAAAATATTAGCATGTATT
Source organism: Discoglossus pictus (assembly GCA_027410445.1). Lineage (NCBI taxonomy): Eukaryota > Metazoa > Chordata > Amphibia > Anura > Alytidae > Discoglossus > Discoglossus pictus. The sequence goes on along the minus strand of CM050163.1, from coordinate 539,326,399 downwards.
AAGAAGGGTATAGAAGCCAGGGAAGCAAATATAATTCTGCTACTATACAAATCTCTAGTACGCCCACATTTGGAATATGGAGTACAATTTTGGACACCACTTCATAAAAAGGACATTTTAGAGCTGGAAAAGGTACAGAGGAGGGAGACAAAACTAATAAGGGGAATGGAGGGGCTAAGTTATGAAGAAAGACTAACCAAATTAAACGTATTTTCTCTAGAAAAAAGGCGTCTAAGAGGAGATATGATTACCTTATATAAATACATCCAGGGTCAGTATAAAGATTTGTCAAGGGAGCCTTTTGTGCCAAGAGGTTTTCAACTGACAAGAGGACATCCCTTGAGGTTAGAAGTAAAAAGATTCCACCTTAAAGAAAGAAAAGGGTTCTTCACAGTAAGGGTGGTTAAACTGTGTAATTTTCTACCAGAGGAGGTGGTGACAGCGGATTCGATAGATAACTTTAAAAGGGGACTGGATTTATTTCTAATTAAAAAGGGAATTCAGGGTTATCATGGATAATTAGAGAGGCAATACTGATCCAGGGAGAAGTCCGATCTCCGGTGTCTGGGATCAGGAGGGATTTGATTTTTTTTTTTTGTATACAACTAAATAATTAATAGTTAATCCGCATATTGCAGATCGGAGTAGATCTTGAAAGGTTGAACTTGATGGACTGAAGGTCTTTTTTCAACCTTAAATACTATGGGCCTCATTCTATTATCGGGGCCGCAAGGACCTGCCGCAAGCTATTTGCCTATTCTATTCCCTTCCGGCCGGGGATTCCGGCAGGCTTGCGGCCGGTTCCTTGTTATCCCTTGCGGCCGCACGCGCCGGAGGAAAGCCTTTGATCTTAAATGGCCGCAAGAGTTTCGGCCGTAAGAAAATCCTGGTTGCTATTCAATTGCTCCGGGAACCAGTGGCGGCTGGTGACTTTTCAAGTTGGAGGGGCGACAGGGCGAAACATAGCCACTCCCCCTTTTTCAAACCACACCCATTTTTATAACTCCTCCGCTGACGTCATAATGACCTTTATAAGCCCCGCCCAATGACCTTATGCTTGTAAAGCCCATTGAAATACATGATCTGCAATGCAGAAATGTCAAGAAGTAAAGTAACAATGTGTTAAATTCATTGGTATACAATATAGATTGAAAAAACTCATGTGACAAGACTACAGCAATATCATAATTGCACCTATACGAATTAACAGAAAAATTAAAGGAGTGACACCTACCTTTAGTCGGCTCTCTTCTCAGGGTATTCACGTTCATTAAGTTGACCAATGAGTAGAAACAAATCTGCAGCCACATAGGGTTTGCACCTGGGGTTGAAAGAAAACAAGCAAATCAATCATACCATTCAAGAACAAAACCATACTTAAAAAACATTAAACGACCAAGGGGAACCATATAGGCCCCAAACATACCTTAGAAGACCAAGTGTGACTATATAGGCCCCAAACATACCTTAGAAGACCAAGTGTGACTATATAGGCCCCAAACATACCTTAGAAGACCAAGTGTGACTATAGGCCCCAAACATACCTTAGAAGACCAAGTGTGACTATATAGGCCCCAAACATACCTTAGAAGACCAAGTGTGACTATATAAGCCCCAAACATACCTTAGAAGACCAAGTGTGACCATAGGCCCCAAACATACCTTAGAAGACCAAGTGGAACTATATAGGCCCCAAACATACCTTAGAAGACCAAGTGGGACCATATAGGCCTCAAACATACCTTAGAAGACCAAGTGTGACCATAGGCCCCAAACATACCTTAGAAGACCAAGTGTGACCATAGGCCCCAAACATACCTTAGAAGACCAAGTGGGACCATATAGGCCTCAAACATACCTTAGAAGACCAATCAGCACTGCATAGGCTCAAACCAGTGGATCTTGGGATTCAAGAAAACAACAACATTTCACTTCTGTTTAGACCACACAATAATCAATGTCAAACAAACACGTTGAATTAGCATATGGATAACCATATGAGCAGTAACGCCACGCCAAGGCTTCAACAATTGTTACTGACCATTCACACACCTTTCATAGCTCCTTCAATATGCACACCCACACACCATTCATACTTTACTTACCACTAGTTATTTTTGGTAGTGAGGTGGTGCCATTTCTGAGAACTTTACGTACCCTTGAAGGTGCCTCCAATTCCTTCAAACCAATGCATTTAACCGCTACAGGGCCATGGTGCTTTTTAATTACTTTTTTGATCCTCTTCAATGTGGAGAAGCATCTTTCTGGTTCTTTAGTAGTCTTCGTTGTTGTAAGCAGGATTCCTTATAGCTTCACTCACTCTGTTAAATTATGTAGATTAAATTGATGCTAAAGTTGCTGCAGAGCAACAGCACTTGTACAGACATGGAATTCTTGCTTCCTGTACACAAGTGACAGCTACCCTTGGAAGTGCCTCCAATTCCTTCAAACCACGCCAAGGCTTCAACAATTGTTACTGACCATGCACACACCTTTCATAGCTCCTTCCATATGCACACCCACACACCGTTCATACTTTACTTACCACTAGTTATGTTTGGTAGTGTGAGGTGGTGCTGCTTAACGCAGTTTATCTTTGCACACCTTGGGGGTATGCATTCTTCTTTGCTTTAATCACTTGTATTTTAATTTTGCACGGCGATCTTTCAAAGAACAAAACTTCTCAATGGTTTTTTCATTGAAGTGTGGGATCTCGGAAATCAGTTGCTTTTCCATTGAGAGCATCGCCAATGCATTCAACCGCTCCAGGGACATGGTGCTTCTTAAAAAGGTTTTTATCCTTCCAAATGTTGAGAAGCATCTTTCTGATTCTGCAGTAGTCATTGGTGTTGTAATCAGGATTCTTAATAATTTTACTGTCTCTGTGAAATCATTCTGCAGATTAAATTGATGGAAAAGTTTGTGCAGAGCAACAGCACTTGTACAAGTATGAAACTCTGTCTTCCCATACAGAAGTGACAGCTCAGTGCGTAATTGTTCCTTCTTCAGTATTGGATATGCTTGCACGGTGTCTTCCAGAGCTTGGGTTGGAAAGCAAGTGCCATGGGTTTTATACAAGTCACTTTGAACAAGTTTGGCACTGACTAGGTGATTTGAAAATGAAAATCGTTCTTTTGCATGAACCACCACTATGTCACATACCTCTCTTGAAAGTTGTCTCAAGGTTGAGATCTCCGCACTCCGTCTGTTGACTGTTAGATCGCTTGGCAAACTTGCTTCTATCTCTTCCACAGAATTCCGGATTTTCTGGATGCTGGCGACAAAGTCTTCTGTGACTTTTTTGATATAAACAGTATCCGTGTCTCGCTTCTGAAGCTGACTATAGAGGATGTCTACATGTGGCATTATTAAATGAAATAATTTAAGGAAGTAAAGGAACTCCCTGTCTTCCAGCATTCCAATGAAACCTGCGGCTTCCCGTATAGATGTTGGATCAAAGTTTAGACATGCTTCAATTGTCTGGAAACACTCAAGTAGCGCATCTCTGTTCTCGTAGATCACGTTCACGGTCCTAACGTTGAAGTTCCATCGTGTCGGTGCACCTCTTGGAAGTCTTCTACCAACTACCTCATCCAGAACTCCAGTCCTTTTTGGAGAGCGTGAAAAAAAAGATGGTATGCCGCCTATGTTTGAAAAAAAACCTCTAACTCTTCCAATCCTTGAAACTGCTTTCTCCATTATTAGGTTCAGTTGGTGAGCATAGCAATGGACGTAGTGTGCGTTCGGGTACACGTCTTTTATTTTTCTTTGAACTCCTCCTTGATCTCCACGCATCACACTGGCACCATCATAGCTTTGAGCTATGAGTTTCTTCTTGTCTTCTGGCTCTGGGAGAACAGTATTCAGTGTTTCCAGCACAACAGCAGCAATGGAGTCTGCATCCGTTGATTTCATTTCCGTGAAGCCATCAAATCTTTCCACCACTTGATGCTTCTTGTCAATGTAGCGATAGACTACAACGCACTGTGTCCTAGCGGAAATATCGGTTGTTTCATCCGCTTGGATTGCCACAAACTGGGCTTCCTTAAGCTCTTGGTGAATCACTTCCTTTATAACTTCATGCATGCAGTCCAGTAGCTCATTCTGCACGGTTTTGGAAGTGCCCTTAAACACAGTTGCAGTCTTCAAATGCTGTTCCATTGCACTATCGATACTGCCAACCAAATCCACCAGGCCTCTAAACACTCCTGGATTTAGCGATGTTTCACTCTCGTCGTGTCCTCTTAATGCCAGTTCAAAGGCGCCACAAAAGCGAACACAATCAATTATCTTGGAAAGGATGTACCGGTTCTTAGCCACTTCTTCGTTGTGTTTTTGAATGCTGACTTGGTATCCTTGGTCCAGTTGAACAGCAATGTTCGCCTGTCCAAGCATCTCAAACTTGATCCTGTTATCCAAGTAAACTTTAGAACTTTTGTGTTTTGCCAATTTGTCAGCTAGATGTTTGACGTCAGTCACTCCAGTTTTGGTCCAAGCAGCGTCACCACCAAATAGGATGCATGGGAAACAATATAAGGACTTCCTAGAAACGCTTCCAGAAAGCCAGTCGTTCTTCTTGTACCATTCAGTATTGAAATTACGGACATATTGCTTCCCTCTATCTCTTGCGATTTGCTGCAGATTTATCTCTGGTTGGTCAGCTCCTAACCGTTTTACTTCCACCTTCTCCTCATAGGTTAGGGTGGCGAAAGGCTTCACAAGTAGAGAGTCAATAGTATTCATTTCTGATATTGATACCAATAAAAGAAAGAGATCACGGTATATTAATTTATATTATGTCACAAAATTACTTAAAAATAACAGTGTGTTGATTTCATTGGTATACATTACAGATTGCAAACCCTCATGTGACAAGACTACATCACCATCAAATTTGCACCTATACACATGGACAGAAAATTAAAGGCAATGATACTCACCAACAGTTGACGCTCCTTCTCGGGGTATTCACGTCCAGTAAGTCAACCAACGAGTCCAAACAAATCTGCTTTCACAGATAGTTTGCACCTGGGGGGTGATAGAAAACAACAAAAAAAACATTAGAAATCTCAAGACCCAAACCGTAACTTTTAAAACCTTAAAAGTCCAAGTGTGACCATATACTCACCAACAGTTGACGCTCCTTCTCGGGGTATTCACGTCCAGCAAGTCAACCAACGAGTCCAAAGAAATCTGATTCCACAGATAGTTTGCACCTGGGAAGTTATAGAAAACAAAAAAAAAAACATTAGAACGTTTAAGACCCAAACCGTAACGTTTAAAACCTTAAAAGAGCAAGTGTGACCATATAGGCCCCAACCGCAGCTTAAAAACCTTAAATAACCAATTTTGACCATATAGGCCCCAACCGCCGCTTAAAAACCTTAAATAACCAATTTTGACCATATAGGCCCCAACCGCACCTTAAAAACCTTAAACAACAAATTGGGACCATATAGGCCCCAACCGTACCTTAAAAACCCTAAATAACAAATTGGGACCATATAGGCCCCAACCGCACCTTAAAAACCTTAAACAACAAATTGGGACCATATAGGCCCCAACCGCACCTTAAAAACCCTAAATAACAAATTGGGACCATATAGGCCCCAACCGCACCTTAAAAACCCTAAATAACAAATTGGGACCATATAGGCCCCAACCGCACCTTAAAAACCCTAAATAACAAATTGGGACCATATAGGCCCCAACCGCACCTTAAAAACCTTAAATAACAAATTGGGACCATATAGGCCCCAACCGCACCTTAAAAACCTTAAATAACAAATTGGGACCATATAGGCCCCAACCGTACCTTAAAAACCCTAAATAACAAATTGGGACCATATAGGCCCCAACCGCACCTTAAAAACCTTAAATAACAAATTGGGACCATATAGGCCCCAACCGCACCTTAAAAACCTTAAATAACAAATTGGGACCATATAGGCCCCAACCGTACCTTAAAAACCCTAAATAACAAATTGGGACCATATAGGCCCCAACCGCACCTTAAAAACCTTAAATAACAAATTGGGACCATATAGGCCCCAACCGTACCTTAAAAACCTTAAATAACATATAGGCCCAAAAAAATAAAAATAATAATATATATATATAAATATATATATATATATATATATATATATATATATATATATATATATATATATATATATATATATAAAAATTGATATCAATATATCACAATAAATAAATATATATATATATATATATATCAAATTGTTATATATATATATATATATATATATATATTTATTTATTGTGATATTTTGATATTAATTTTTATATATATATATATATATATATATATATATATATAAAAAATTACACATAAATATACATAAACATATACATACAACAATATATATTAATTGATATTTATTATTTGATTAATTGATGTTCTTTATTACATGGTATATTATATTGTTCATGCATTTCTATTACACTTTATTTGTTATACATATTACAGTGCTATTTTTTGGCTATACATGTTACAGGATATTATCCTGTAACATGTATATCACATAAAATAGCCCTGTAATATGTATAATACATACAGGGTCAAACAAGTTCACACTAACCTTTTTTACCCTTACAGGCTTCCATACCTGCTTGCTGATTTGCTAATTTTTTAAAGACTCTCATTGGTTGAAATCGATGTCAATCAAAAATTTCAGCCAATCAGAGTCCTTCAAAAATTAGTATATATAGCAGACCGTGGGAAAAAAACAATTAATCGCGGGAGGGGCTCCTTGTAGGAGGAGCTCTTTTTAGTGTGTTGTTTTTTTTTTTTTAGAGCGTCGGTTTTTTTTTGTGGAGGCCTCTTTCAATGGGCCAGAATGGATGGATGGACAATGGCTTCAATCAAGATTGGATTATTTTTGATCATTGGCTTCAATCAACATGGATTATTTTATTTTTGATCATTGGCTTCAATCAACATGGATTATTTAATTTTTGATCATTGGCTTCAATCAACATGGATTATTTAATTTTTGATCATTGGCTTCAATCAACATGGATTATTTATTTTTCATCATGACTATATCCAGAGAGGACAGAAGGCCAACGCTGGAGGGGTCAATTTTACAGGTAAGTATGTGCTGTTGTTTATTTTATTTTTTATTAATGTTTGTTTAAAGCTGTTTATTTTTGTATACAATGTGTTGTGTTACTAACTGTACTAACAATGTGTGTATGTGCTGTTTATTTTATTTTTTATTAATGTTTGTTTAAAGCTGTTTATTTTTGTATACAATGTGTTGTGTTACTAACTGTACTAACAATGTGTTTGCTTACTGTGTGTTTAATTGTAATAATGTTGTTACTGTATTTTTTTTTTCCCTTCCCTTATTTTTATTTTATCTTTAGAAGTGACATGCACATATACATGCCTGTTACTTCTAAAAATGGAATAAAAATAGGGGGGGGGGGGGGGTAGGTAGTTGGTTCATCCAGGGTGGGGTCGGTCACGGTCAGGCGCCCATCGGTCGCCCATAGGCCACGATCAGGGGTGGCACAGGCCTCATGGGGGTGAACATCCACCCCCATGTGGCCTGGTCAACCCCGCTCACTGCCCGAATACCCGGGGTAGCATAGGCCGCATCGGGGTGGTGCCGGGGGCCCGGTGGTGATCGGGCCTCGGGGGTGGCATAGGGCGGCAACATGGAGGTCATCAGGGGTGGCACAGGCCTCATCAAGGGGGTGATCCGATCACCCCCATGTGGGCCTGTGCCACCCCGCTCACCACCCGACTACCCCGATCCCGTGATCGGTGTAATCCGGTGGTGGCATGATGGCATAGCTAGGCTAGCATAGGGCAGGCCTGATCGGGGGTGGCACAGGCCACATGGGGGTGATGGCTGGGGTCGTCATGGTAGTGGGTGGCTGGGTAGGTGGCACTGGCAGGCTAGGCAGGCATAGTGGGGGACTGGGGGTAACTGGTCACCCCTAACTTTTATTAGGGGCTACTAGGGGTTTTGGTTTGGCCAGGGGCAGGGCAGGTGCCAGGCAGAGGCAGGTGTAGACTTACTGTGTTAGGCAGGCAGAGCAGATGAGTAGATTCAGCCAGGGAGGTCTCTCAGTCTCAGCGTGACCAGGGTCAGGAAACAGAAAGGGGGAAGGGACAGGGAACTGGTGGTTTTATTGACTGTATCAGTCAATCAAAATCAAACTCGAGGCCCTATTTGCTGGCGGGCGCTCAGGGCTAACGGTCTGGGTGGGTTTAGATTGATCACTTAGTAACTGGACACCCTTCCATCATTGATTGGTCAATGATGGAAGACTGTCATTTATTAATTGATACATTTATGACCGCCCATGCATATCGTCACTGTGATGGTGGGCGGCATGCATTAACGGTCAGTGGGCCAGGCCAGGACTCATTGAAGAGAGAGAAGAGTCTAAAGGTTAGTGTACACAGTGTAACAGTAACTATTGTAATTTGATCACACAGGGTGCAGGCAGGGGGCGATAGATACACAGCATTAGTTAATGTAGCGCAAGGGTTATTTTAAAGTGACAGTGTCCCTTTTCTAACTTTACTTCATTTTAATACTATTTAGACTTGAAATGATGATGTACACCTTATATTTATTTGTTTTTGGGTTATTATACTAATACATTGTTGTGTTTTTTTTATTGCAGGGTGAAGAAAATATTTGGGGGGGCGTTTGCCCTGACGCCCCAATGGACGGGCCGCCCCTGCCGGGAACCCTATCTGCAATGCTAAAACCGAGCCGCAGCTTACTTGCAGCAAAAAGGTCCCGCAGGCACACAATTAAGCACATTTTAAAGCCATAATAAAGCCATCCTGCACTCTGAGGAGACTATAAAGTGATTGTAGGTGTTAGCATTAATAGCACAACATTCCCCTACACTAAAATCCGTAAATAATTTTTTTTTAAATTTATGTCACATATCCATGTAAAAAGTCCCGAGGGCTTGGAGCACCTCAGACCCGCCCACGCTGCGGCCGGAAAATAAACAGTTAATGTAATCTCGGATTTGGGCTGATGTGCAAGCTTGAGAGGGGTGTTGCTAATGTCCCCCATTATGATCCCTAGCATTTACAGAGCTTTACAGTGCCGTCTTGAATTTATTTTTGCATTTAAAGATTTCTGAGCTTACGGCCGATTGCAAGATATACGGCCGGTCGTACGGGGATGTCCATGAGGCGCCGTATAATTGAATTGCAAGGTAACGGGAGCCCCACAAGGAATGCAACTTTGCGGCCGATTTACGGCCGATAATAGAATGAGGGCCTATGTAACTATGTTTAGATGGGGTTACCAAGGCTCATAGGAGTTAGAGGGTATTGAGGGGGTTAACCAAGGTTCTAGGCCTAATTGGCATTGAGGGGGATCCTGGGGATCCCCTGGCTCATAAAAGGTAGCAATTTTATCCTCTTAATTGAAGCTTGATTGTTCAAATTCGACATAATTAAAGTGTTAGCTCCTTCATATTGTCAGATTTGAGGCATCCATCCTTCCTGGAGTAATTTTTCTGCCTTTAGTTGGGGTTGAAGGTACCTGTAGGCTTTTTTAAAATTCAGAACCAAGTTCTCCAAACACAAAATCAAGTTCTCCAATCTGCTAGTGATTATCACCTTCAGAGTGTAAGCTCCAGGAGCAGGGACTTTCCCTCCTTCTCTATCAACCTGTTGTAATGCTACATCTCATGCTCTTTACTTATTAAAAAAAATTCAACTAGCGACTTGCCCATCAAAAATGATGGGGCAATAAAATGTGAAGCCCTGGCAATGCTGTTTGCCACAAAATGTAAATCTTCGGCGCTCATTGGGAGCCTCTCCCCTCGTGTCCTTCCAGTTTTGGGCTTTGCAACGCTCATGTTCGTCGCTCATCACAAAGACAAATATATATATATATATATTTTTAAAAATAATTCCTAATTAATAAGTTACTTAATAAATTAATATACTTTACCTATTTCTAATTAATATATCCAGCAATCAATAGCCTGAAGAGCTTACAATCTCTTTTTATTTTTCCTGCAGCATACAATGTACAGTTGGACTGTTGCTGCCCTGAGGAGAAAGTGTAAGTCCCAAGTGTGCAGTAGAAATAAGCAGCGTGCGCAAAGTCAAACCGTTGGTTTAGTTGTGTAAAGCAACATTTTAGATTCGTAATGTTGTTAGTTGCAAGTTAGTGTTGTAAAATGGCGTCCTTTGTAATAGTGTATTCTGTACCTCGTACGTCCCTGGGTAAAAGTTGTACATGGCTGGCTGTGTTTTGAGCAGTTCGTGGTCATGTAGCCTTGTTTTAATTTTATTCTGCCGCCTTTTTTTTTTTTTTGTCACTTAGCCGATTAGCAAACTTGGCTTAAATTCACGGGCAAGCTCACTCCCAGACATCCTGGCTGTCCCCCGTGCAGTGTGTGATATTTTTTTGTATATTATTTGTAATTTTTTGTGTTTTTCGTTTTGTGTGGTTCAGCCGTTAACTTTGTATTTTTCTCACCTCGTATTTTTTTTCTAAGCCCTGCGTTCATCAACTGCTTGCAGCCTAAGGCGATCCCGCGTTTCCTAAGTACTTAAAGGGTAAGTCCTGTCTTTTTCAATGCCTCTTCGCGAGGCTCGCAGGAGCGCCTTCGGCGCTCATTTTGGCAAATTCCCGCGTCTTTCAATGCTTCAGCTTCACACCTCGCAGGCAATGAGCACCTTTGGCGCTCATCGCCTAAGTGCTGAGAGTTTTAATGCCTCAACTGCTTGGCTTGCTACCCGAGGCTTCCAGGCGTTGTCATTGCCTAAGTCGTACGCAACAGTGCAAACCGTGACGACGTCTCGCAGTTTGACAATTATAATATATGATCCTTGCATACAGCTCTACATAAAATGTTGGTGCTTTAAACATAAATGTTAAAAATAATAATAATAATAATAATAATTATTATTATTATTATTATTTTATTATTATTATTATGTGAAGAGTAAGCTGGTTCTCCTGTTCAGAGCAAAATATGCTGGCTTTTCTTGGATACACCATTTTCTTCAAATTTTTGTGTGGCAGAGAGGAGCATATAGAGGTTGCTCTCTGAGTGGCAAAACACCCAAAACACAAGCCACTTTGGTCATAGTGCATATCACATTTTGAATTACCAATCCCATTTGCAAACACACTTAAATAACAAAAGAAAATGTACTATTTGTTTTTTCTTTCTAGAAGTATTTATTAAATTATGGTCAGGACAATTCCACCCTCAGAATTTGGAAGTTGCTTGGACATAAATCTGTTTGAGAGCCTGAGCTTTGTATTCAGCAATTTATGGCAACAGCAATACTACGCCATGAATACTTACTGGAGGATGGCAGAATTAAAGACAGTATTATAAGCATGAGAAATTCATGCCAAACTATCCCAAATGTACCCTTTTTCTTTTTTTAATGAGTGTCATTATATTTTGATGTGTTTAATAATACAGTATAGGTTAAATGAAACATGAAAAGGGATGTACATAAAAATTGAGATAACTCTTCCTTCAGTGAAGTGGAACCCAGCAGATGTAGCCGCACACGGTAATTTCTGTCTGTTTCCTGTCAGTCTGATTAAGTTGCATTGTCCCCGTTCCAACTGTAAGAATCAGTGGTTTCCCATGGGGCACAGCATGGGATTACTGGCTTATACAGTCAAATACTTCAGAGTGACTCTCATTTCCCTTTAACCAAAGCAAATATATACGATTAATGATAAACCTCGATACACACATTTATACCTCTATTAATTTAAATATGTAGTGCTTTTTGATTGAAAATGGTAAGCTGAAAAATTTCCTCTTGATACGTCCTAACATTCGCTATGTGAAACTGCGGCGTGACAGTTCAAACAGAAAACACATTTTTAGAGACAGAATCTGTTCTGCAAATGAAAGTAAAATAATCTGAAAAATTGTCACTGTTATATTTGAATTTTACTTTACATTGTGACTATTAACACAATCATATTTATAGTTTCTACATTTTGCTTGTCTCTTCTGTTTTATTCTTTTTTCTATTTATTCTTTTTTTCACCTGATATTATATTTTTCATTATTTTAAATGTTGATAGACACCCAACTGATTGATAAGGTCACAAATTTACAGAGAGTTAGCATAAATATAATTGTTGCTTAGCGCTTGAAATATTCACTTTGTGTACATGAAATTCTTTAATAATAAAAAAGTTAATATGGTGCTGTTGCTATAAATTTTTCACACATTTTTCAGAACGTTTGTCTCTGTATCAAAAACCTTGCAATTTAATGTTTTGTGTCTGAGAATGATACCAAAAAGATTGTGCACAGGAGAACTTGATGGACTAAACGTCTTTTTTCAACCTGTATATGTTTTGGGGCTTTATTCTATTAAAATAATAATTGACTATATTAAATTTTGCACAACAAAATCGTTGAATTTATCAAAAAAAATTATATTTGAATAAAATGTGTATGATCATATTAAGATAAGAGAAATTAAGATAAGACAATCCACTTGATCTAATTTTGTATTGGATTTTCATATTAATGGACACTAGTTATACAAGCTTTTTATATAGATTAGTTTAATAACTGCCTTATATTCAGTGTCATTTTAATAGTATGTGTTAATTCCTGTTGAATTTTCAAGCAAACAAGGATCCTACTTAATCATTTTCAGTAACCCTGAATGTACACAGAGAGAAAGTTCTAACGAAATATGACAACCGAAAAATGACCATTCTCTACCACTGCACAAGTTTTTTTGCACAAGTTTTGTTGAAAATCTTAACTTCAATTGAACAGACAATTTGTATTATTGGTCAGTGCATTTCCTATCTGATATAAAATATAAATACCAAACTAATACATTAACTTAGTTTATTAGTTTTATTGCTTAAAAATCATAATCTCTGTTCAGTTCAGTTTTACACTGGGCCTGTATTTTACATGACAATAAACGTAGCATTTTAGCCCAACACCACTAACAAATTGTAATTAAATCCATGTAATAAATTCTCCACATTCAAATGCATGTCTAAACTATTTATAATGTCAATATACATAGCATAATAATGGAAAAATCTAAGTGTTGATTAAGAATTTAATAATAGTTAGCATTTGTTAATTGTAAATAGTCCATGAACGCTGTATGAACTGGTGATTGTAAGTGAGTTGTGTCATTGAAACTGATCAATTTAAAATTTTGATAAACTATTATATAGGTAAGGAAATTGATTAAATCTGCAATAAACTCTTATACAAATAATAATTTTTACAAAACAGAAATGAAAATCCCCTAGGGCCTCATTCTAATTAGGGCCGTAAAATGGCTGCAAGTCTGCGATTCCTTGTGGCTGGCTTACGACCCCGCGTAGCGCTACTTCTACGCTGGTTTTCAGTCGGGCGGCGCCACATGGAGGTCCCCCTTACAGCCGATCGCAAGCCATGCTATCGGTCGTAAGCCTTGGCGGGCTTGAACTGGATTGCAGCCGCTAGCCCGTAGATCATGGTTCAAGGCTACAAAATCAGAACATTACTAAGTCAAATATATATTTAAGCAAGCACTGTAATGCACTGTAGATGATGGGCAATACAATGGGGGATATGAGTATTAAAAACACCACATTCACAAGCTGGCACATTGCTTCTAGCCAATACTGTAATTTGTGGCCAAAGTCCTACTGGCTTGGAAGTCATTCAAGCCCAGGCTTAAATGACCTCCAAGCCAGTAGCCCGTTCTCCAAGCCTGTTGTACGTTGGCCACATATTACAGTATTGGCTACTGGCGATGTGCCAGCTTGCCAATGTAGTGCTTCTAATCCTCATGTCCCCCTAATGTTCCCCATCGATTACAGCGCTGTATATATTTGCCTTTACAGATCTCCAAGACCATACTCATACCCCTGCAGTGTCCCTACGTTAACCATATAATGCAGGGTTCCCAATTGTGACCCGTGCAGTGTCCATAAATTAACCCTATAATGCAGGGGTCCTCATCGGGACCCCTGCAGCATTTAAAAAAATGTCCCTTCAGCCAATCATAATGAAATACACTCCAATGGGGTGTATCCCATTGTGATTGGCTCCAAGCATGGGCTGATGTATCTATCGATCAGATTGCAGGGTAGGTGTTAAGAATGTAGTTGTTAATAGGTTAGGGTAGATGGGGTTAATAGTATAGGAAGGAGGGAGCTTCATTAGTTAGAGGGGGTTAGTTTAGATGTAATGGTTTATAGGGGGATAGTGTAGTGTAGGACTGATGGGGTTAAACTAAGGCTTATGGGGGTCTGTATAGACCCCCATAAGAGATGGGGTTACATGGAGACTTATGGGCGTCCCCGATGGGGACCCCGCAGCGTAGGGGGATTAATGATAGTTGCTTGGGGTAACCATGTGTGTGCCGCGGGCCCTTTAAGGACCTGCGGCAGGGAATTAAAATGCTTGAAAAGATGCAGGGGTCCCGATCGGAACCCTACAGCAAGGGGTAAATGTAGGGAGCCTGCAGGGGTCCTGATCGGATCCTTGCATTATAGGGTTAATGTAGGGACACTGCAGGGGTCCCGTTCGGGACCACTGCATTATAGGGTTAATGTCGGGACACTGCAGCCGTCCCGATCGGGACCCCTGCATTATAGCGTTAATGTAGGGAGACTGCATGGGTCCCGACGGGGACTCCTGCAGCAAGGGGGCTAGATTGGGAGCAGTGGGGAGGCTACATAAGGGCTTAACAAGCCCTTGCGACTGCTTAGTGTAAGTAAGCTGCAGCACGATTTTAGCGATTTACTGGTTTGACGGAAAGGTGAGCGTAGCATTTGAATACCAATTTTGGATTTCTTGCGGCAGCACATGATCAAAGGCTTTGACAGAAGTAAGCTGCGATTGAGCTAATTGCAAGGGATCGCAGCTCGATGGCCGTAAGCTGCCGGAGGCCGCAAATTGAATAGCTAAGTAGCTTGCGGCCTCCCTTGCGGCTACTTATTCCAAATAAGTAGGATTTGAATGAGGCCCCTAGAAATCTAAAGTATCAGAGTATGAGGGTCTACTAGATTTAAAATAGAGTATAAATGCAATATAATCATATATTTATTTAAAGATTTGGCTGAAAAACACACACAATCAGGGTAGTTGAAAACCAGAACAACAATAACCTTCTTTAAATAAATAAGATAATATGCAAAAGATGGTATAAAATATAGTGATTAGGTTCATAATTCATAATTATAGGGAATGATTGTTTATTTGGTATCTGCAAAGTAAAGGAGGGTAAAAAAATTATAATTAATAACAATAATAATAATTTAAATATTTTATTTTCTGCACTATGCAAAAAAATAGAAATTTACATGTCCAATGGCTGCTAAAAATGTCTTTATTTGACCAAATATTAGGTGATATCCATTTTCCCATAGGTAACCACAATATAAATGTATTCCAGCATATTACTTACAGTAATTCAAAAACTCTGTCCATCAGCCATAGGCAAAACTGGAATTTCAGTATATGTTCTGCAAAAACAGGTGATAACACACATTTTCAAACACAGCTTTAATTATTGGTATAGACTTCAGTTGTCACATAGATAATGTCATGGACTGATCCTCGCAGTGTGAAATGCAAGCGTCCAGAACCCCCACAGTATTATAAATAGTCCTCTAAAGCTGGGATTGATTGATGTTTGGCATAAAACCTATTCCTCCGAGTGTGTATATTCCTTCTGTTCACTGGTTTCATGCTCTTATAATTGGACTGTTTTTTATATGCAAATCTTTACTTTACATTGAGTTTTAAACATCAATACTGTTTGTTGATTCCATTTTTTTATTTTCTGAGATATAATATACTCTTTTTCTCTTCATAAACAGAGAACTTGTTATTTATTATTTATCATAACTAAATCAGTTGTGAAATAATTTACCATTTTTAATGAGTCTTTAAATGGTCTTCTGAATTATTTTGTTTTTCTTAAACTACAGCTTTTGTACAGCAGTATATTTTTATGAAGTAAATTATAGCTGACCATGCTTCATCCTACAGTGATATTCAGTGCAATGCTTCTGTCTTTTTTATATCTCTATTGCAATAAAATGTGTTTGTTTATTTATTTCCCCACATTTATCTGCTTGTATAGTTTTTATTATTTGATTAGGACCGGTGTATATAAACTGAAGAAATCTTCACAATTGTTCTTCTTCAAATATATATATATACTAGCGAATTGCCCGTCAAAAAATGACGGCAATGAAATTGTAAGTGAGCTAATGGCGTTTGGTGTATATAATGTGGCTGATTTAGCGTCCTTCGTTTTCTATGTCGTGCGACTTTTTCGGAATATCCATAGCTGTTTGGTGGTGTTTTGCATGTTTTTGGTGGTGTTTTGCGTGTTTAGGGACCTTTAGCCTCGTTTTTTTTTTTTGTTCGCCTGCCATTTTTTCTCTTGCTTAGGGGATTTTCCGGTCTCTAAACTCTAAATTTGTGCTTAAATGGAGGTGTAACTTCACTTGCAGAGGTCCTCGGTGCCCCTCCTTGCTGTGAGTAACCTTTTTATGTGTTTGTTGTTTGTATTTATTGTGTTTGTAATGTTTTTGGGGTCGCGCGGGTTGCGTCCTTGTTTTTTAATCTCGTAGTTGTTTTTCGGCAAATACTAAACAAGTCTAAACTCTTTTAATTTGAGTTAAATTGAGGTGTTACTTCAGTTTTCGAGGTCCTGGATGCTTCCTCTTCCTGTAAGTAAGCTTTTTATGGATTTTTTGTGTGTATTTGTTGTGTTGCGGCCGATTTTTGCGAGGTCGTAATGGGTCGTAAAGTGTCTCGTATTTTTCTTGCGTAACAACGTAAATTTTGCGAGGTTCGCAGTTGCTGGCAAGGAGCGCCTTCGAGGGCCGCGGGCTCGCTATGCGAGCCCGCAAGCGTGAGCAACGGCTCGCATGCTCACAACTATATATGATATATATATATATATATATATATATATATAAAATAAATATAAATATAACCTCCATTTTACACAACTGATACACCCATATATACGTAATCACAATTAACCCTCTACTCTCTCTTCAATTACTTGCAAAGCTCTAGTTTCTTCGATTTATTAATTAACCTTTTGTTTTATTTATCCCTTTAGATTGTAAGGGCCTCATTCTATTAGCGGCCGCAGCCGTTGCAGGGCCGCAAGGACCAGCCGCAAGCTATTCGGCTGTTCTATTCCCTTACGGCCGGGGGCTCCGGCAGGCTTGCGGCCGGTGCCTTGCTATCTCTTGCGGCCGAGGAAAGCCTTTGATCTAAAACGGCCGCAAGAGTTTCGGCCGTAAGAAATTCCTATTTGCAATTCAATTGCTCCGGGAAACCTCTCTGCAAGGCTAAAAGCGAGCCGCAGCTTACTTGCAGGAAAGAGGTCTCGCTAGCACCAATTAAGCACATAAAATAGCTCAAATAAAGCCATCCTGCACTTTGAGAAGACTATAAAGGGATTTTAGGTGTTAGAAAAAATAGCACAACATTCCCCTATACTCAAATCCGTAAAATATTTTATTTTTAATATCCGTAAAATATCCATGTAAAAAGTCCAGAGTGCTTGGAGCACCTCAGACATGCCCACGCCACAGCCGGAAAATAAACAGTTAATTCGAACTCGGGTTTGGGCTGATGTGCAAGCTTGAGAGGGGGTTCCTTTAAATCCTCATGTCCCCCAATATGATCCCTAGCATTTACAGAGCTGTACAGTGCAGGCTTGAATTTATTTTTGAGTTTTTATATTTCACAGCTTACGGCCGGTTTCAAGATATGCGGACGGCCGTAAAAGGAGATCCTTGCGGGGCCGTATAATAGAATCGCGAGTTAACTGAACCCTCGCAAGGAATCGCAGCCTTACGGCCGATTTACGGCCGCTAATAGAATGAGGCCCTAAGTTTGCAAGTTTTCAATCTTACAAGGTGATTTGAAAAAAAAAACAAAAAAAACACTATTAGCCCCATTAAATTCCAAAGCCTGCAGGCTTGAATAAAATTAAACAAGCCTGCAACAGACGTGGCCGACATCCAAATCCGTAAACCATGCTTCCGCACGTTGCATTTGCGGCCGTGAACATGATCAATTAGTAAAACTTGTGATTACGAGTTTTAGACATAGTCAATTGTAAAAGAGATTGTCATCATTACGTCACTAAAATAATGGAGGTTATATTTCAATCACTTACGTTTTGAAGTCCGAGTTGCGATTGGACCCGCATTCCACAAATCATGCAATATTAAATAATCAATAAATATGATATTCTAGTCCATGCAAGTTCTATTACATGTATTACCACATTGATTGCCGGGATCGATATAACACGTAAATTAAATATAAAATACCTTATTTTATATTGCCGATTTGAGAGCTTGAGAATGTTGTGCTATTCATTTTAATACCTAACATCACTTTCCCTTTAATTTAAAATACAGTATTGTGTTTATATTTGCATCCAGAGTGCTAGAGACAGGACTTTAACCCCCTTGCGGATCCTCTCTAGTACCCGTAGGATTTTTTACTCTATTTGCCGTTTACAGGTTTGAATTTAATAGCAATTTGCAATAGTAAGATTTACGGGCTTGACAGATCAAAAGCTTAGCTGGGACGGAGTTCAGATTTTGACAGCCTGTAGGCCCGTAGTTGCCTTCATACAGCCCGTAAGTCTGTGGGTTTGAAATTTGAAACAGTTACACAGCGATTACGTTGAAAAAGCCCCCAACTACATGGCCAAAATCCAAAACTGTAAACCATGCTTCCATACGTAGCATTTCAGCGCATGATCAATTAAGCAAGCCCGTAAATTACAATTTAGATGCAGCCAATAGTAAATGAGACCGTCGTCATGACATCAGTAAAACATGGCATTTAAACTACAATCATTTAGTGTTTAAAGGTCCGATTTGCAATCGGACTCGCAATCTAGAAATGTTGCTAAATAAAAAAAACAATAAGTCTACTATTCTAGTCCATGGGAGTTCAATGATATGTATTAACCCTTTGATTTCCGGGATTGTTATAACACGGAAATTACACATAAAAAAGAGACTTGAGACTGTTGTGCAATTAATTCTATTAATGTCTTTCATCGCCTTCCCTGTAGTTTAAAGTACAGTAGTGTGGTGTTATTGGCTTTTACAGTGCTATGAACAGGTGTTTAACTCCCTTGCGAGTTCTCTCTAGTACTCATAGATTTTTTTTCTACATTTGCCATTTACTGGTGTGAAGGCAATTGCGGGCTTGAGGAGTTGTTGCAATTTAATAGCAATTTGCGATTTTAGCGATTTTAACATTTGCGGCCTTGAAAAATCAAAGGTTTTGATGGGTTGGAGTTATGATTTTGACAACCTGTAGCTCGCAAATAGATTGCGGGTAGCTGGAAGAAGCCAATTGAATATCAGTAATTTTTGCGGGCTACATTACGGGCTTCAGTAACTACAATTTGGACAGTTTAATGAGGCCCAATGTGCAATGTGTTTAATATTGTATTTATTTTATTTATTTGTATATAACCTCTTTACAGCGCTACGGAATATGTTGGCACTTTACAAAAAACGGTAAGATATACATTTTACTGTGTATATATATACTCACACATACATATATATATTTATTTACCTGGGTGATTTTATGAATCCTGGTTTCTATTACAGAGATTGTTCTCACATTCTGCCATCAATTTCACAAATCTGCCCATCTATATAATCAGACACAAGAGATGACGTTACAAATGACATTATTAGTCACAGAATATAACAACATAAAAAGACAGATATTTCAGCAAGTTGTTAAAATATAAACATTGCATCCAGGGCCTGGGATATATTTTTCAGGTTATAAATTGGTTAAATGAAAAACTTAACATTTACTTTTATTTACTTTGAAGCTATTCTAATTTTTTTATTTTTTATTGTTCTAAGTGTTTTTATATTTGTCATTAGGGGGCACATTTGTTCCTTCAGAAAAATTAAATGAATATTTTAGTCAAAGCAGATTTAACATTAGATGTTTATTTTAAAGAACAAAAGTATAAACATGTCATTATGTACTGACTAGAAAATTGGCCTTCACAAATAATGGGAATACAATTTTAAGGCAAGCAATGCTGTTTGCAATGCTGTTGCTCCTCTGAGCACCTTCGGCGCTCATTGCCAGACTCTCCCCATGTACTTCAACTTTCCTGCTTTGCAATGATCACCTTCGGCGCTCCTCATTGCAAGCCTCTACCACTCGCGAGGCTCATTGTGAGCCCTGCGAAGAACGCCTTTGGCGCTCATCATGTGGCTCGCAATGAGCGCCTTCTGTGCTCATTGCAAGTCTTTACTCCCGCCTACTGTACGGGCCACTCATTGCAGGGCTCGTTAACCTGCAAGTTTTGTGCTTGGGGATGCCATGTGTCTCTTTCCACCATCTCCCACCAGACGCCCAAAAATCACCTAAGCGAGAGAAAAAAATGGCCGCCGAACAAAACGAAAACCAGGCCCCTAAACACGCAAAACACCACCAAACACCTACGGATTTCCCGAAAAAGTCGGACGACATCCGAAAACAAGGACACTAAATCAGCCACAGCCGCGTACCACACATTAGGCGCCATTTTAGAACAATAACTTATACAATCCGGAAGTACACAGCTACCCTAACGGATTTGCCTCGCGCACGCACACTATTACACTACACACTGCACACATTCATGACACTTACACAGCAGCTCCACAGCACTGAGGATGCAGCAACATGAAAACAGATTGCCAGCTCTTCAACACAATGATTCCTGCATATATTACTTCACATTAGGTAAAGTATATTAATTTCTTATTTTATTAATTATTCATTGTCATAACAAAAAAAACACCAACGCTGCTCATAGCACACAAACAACCAAGAGCCTCGCAATGAGCGCCAAAGTCGCGCAGCCCGAGGCTTGCAATGAGCGCCGACAAAATACATTTTGCATCCAAACAACATTACCTGCCTTACTATCTTATTGCCGTCATTTTTTGACGGGCAATTCGCTAGTGTAACATAAAGACATGAAAATAATAATACACCTGAAAATGATTGAATATATTAATTCATAACAGCCCAATTTAGGAGGGCGCTCCGCCCGGCTTGAGAAGCAAATTACATACCTTGTTATCTTAGGTGAGCCAAGTTCCATGAAAATATACAATTTGCATAGTATTATGTTGTTTCTACCATGTGCGTTATTACTTCACATGAATATCAGATGACTGCTTCCATGACTATTTTTACATTGTCCATGTGTTTATGGTTTTGATGATAAATGGAACACCGAACAATCTTTCTATACATTTTGTATATTCCCAACCATTACTGTTTTATGTAACTGATATTACTGCTAAAGTAGAGTACTTAAAAAATGACTAATTATACCTAAGGGAAGAGAAAATGGCGCTGTGTGCCTCCTAGGCCTAACTAGACCCTCCACCAACGTCACTCGATGGCACCCTGCATCCCTTTCTGTTCATGGGTCCCTCCTGCTGAGTCTGGCAACATGACCAGTCTACGTTAGCCTCTGTGCCTTACTTATACAGTATTTCTACTTACACATCTAGAACGTTATTTTTGCACATCTGCAGAGAAAATAGACTCCATCTGTGCCACAGTACATAACAGATATTTTATAAGAAATATTTCTGTGCAGACACATACCTATGCTGGCATGCCCCCTCCTCATTCTTTGTCTCTGTACAGTAACACATCACATATAATAGTTGTCAAACTACGAGACGTCGCCATGCTTTGCGTGGTGCGTACGACTTAGGCGCTCATTGCTTGCAGGCCTCGCAAAGCGAGGCGAGCCCTTAACTCGGAGCACTTAGCCGATGAGCGAGTAGCGAAGCTTGCCATTAAGCCTCTAAAACTCACAGCACAAAGGCGATGAGACGAAGCGCGGCCAGCAGTGAAGGCAATGAAACACGCAGGACTTAGCCACCAAACATTAAACGCATGATCGCCTTAGCCTGCAAGCAGTTCCCCAACGCGGGGCTTAGAAAAAAATCAATTACGAGAGCGGGAATTAGAAAAAAAAAATAAGAGATAGGAAAAATACCAAGTTAACGGACGAACCGTGCAAAGCAAAAACCAATAAAAACACACAACATACACGCTTTGCGTGGTGCGTACAAGTTAGGAGATGAGTGCCGCAGACTCTCATCGTTTGCGAACCGTTAACCCATAGCACTTAGGTGCTCATCGCTGCGAGCCTCCCAAATCGAGGTGAGCCGTTAACGCGTAGCACTTAGGCGATGAGCGACGAAGGAGTTCATCGCCTGCAAGCCTCACTTAGCGAGGCGAGCTGTTAAGGCAATTGAACTTGAAGCACAAAGGCAATGACGCCGAAGGCGCTCATTGCCTGCTCGCCTGCTCGCCTCACATGTCTTAGCAGCCAATAAAGAAGTGGAAGGCAAGGGCTGTCCACATGTGATTGGTGTTCTCTTCTTATTCACTTCACAGACAGCCCGAGTTCACACAACATGTCCCAGCCGGCCCCGGAACACTACCCCAGCTAAAGCTCACTTTTGAGTGTGCCCCTTTCACACACACACAAAGTTCACCATAGTATCATAGATGCCCTCAGATACAGCAGAGTTTACAAAATGTTTTTTTTTTATTAAAAACTAGATTCCTTGCTAATTATGTTTACATGCTTCAAACGTATATACTTATATATAATATTTTTTTCATCATCAAGTGGTCCCTTAATTTTGGAAAAATTATTAATTTTTTACAAATTTTTGGATCATTATTACACTAAATAACTAGTCAGGTTAGATATATGTTTAGGTCTGAGTTTCAGTTAATAACATTTATAAAATGAATTCTATATTCTTAAAACATATGTTCCTGATGCTTTCCAACACAAAGGTCAGAATGCTGAATTAGGATGCATAACAGGTGTCTTTATTTATGAGAGGATCAGAATCACTATCCCTCTGAGAAAATCACAAGAATGAAGAAATTTACACTTAGTGTGACATAAATTATATTAAATAATATTGCATCATTTTCACAAATATATAAACTATATAAAACCATTACATTTGTCTTATTTTGATTAGTGTTGCTATTTAATAAGAATGTGTAACATTTAAAAACCCATATGGTCATATTTTTTAAAATTTACTCTTTTGAACAATTTTGCTTGCATTTAGGCAACATGTTTTTCGAATGTAAAAAAAAAATAAAATAATAATAATACTTCCTCTAATTCAGTACTTTACATATGAAATTATCCTGCTATGGCGATCAGCTTCCTGAGGTGGGAGGGATCTTTGAATGCAGTAGATGGTTTTGTAAGTGGAATGTGGTAGTTACAATTGGCATTGTTACCAGCAGGACTAAACAAAAGCTCTAACAACTGGCAGAAAATGGAATCCTACTTTATAATAATTGCATATAAAAGTTTAACAAAATGACCACAGTTGTCGTTTAAAGGTGTTGCGTGGCACAAAACTGGAAACTTCTCGGCACTGGTGAAAAAGCGTACAAAGTAAATTCTGCTACTCAATTTGAAACCTATGTTTGGAGGTACAGTCTAAATATATGGGGAACATCTTTCAATGTAAGTTTTCTAACAAACAGCTTTTCTTAATCAAACTAAATTGAAGGATGTTTAGATATATGTTTACTACTTGAAATGTATGAATGTTAGTGTCCTCTGAACCTTTCTGATGTGAGGACTGGCTGGTTACCTTCCAGTGCTCATGAGGATACCTCTGAAATAAAGAACATTTTGGACAAGATGTTGTCTTTGTTAGCTGATTCTTTCTGTTACTTTTTCAAGAGGACGTGCTTCTGTAAACTAATGATCTTCCAGATTAGTTCTTCTGGAATCTCTGGCACTAATAGATGCCGCATCCCTATTGTCCTAACAGAAATCCCTGTGCAATCAAAGTCTTCGCCTACCTTGGGAAGTTTATTATCAGAAACCAAAATGGTAGATTCCACAGCAGCATAATTACGTATAAAAGACAATATAATATATTTACCATTAACCAATGTCATTGGGCCTCATACCATTCACTCAGCAAATTCACTCTTCAACTATCATTTTCTCAGTTGCATCTAACATTAGTACTGAGCAGTGATTTCTGCAGAGGCTCAACCAAAGTCACTGGGCCTCATACCATCCACAAAGCAGATTCACTCTCCAAATGTCATTTTCCCATTTCTCTTTACCTTGTTTGCTATTGCATCTAGACCTAGAACTTAACACACCGCCATGTTTCTTCAGTCTCTGAACTCATATAACATGCCCTCCATCCTACCCTGACCACACCTATAATTTATGTTCATTTATAGAGCAGGTTTATCACACCATTTTTCAGAGATGATATAGCCACAAACTTAGGGCCCCATTCAGTTGAGATCCGGTAGCCCATAAGTGATGTTGCAAGCTAATTTGCTATTCAATTGTTATCTTTTTGCGCCCTCCGATCGGCTTCCGAGATACGGCCTTGAAAAATTGGTGATTGTTAAACTCGTAACTTACAGCCTCCAGAAGCTTTTGATGTCTCACTTTCGCAAGGCTAAAATCGCTATTCAATTGCTCAATTCCCCCAAGCCCGCAAATGTTTTCACACCCGTAAACGGTAAATGAAGGAGAAAATCCAGTGAGTGCTAGAGAGGACCCACAAGGGGGTTAAACACCTATTCGTAGCACTGTAAATGCAAATAAAAAATCACTACTGCGCTATAAATAATGGGGAAAGAGATGACAGACATTACAATTAATTGCACAACAGTCTCAAGCTCGCAAATAGTCAGGAAATAAATATTATTTTTATGTGTCATTTAGGGGTTAAATCGATCTTGGGTATCAATGAGTTAATACATATCAGGTCACCTATACGGACTAGAACAGTATTGGCATTCATTTTCATAATTCTTTATTTTTGTGATTTTCGAGTCTGATCGCATATCGGACCCCCGAACCTAATTGGTTGACATGTCACCTCCATGTTTACTGCCGTAATAGTGACAGTCTCATTTTCTATTGGCTGATTCAAAATGGGTGGTTACGGGCTTGCTTAATTGATCATGTTCCTGCCGAACCAGTGCATGGTTTACGCTTTTGGCTTGGGGCCTGCAGTGAGCAATTGAATAGCATCGCAATCAGAGACGAATAAGAGCCCGCAACTCACTCGCAGACATTCGTCTGTCTGCTATCGAGTTGTGGGCTTCGAATTGAATATGACCCTTAATCTCTAATTAACCCTATACTCTCTTTTCAATTACATGCCAAATCCTTGTTTCTACCTTTTAATTACTTTAAAAATTATTTTGTTTTATTTATCCATTTAGATTGTAAGTTTGTGAGTTTTTAATCTTAAAAGGTGCTTGGAAAAAAAACACCATGTATGTATTCAATTGGCCAAATTGCAATTGAATAGGGTTCTAAATAAGCACATAATATATATTTTTTAAAGAAGTTTTTAGTTAGTGAAAACCTTGCTTTTGGATAGATGCTTAATAACTAAAAACTTCTTTAAAAAATATATGTTATGTGCTTATTTAGACCCATATTCAATTGGCAAAATTGCAATTGAATGAGGGCCATAGACAGGGCCCTTTACTTTTTGCCATGTGTTTAATATTGTATTTATTTTTTATTTGTACTTAACCACTGTATAGTGCTGCCGAATATGTTGGAGCTTTACAAAAAACAGTAATTATAATAACAAGACGATTCCCTACATAGCATGCTAAACATACATTTAGCTTTGCACATATTTCAAAAGAGATCAGTTATTATTAATGCTTTCTTTGTGCCAACATATTACATATAGCTATGCAGGGGTTAAGTACATGGTGAAAACAAAATTACACATTGTTAAAAAAAAAAGAAGGGCCCAGTTATTGAGCTTAAAATCAAACCTACATCAGAGCACTGTAGTCCATAGTGATATCCTTCCTGTTGCACAAACACCACACTAAGGGTGCCTGTTATAGAAACTTGCATAAGTAATTGTGATAATGTGTTAGAAACCCAAGTCCATATTAAGTGCTGTATAATTGTGTTGAAGAATGTGATCATATTTATTTCAAACTAGCGAATTGCCGGTCAAAAAATGACGGCAATGAAATTGTAAGGTAGCTAAATTAGTAAATGAATATATTGTACCTATTTTGAAGCATTGTGATGAAGAGCCGGCAATCTGTGTTGATGTTGCTGCAGCATTAGTGGTGTGGAGCTGCTGTGTAAGCATGCTGAATGTGTGCACTGTGTGGTATGAATATCCGTAGGTGGTTTGTGGCGTTTTGCGAGTTTCTTGTGGTGTTTTGCGAGTTAGTTGTGGTGTTTTGCGAGTTTAGAGTGCTGTAGCCTCGTTTTCGTTTTGTTCGGCAGCCATTTTTTCTGTCGCTTAGATTTTTTTTTAGTCTCAAAAGTCTTTTATTTCGAGTAAAATCGAGGTGTAAGTTGCATTTTTGAGGTCCTGGGTGCTCCCTCTTGGTGTAGGTAAGGTTTTTATGTATGTGCTGTGTGTATGTATTGTGTTTTAAATGTTTGTATGTCGGCGTGTTGCGTCCGATGTTTGCGAGGTCGTAATGTGTGGTAACGTGTTTCGTAGGTTGTTTGCGTTCCTCGTAAAATTTAGCGAGTGTCGTAATTTGTGTGTCGTGTTTTTTGAGTAGCGACGTGAAGTTTGCGAGGGTTTGAGGCCCTTGCCCAGTGACCTCGCCAGCAACTGAGTCCCTCGCTTCGCGAGGGGCCTCAGTTGCTGGCATGGAGCGCCTTCGGCGCTCCATGCCAGCAACTGAGGCCCTTGCCCAGTGACCTCGCCAGCAACTGAGGCCCTCGCTTCGCGAGGGGCCTCAGTTGCTGACATGGAGCGCCTTCGGCGCTCCATGCCAGCAACTGAGGCCCGTGACCAGTGACCTCGCCAGCAACTGAGGCCCTCGCTTCGCGAGGGGCCTCAGTTGCTGGCATGGAGCGCCTTCGGCGCTCCATGCCAGCAACTGAGGCCCTTGCCCAGTGACCTCGCTACGCGAGGGCCGCGGCTCGCTACGCGAGGGCCGCGGCTCGCTTCGCGAGCCACGGCCCTCGCTTAGCGAGGGCCGCGGGCTCGCTACGCGAGCCCGCAAGCGTGAGCAACGACCCGTACGCTCACAACTATATATGTGATTCTTTTCACTCTTGGATGTTTTTAAAATTTCCTCTTAAGGAAAAAATGCAGAATTATTTGATGATATGGGATCCATGGGCGGAATACTCGGGTAATATATTCCTAAGATAATCAAACGAGGGCTTCCCATCAACAGTATACAATCTGAGAGGGGAAAGAGGTATTGATGGAGACTGGAGGACACAGGGATGGGGAGGAGGTCCAGGGCCCCTTTATGAAAATGGAGATACTGCACAAGAGGTTTGGATATGTCGGTGACCATGTGTAAAGTTTTGCTCAATACTGTTGAGTGATGCTTAACAATGTTTTCTTTTATTTGTATATTCTTTTGCTTGTATTTTTTCTTTGTGTTTTAATAAAGCTGTAGAAATAATATTCTTCCATTAAAAAAGACAAGAAGCTAATAGAGTAATGTTTATAATTTGATACCAGACAAGGAAACAACTTCAAAATGTTGGATATAGAATGCAAAGAAAATGGAAAATCTGGAAAAGGTGAACAGTATAGACAAAATAGCTTTGTATGGTATGATTATTTCAATATCGAATATCTGCTATTTATAAATGTACTAATTGTTATGAGTTCCTTGTATAATTTCATTGATATTACAGTGTGGAAATTGTAATAATGGTTGTTTATATTAAATAAAAATTGATTGGCAAAAAAAATTCCTCTGAATAATTTGATTTTTAGGTATTGGATGCAGTGATCATTCTGGCTAAAATGGTATCCAACTGGGGTACAATAATTGTCTTCCTTGTGCTTTCGTATTGAATGTGTCTGTAAATTCATCTCTTAAGTGCAGTTTTTGGCTGGTTTCCCCAAATGTAACAGTCATTTTACATATATTATATTGTATTATATAAACCACAATGGAGGATATGCATGTATATGATCTTTTGATATTATAGGTCTTGTTCTTATGAGACGAAAGTAGAAATATAAGGGGATACACTGCTTTATATGATAGGGTCAAGATTTTAAATGTTATTCTGGAAGCTTTGGGAAGCCAGTTGAGAGATTGACAGAGGAGAAAACACCAATCATTTAGTATGGTTAACTAACTGAAGATGAGTCCCTCAATGAGTTATCTATAATTTAATATAATTTTAATGGATCCCCCCATCCCTCTGTGTACCTGAAGAGCGGCTGGTAAGGTCTCAGATACCAGAAAACGATCCTAGCACCGGGCTGTTGATAACTACTGCTCTACAGCATATAGCCCAGTTTTTATCTGTAGCAAAACTCTTTCTTATTTCCTACTATTTACCTTGGTGTTGTTCATTTACTTCCTACCCCTTCTAAACTGTAAGGGTTTTAACCCCCACCCCTAACTTTATCCCACTATACCTGGGTAACACCTCAAGATTCTGAGTGGTGAATACACATTTCTACCCACTGTTTAACTGGTTTCTTTCTCTTTTTGGTACTCTACTGAACAAACTTTTTGTCTCTATAGGACAGCCTGTTAACAGTGTATTAGATCTACAAGTTTAAATATAATTAATCTGATAATACTTCTTAACGTTACCAGTTTAAATACTTTGTTTTATAGTTACTTTAACCTATGTGTGTAGAATTAAAATCTGTACTTGTATACTTTATTTCATTTTGTTGTTGCAATGTCGATTATATGCTGCAATATGTAGTGCAAAACAAGTACTGAACTAAAGAATTACAATATATACAGTACCTTAGTAGGAAGTTCATAACAACTTCAGATCAAGTTTACTGAGGTAAAACACAGTTTAAGGTAACATTAAATTGCTAAAGTCCAAATTGTTAGATATAGTAACTTTAAGGAAAAATGATCATTGAATGTTGTAATTTTTTTTAATACACTGACAATTCCCATTGTTCAAATAGAAACTTCCTTTGTATTCAAAGACTCTTCCCACCTCAGGAAGTAGAAAAGCAGAAAACAAAATTGTAGATCCCACAATAACATATTTGCATAAAAAAAAATATTCGTTGAGGCTGTATTATTTTATTTTATTATCTAAAAACATTTTACATAATTTCAACTGTAGTTGAAAAAATAGAATAGTATATAAATAATCCCAACGGTCATTGCAGAATGGACCACCTTTTAATTTGGTATGAAGTAAAACTAAATTTAGTATTCCGTTTTGTTTGTTAGAGTCTTTGTATGTAAACATAAACATCATTTCAAATATAATAATTTTAAGTAGTGACACATATCATGATCACTTGTATCTTAAGTAACGAGAATTGCTGCTCCCTACTGCCGTTCTGTTGTAACTTGTTTTGCAATGTGTATAAAACTGATATTTAGGCACAAGAAAGAAACACACAGATTTAGGACTGAACCTAGATGTATGCTACATGAGACATATTAGGCTGCTGAAAATATGTCTTCATGGTAAACATACGTGGGAGGACAGCTGTTCTGTTCATTCTGCAGCCAAAAGCAAAAGAGACCAGACCTCTTTTTAAGTAAAGTATTTACAAAATCTCAACCAGAAATAAAGCAAACACTTTAGTATTTCAGTGGGAGATGATACAAAGGGCCTTTTTGGAATAGCAACTATATAACCAGATATATAAATATGTGATCAAATATGATAAATGTGAAATCAAAATGGTGAAAATGTGATGTGTATACTGAGAAGAGAGAATGTGTGTTAACAGAGTAAATACCATACTATGGACGTGTGCCAGTGAGCATGTTGTGGGGTTTCATGTTACTGGACCTTATTTGCTGTTTGCAAATATGTGTCTGGGTTTACTGAAGGGCAAAGAGTTGATTTTTTCTTACCAATGTACCTTTTTAGTCTATAGAAACTGACATTACACAAGGCCCTTTGCATCGCTAGTGATGTTTAGTAGATGTCTCCAAGGTTCTTTAGTAAAAAATGAGCCTCTGTGCATTTACTAAGTTATGTTATCTGTTGGTTTCCTAACACAGGTTGTGTCTCAGCAAGGGGGATCTTGGAGAGATCCAGCGTGGAATAGGGTAAGAATCATTTTTAGTACTTGTTCCTGGTAGCCCACCCAGGAACGAGTGGTAGCATCTTTCTCAGTTATCAATACTACTGTGGACAGTGCTGGATCTACCTTTTTGGAGCCCCTGGGCAGTGAAATTGAGGAGCCCCTACGAGAGCTTGCGTAAGGTATGCTCGCACCAATTTTTCCCTTTTCTGTGTATGTATGTCGCTCTCTTGCTATGTGAGCAAATCACAGACAATTCCCCATAACAGCCATTTTAACAACATAGCTACTCATACACATACTGAGCTATTGCTTGCTTACTAAATGCATTTAATGGTGGACCATATTATTTATATTTTTCTATGGGAGGGCACAGAGCATATGTTACACAAACACATATCATGATCACTTGCAACACACATAAAAACTAATTATGTGAGTTAAAGGCCCACTGCACAATGAAGACAGAAATAGTTTGAAAAAATTGAGTCTAACTAAGAGCATAAGTAATCAGGAAGAAAATCATACAGATTTTTAATTAGATAAAATACACTTTGATGTCTGTTTTGGGCCCTGGGGAAATCCATGGCACATATATATATATATATATATAATGCCAAAGAATACCGCCCTCCTAGTATAACATGTCACCAGCGAGAGAGCGCGCACAGGGAGAGTGCACAGGGAAAGCATACAGGGAGAGAGAGAGAACACACACTAAGAGAGCGTACAGGCAGAGGGAGAAGGGAAAAAGCGCACAGGGAGAAAGACATTGCGCAGGGAGAGAGAGAATGCGCAGGGAGGGAAAGAGAGCACAGAGAGAAAGAGAGCATGCGCACAGGGAGAGAGCGTACATGGAGAGAGACAGAGAGCGCACATGAAGAGAGAGAGTGCACAGAGAGGGAGCACACAGGGAGAGAGAAATAAAACATAGAGATACAGCGCACATGGAGAAAGAGAGAGTACAGAGAGAGTGCACAGAGAGAGAGAGCAAAAACAGACAATTCAAGATAACAATCAATGAAGCCGTCATTTATGACTGGCAAGTTACTTGTATATACATAATCAGCTAGGGTCCCCTACATTCAAATAAGTAAACACATATTCAGCCATGGTCCTGCGCAATCAAATAAGTATATGCATATTTACATATTTAGGTCCCCTCTAATACTATATATGTACACAACTGGAATCATCATAGTAATACAGTATATAAATATTTAGTCAGTGTCTCATACAAACAAACACATATTCAGCCAAGATCTTTTATATACTTATACGGGACATAAGCCAGGGATCATTATAATATAAATATTCAACCTCAGTTGTCAATTATTTTATGAATGTATACATATTTAGGTAGGTTCACCTATAATCATATTAATCTATGCATATCCAGCCATGTTCACCTATTATTCTAAACACATACTGTATATAGGCAATGGGAATGTATTGGAGCAACCTCTCTCAATCCTTCTCCTGCTCTGCAAAAGTACAGAGCATATTTTGAAGGGTCCCCTTGACCCTTTCACACAGAGTATTTGTCTGGGGGTGATATGAGGATGAGCTCAGGTGTTTAATATCACATAACTCCCATTATTGCTGTGTGACACTAGCTATAAACTGAGTACCTCTTCCTGATAGAATCTCCTGAAGGAACCCCATGCTGCCCCCCCCCCCCCCTTAGTAATGTCTCTGCAACCTTAACAGCAGAAAGTTTAGCTAGGGGGACAGCTTCATGGTCCTGTTAGTCGTGGCTAGGAGTTCTATGATATCGATAGCCACTCATTGGAAGGAGGTATTCATAACTGGCAGGTAATGAAGAGGATCCCAAGTACCCCTTCCTGGGTGAACATATCGCTTACATTACTAGGGAAGTTACAGTAATTAGTAAACTGATTAATCCCAGGCCAGTAGAATACCCTGGTAAGGCAATGCCAGGTCTTCTTAATCTCCAGGTGACTAGCTAAGGGCACCTCATGGACTTTCTCTAACAGCCTACCCCTAAATTTCTGTGGAATGACCAGCTGTCTGCGAACCTCCCGGGACCCTTCTCCCTCAGGCTCGGTGGTGACCCTATACAGCAGCCCCTTTTCCCCACATATACATCTTTCCTTGTAGACACGTTCCCTGTTGCTCAGCCCTTTTTCTAGCGCCCGCCAAGATCTCATCTTTTCCCAATTCTATTTTCACCTTCTCTACACTTGCCCAACCCAATCCCTGTTCCCCAGCAGACAATGGACTCACCCAGGGTTCCGAGTGCTTGGCCTCCACATGACTGGCTGGGTCCACTGGAACGGTCCTGGATCCTCTCTGGCCATGTCCCATTCTCCTAGGTATTGCACCGGTCAAGCGGCTGGTCCTTCAGGTCTGCAAGGTCCATGGAAGCAATCTCTTTTTAGGTATCCCGGCTGGGGACACCCATAACATTTTAGTGGGAGATGATAAAAAAGGCCTTTTTGTTGGAGTAGCAACTATATAACCAGCTTATAAATATGTGATCAAAAATGACAAGTATGAAATAAAAATGGTGAATATGAGATTTGAATATATGGGAAGAGAGAACATTTGGAAACAGAGTAAATACTGTACTATGGATGTGTGCCAGTCAGCATATCATAGGGGTTTTATATTACTGGACCATACTTAGGGCCCTATTAAATTCCAGCCTCGTAAATAAGAGGCTTCTACTTAAGCCCTACGTACTGCAAAGTTTCTCTAAGTTCCAATGCTATTAAATTAGCCCTGCTGCGAGCAACGTATGAGCTACGCAGCAGGGCCGTACGTATCTACACTGCGTAAATGTACATGAGGAGTGACAGCCTGCGAGATGATATCGCAGGCTCCCACTCCTCATCAATTGCTGCGGGGGTCCTAAAAGGGACCTCCGCGGCAGTCCCCCACATAAGCCCTGCCGTGGGGGTACTCCGAATACCCCCCGGCACCTAAAATTAACCCCCCCTCAATGCGGGGGTCCCCGTCGGGACCCCCGAAGTGTCCTCACATGAACACCTTGCTGCAGGGGTCCATAGGAACCCCCGCAGCCCCCACACATTAACCCCTTGCAGCGGGGGTCCTCGATCGGCACCGATCAGGCCCCCCGCTGCCTTTAAAACTTTTAAATTCCCCGCCGCGGCTCCTTAAAGGGGCCGCGGCAAACTATTACCCAATCCCGGCCGCGGCACTTAAAATTAACCCCCCTCTATGCTGGGGGTCCCCATCGGGACCCCCGAAGTGTCCCCACATAAACCCATTGCAGGGGGGGTCACCGATCTGCATAGATCAGGCCCCCTGCTGCATTTAAAACTTTTAAATTCCCCGCCGCGGCTCCTTAAAGGGGCCGCGGCAAACTATTACCCAATCCCGGCCGCGGCACTTAAAATTAACCCCCCTCTATGCTGGGGGTCCCCATCGGGACCCCCGAAGTGTCCCCACATAAACCCCCTGCAGCGGGGGGCCCCGATCGGCACCGATCGTGACCCTGCTGCAATTCAATTTTAAATTTCCCGCCTCGCGGGTCCTCAAAGGACCGTAAAGGTCCTGAAAGGACTCGCACTAAAAATATTAACCCCAGGCAACTATAATTACCCCATTAACTCATGGTGGTCAATACAGACCACCATAAGGCCTAAATTAACCCATTAACTTATGATGGTCAATACAGACCACCATAAGGCCTAAATTAACCCATTAACTCATGGTGGTCAATACAGACCACCATAAGGCCCAAATTAACCCATTAACTCATGATGGTCAATACAGACCACCATAAGGCCTAAATTAACCCATTAACTCATGGTGGTCAATACAGACCACCATAAGGCCCAAATTAACCCATTAACTCATGATGGTCAATACAGACCACCATAAGGCCTAAATTAACCCATTAACTCATGGTGGTCAATACAGACCACCATAAGGCCTAAATTAACCCATTAACTCATGGTGGTCAATACAGACCACCATAAGGCCTAAATTAAACCATTAACTCATGGTGGTCAATACAGACCACCATAAGGCCTAAATTAACCCATTAACTCATGGTGGTCAAAACAGACCACCATAAGGCCTAAATTAACCCATTAACTCATGATGGTCAATACAGACCACCATAAGGCTCTATTTAACCCCATCAGTCCCATAAGGGTATATTATTACCATTATGGGCCTGTTACAACACAAAACATTAACATCCAATAAATAAACATTATATACATTCTAAATATTCAACTCACCTTTACAATATGTCCCGTCACTTTTTAGCTCTTCCGGCGTGGCCCTGTTAAAAAAAAAACACAATACATGAATACATGAATACAATATATA
This sequence comes from Discoglossus pictus, assembly GCA_027410445.1. Classification (NCBI taxonomy): domain Eukaryota; kingdom Metazoa; phylum Chordata; class Amphibia; order Anura; family Alytidae; genus Discoglossus; species Discoglossus pictus. The sequence continues at coordinate 539,291,966 of CM050163.1, read as the reverse complement.
AACAATAAATAAAATACACAAATAAACATCTAAATATACATTTAACTTACCTCCCCGCGATGTCCCCGGCCTTCTCTCCTTCAGCCCTGGCTGGGCCGCGGAACCATCCGCGCTCTAAAAAAAAAAAAAAAAAAAATAGCACTGGCAGACCTCCCCGACGCTACTGAACCTCCCGGAGTCGTTTCCGGGAGGAAATTGGCATTGGCGGCTTGTGATTGGCTGAAAAAGCTGTCAGCCAATCAAAAGTCGTCAATGTAAGAGCCAATCAGGATGCGCAGATGTCTTCTACCAATCACTCCGTGGGGGTGTATCCCATAGTGATTGGCTGAAGGCATCTGAGCGTTGTGATTGGTTCCCAGAAAGATAGACAAGTGTTTTAGCCAATCAGGGTGGGATATTGGGGTGTATCCCATCCTGATTGGCTCACACATTGACGCCTTTTGATTGGCTGAACTTGATAGACAGCTTTTTCAGCCAATCACAAGCCGCCAATGCCAATTTCCTCCCGGAAACGACTCCGGGAGGTTCAGTAGCGTCGGGGAGGTCTGCCAGTGCAGACCTCCGTTAGTTTTTTTTTGTTTTTTTTTAGAGCGCCGATGGTTCCGCGGCCCAGCCGGGGCTGAAGGAGAGAAGGCCGGGGACATCGCGGGGAGGTAAGTTAAATGTATATTTAGATGTTTATTTGTGTATTTTATTTATTGTTTATATATTGTATTCATGTATTCATGTATTGTGTTTTTTTTTTAACAGGGCCACGCCGGAAGAGCTAAACAGTGACGGGACATGCTGTAAAGGTGAGTTGAATATTTAGAATGTATAGAATGTTTATTTATTGGATGTTAATTTTTTGTACTAATTTTTTTGTTTTGTTTGACCCATAGGTTAGTGATCTGAAGCAACATCTTAAAGGTAAGTGGTCTTAATTTATTGATTTTAGCTTAGAATTAGGGTCTGTGTAGTTAGGACTGTAATTATTTTATTTTATTTTAGAATAAGGGTCTGTGTATGTAGTTAGGACTGTAATTATTTTATTTTATTTTAGAATACGGGTCTGTGTATGTAGTTAGGACTGTAATTATTTTATTTTATTTTAGAATAAGGGTCTGTGTATGTAGTTAGGATTGTTTGTATATTAGATAGATAGGGGGATGTATTTGATATAGTTAGGATTTATTTTAAATTAAATAGATTGTATGTTAGATAGATAGGGGGTATTTAATTTGGACTATATGTAATATATTATATGTAATATATTATATTTAATATATTATATGTAATATATTATATGTAATGTATTATATTTAATATATTATATGTAATATATTATATGTAATGTATTATATTTTATATATTATATGTAATATATTATTGTATGTAATGTATGTAATGTATTATATGTATGTATTGTATTGTGTTTATCTGTCTTTCCTTTTCAGGTGTGTAATTTTTTTATTTTCTGTAGTGGGGGGTGGGGTTGTAATGTATTTTTTTGTTTTCTGTAGTGGGGGGTGGGGTTGTAATTTTTTTTTTTTTCTGTACTGTAGGTTTTTTTGTTTTTTGTACTGTAGGTTTTTTGTTTTCTGTACTGTAGGTTTTTTGTTTTTTGTAATTAGAGTGTTGGGGAGGTTTATTAGGCGGTAGGTAGTGTAGGTAGGTAGTGTAAGTGTTAATAGATTAGTGTAGAGGGGGGTTAGTTTAGATTAAATGGTTTATTGGGGGTTATAGTGTAGTGTTTGTAGTTAGTGTCATGATGGTCCTTGAGGACCATCATGGCACTTATGTGGTTAATGTTGGGTTGTAACAGGCCCATAATGGTAATAATATACCCTTATGGGACTGATGGGGTTAAATAGAGCCTTATGGTGGTCTGTATTGACCACCATGAGTTAATGGGTTAATTTAGGCCTTATGGTGGTCTGTATTGACCATCATGAGTTAATTGGTTAATTTAGGCCTTATGGTGGTCTGTATTGACCACCATGAGTTAATGGGTTCATTTAGGCCTTATGGTGGTCTGTATTGACCATCATGAGTTAATGGGTTAATTTAGGCCTTATGGTGGTCTGTATTGACCACCATGAGTTAATGGGTTAATTAAGGCCTTATGGTGGTCTGTATTGACCATCATGAGTTAATGGGTTAATTTAGGCCTTATGGTGGTCTGTATTGACCACCATGAGTTAATGGGTTCATTTAGGCCTTATGGTGGTCTGTATTGACCATCATGAGTTAATGGGTTAATTTAGGCCTTATGGTGGTCTGTATTGACCACCATGAGTTAATGGGTTAATTTAGGCCTTATGGTGGTCTGTATTGACCACCATGAGTTAATGGGTTAATTTAGGCCTTATGGTGGTCTGTATTGACCACCATGAGTTAATGGGTTAATTTAGGCCTTATGGTGGTCTGTATTGACCATCATGAGTTAATGGGTTAATTTAGGCCTTATGGTGGTCTGTATTGACCACCATGAGTTAATGGGTTAATTTAGGCCTTATGGTGGTCTGTATTGACCATCATGAGTTAATGGGTTAATTTAGGCCTTATGGTGGTCTGTATTGACCACCATGAGTTAATGGGTTAATTTAGGCCTTATGGTGGTCTGTATTGACCATCATGAGTTAATGGGTTAATTTAGGCCTTATGGTGGTCTGTATTGACCACCATGAGTTAATGGGTTAATTTAGGCCTTATGGTGGTCTGTATTGACCACCATGAGTTAATGGGTTAATTTAGGCCTTATGGTGGTCTGTATTGACCATCATGAGTTAATGGGTTAATTTAGGCCTTATGGTGGTCTGTATTGAGCACCATGAGTTAATGGGTTAATTTAGGCCTTATGGTGGTCTGTATTGACCATCATGAGTTAATGGGTTAATTTAGGCCTTATGGTGGTCTGTATTGACCACCATGAGTTAATGGGTTAATTTAGGCCTTATGGTGGTCTGTATTGACCATCATGAGTTAATGGGGTAATTATAGTTGCCTGGGGTTAATATTTTTAGTGCGAGTCCTTTCAGGACCTTTACGGTCCTTTGAGGACCCGCGAGGCTGGAAATTTAAAATTGAATTGCAGCAGGGTCACGATCGGTGCCGATCGGGGCCCCCCGCTGCAGGGGGTTTATGTGGGGACACTTCGGGGGTCCCGATGGGGACCCCCAGCATAGAGGGGGGTTAATTTTAAGTGCCACGGCCGGGATTGGGTAATAGTGTGCCGCAGCCCCTTTAAGGAGCCGCAGCGGGGAATTTAAAAGTTTTAAATGCAGCGGGGGGCCTGATCTATGCAGATCGGGGACCCCCCCTGCAATGGGTTTATGTGGGGACACTTCGGGGGTCCCGATGGGGACCCCCAGCATAGAGGGGAGTTAATTTTAAGTGCCGCGGCCGGGATTGGGTAATAGTGTGCCGCGGCCCCTTTAAGGAGCCGCGGCGGGGAATTTAAAAGTTTTAAATGCAGCAGGGGGCCTGATCTATGCAGATCGGGCCCCCCCCCCCTGCAATGGGTTTATGTGGGGACACTTCGGGGGTCCCGATGGGGACCCCCAGCATAGAGGGGGGTTAATTTTAAGTGCCGCGGCCGGGATTGGGTAATAGTGTGCCGCGGTCCCTTTAAGGAGCCGCGGCGGGGAATTTAAAAGTTTTAAATGCAGCGGGGGGCCTGATCTATGCAGATCAGGGACCCCCGCTACAAGAGGTTAATGTGGGGGTGCTGCAGGGGTCCTGATAGAGACCCCTGCAGCATGGGGATGTGTATAGGGTGCAGGGGGGAGCCTCACACTGCTGTCTCGGGCTGTTCCGAGGCAGCACGTAGAGGCTTTCGGATCCCTTGCGTGGACTTTTTGTCCACGTAGGGATTTTTACGATATGCGAGACTCGTGCATAGATTTAAGGCTACGTAGCTCTCTCGGAGCCTATTCTCGGCCATTTTCTCGCAGTCATATCGCAAAGCAGGCTGCGAGAGATTCGGTTCTCACAAACAGCAGGAAAACTGCCTTTTGCGAGCACCGAGAGAACTACGAGGGAGAGTTTAATAGGGCCCTTAGTTTGCACTGTTTACTGTGATTTTAGATGCATGTCCCTTATGTTATTTAGAACAATACAATTTAATCCCAGCTTGCTTCCCAATTCAGACATAAGGATCCACTGACCCCTGGCGATGGCCAACTCCTCCCCAATGTACTGGATCCCAAGCACCTCTTTCTCAGGGACCCTGGTAAGCCTTTATTACACTCTTTAGGGAAAATGCAACATTTCAATACCAAACATGACTGGTTACCATTGTGACATCAATAAATTCACACACAAATACAATGATACCTATTAACCCCATATTGTAGTCCCCTCCATGAACAACATGGCTTACCCACATAACATGACACACATAACATGTAGTTGTCAAAGTTCAAATGTCAGGCTGGGAGCACAATGTCAGGAGAGAGAATGAAATAAGATTACCGATAATCCATTTTAATCCTGGGCCCCAATAGGTTAACAGTCCCTCAAAATCTCCCCCCCCCCCCCCCCCCCCAGGCATCACAGTTGTGTTACTCCTTTCTGATACAATTTTGAACAGATGCTTGTTGTAAATGGGCTTACCTCAACAACAGTTTTGGAAGTGACATTTATCAGTAACACATTTCAAAGACAGCTTATTTTATTTCCACATTTTATGAAAAGTTACACCAAAGAATTGCGCTTCCTGACTGGATCCACATATGTTCCAATACTCTCTAACTGGAAGATGTTCAGTACACCTAAAAATGAAGTATCATTTTCAGATAAATTTGGCATTACATTGCTGGATGGGACTTTAGAACTTTGATGCACCCATGTATAGTATACATATTTTTTTTTAGCTTAAAGTGGTATCATCCTTTTTTTGTAATGCGCCAACATATTCTGTAGCGATATATATGGTTTAAGCATAAGGCCAAAAAATTTAACACGTTGCAAAAAGGGTCATGTCTTTGAGATTAAAATCAGACATACATAATGTTTTCCATAAAGCACCTTACACGATTGAAAACTCACAAACTTACAATCTAAAGGGTAATAGATGCGTTGTGCATATTATGGCGGGATGTGATAAGCTTCTTTAAGCAGATGTGTTAGTGAGGTTTTGAAGGTTTTGAGGCCTAAGGATAGACAAGTGGAGCGAGGCAAGGAGTTCCTAAGAGAAGGGCTAATATCCTGTATATATAATTATATTTAATCTGTGATTGTAAACCTAATTATACTTTAATTTCATTGATTTATATTCTGATTGTTTATCATATATATAAATATGCGCAGTGGTGAAAAACATCTGCTTTAGAACTGTAGGCTGTGAGTTCTAATACTACACCTACATTCTTTATATTATTATTTTTCATTTATGCTAAATAATTATTTTAAAAGCATTAAAACACTCTTCTTTATCTCATAATACTGCATAATAGCTTATATATATATTTATGTTTTATATTATATATATTTTCCATTGTATCACCAAAATAAAATTACTATTAAAAAGGCAGTGAGGATTCTAACCCAAACATGCCATTTCCCAATAATATGATTTTACCACAAGGCTGTGTCTCTAAATGCTTTTTCATGTGTGTAAAATAACAAAATAACTAAAATAGAGCTGATATTGGAAATTCAACCATACCCAGCTTGAGAAGATGTTTTTAATTATTGCCACAAGCCAGTGCCGATCCTTGTGTATTCTGATGATGTAGGGGAGGATAGCATCAGATTAAAACTACTAACTTCAAAACTAAGAATCACATCAGCATGCTAATGAAACAGCTACTTAGTCGACTTACTTATAGAAGTATTGTTCAAGTGGCCAACATACATGTCATGAATAAAATAAATGGAAGTGCCGGTAATCTAACTAGAAAGGCTGTTCAGGGAAGTGGACTTGCTGGCTACAGGTCTTGCATAATCAGTATATGGCTTCCAGTTGGACAAGATGGTTCTCCATGTTCGGGTAATGGTATTCAATTATATTTCGGCTTATGACATATGAGGTTGGCCCATAATGTATCCTCATAATGTTTGCTCTTCCCTCTGATTGTAGTACCTGGACTTTGATATAATTTATCTGTCTGTCTATCTCATTGTCTACTTGTCTGTCTATCATAATACAATGAATTAGCTTATGGGTGCTTTATTTTATGCAAGTATTTGATTAACTGGAGAGCTAATTAATTATTGATTTATAACATAGAGACCTAAAACAGAAAGACATTTTAAGTTTAGACAAGTAACAAAGTTTGTTTTGTTAGATTAGCTAAACATATTTCTGTAAATGTTTTTCCATTATATTCTAACAATCCCATTTGAGACTAAGGGAAACAAATTGCATCCTGTAATTTAAATTTTCTTTCCTTTATGATAGTAATAAAGAAAAAAATAAGACCTCACAGAAAAGTCTCCTGAAAGTTGAGTTATTTTTTATGCTATTTCCTGTCCGCTCCCTCTCCCTTTGCAACTCTAATATGTTCCAATGCTCGCTGGGGGAGGAAGTGACTTCCTCTAGAATAAAAACCACATGTAAAAACTTGGAACTCCTCTGTCTTGTTATTTTCTGTTTATATTTGCCAGATTACACAATATAAATTTATGTTACTTCGTGGATAGTAAATAACATTTTTTCACACTGAAATTTATTGTAGTTGGTAACAGTTTTAGAACTTTCCATAATCAACATGACTTAAGATTTATTCCGTTGCCTTCCCTTTTTTAAACATAACATATTCAGTGATAATTCCCTTAATTGAAAAAAAAATCTTAGTTTACTGCACTATAACTTCTTTTTTCTATTTTTCTACATGCTATAAAATCTAATGGTTGTTTGTTCACCTGACATTATTTAAAACCTTACTTCAAAGTAAGAAAGGATTTTATGTAGTCCATTGAGCAGGTAGGTGAAAAGATGTCACAACTTATTTTTTTAAATGTAGGAAAAGTCTGTAAAACAAAGTAAGCAAAAGTCAAGATAAGATGGCACCATACAGATGGGTTTAGATATAGTTTATATTGGCTTAAGTGATTTTTTATTGGCTTAAGTAAACTACTTCCTATTTACATGACATTTACGATACTTTAAATAGCACCACTTGTGTCTCCGTCTATATCCATTCGTGAATGAGCTGTAGGAACTGAATATGGGCTTGGTTACATCACTGATGTAGGAAATTAAAAACCCCACTTAAGCCCGAATTTAGCTATTACATGCTGCCCACATCAAACCTTTCAATGTAAATCTGTTCCCTGGTGTATGTGTTATTTTACCTAAAGTGCAATTATTTCACTCATGTAAGAGCTTACCGATAATACTACATATTCTTGGTAAGCTCTATGGGTTCTTGCAGTGAATGTAAACCCTAAGTGGAAATTAATCCTAATGCAACACCAGCTAAACTCATTACTAGAACATTTACGAGACACTTACGAAAAAGTGCTAGCAAGGGATCCTAAAGCCTCTATGTGCTGCCTCGGAGCAGCCCGAGACAGCCGTGTGAGGCTCCCCCCTGCTCCCTATACACATTCCCATGCTGCACACAAAGCCCACACAATAACCCCTTGCAGCCAGGGTCCCCGCAACTGCATAGATCAGGCCCCCGCTGCATTTAAAACTTTTAAATTCCCTGCCGTGGCTCCTTAAAGGGCCGAGGCACACTATTAACAATCCCGGCTGCGGCAAATAAAATTAACCCCCCTCTATGCTGGTGGTCCCCATCGAGACCCCCGAAGTGTCCCCACATTGAACCCTTGCAGCAGGGGTCCCCGAAATTTTACATTTCCCGCCTTGCGGGTCCTTAAAGGACCGTAAAGGTCCTGAAAAGACTTGCGCTAAAAAACATTAACCTCGGCCAACTAAAATTAACCCCATAACTCATGGGAGTCAATACAGCCCCCATAAGCACTTAATTAACCCTATAACTCATGGGGGTCAATACAGACCCCCATAAGCAGTTAATTAACCCCATAACTCATGGAGGTCAATACAGACCCCCATAAGCCAATAATTAACCCTATAACTCATGGCAGTAAATACAGACCCCCATAAGCACTTAATTAACCCCTAACTCATCGGGTCAATACAAACCCCCATAAGCACTTAATTAACCCTATAACTCATGGGGGTCAATACAGACCCCCATAAGCAGTTAATTAACCCCATAACTCATGGAGGTCAATACAGACCCCCATAAGCCAATAATTAACCCTATAACTCATCGCAGTAAATACAGACCCCCATAAGCACTTAATTAACCCCTAACTCATGGGGGTCCATACAGACCCCCACAAGCACTTAATTAACCCTGTCACTCATGAGGGTCAATACAGACCCCCATAAGCACTTAACCCTATAACTCATGGGGGTCAATACAGACCCCCATAAGCCCTTAATTAATCCTATAACTCATGGGGGTCAATACAGACCCCCATAAGCCTCTATTTAACCCCATCAGTCCCATAACGCTATATTATGACCCTTATGGGGCTAGTAAAACCCTAACATTAACCACATAAGTGCCATGACGCTCCTCAAGGACCATCATGACACTAACTACAAACACTACACTCTAACCCCCAATAAACCATTAAATCTAAACTGTCAGTCAGTATTACAGCCAACGATGGGGACATGCTCTAAAGGTGAGTAGAATATTTAGAATGTGTATATTGTTTATTTATTTTATGTTAATGTGTTGCACTATTTTTTTTCCTTTTACCCCTAGGATGGTGATCTGAAGGGACATCTACAAAGGTAAGTGGTCTTAATTATTTTATTTTAGCTTAGAATTAGGGTTTCTGCATGTAGTTAGGATTTATTGTATATTAGATAGATAGGGGGACGTATTTTAGATAGTTAGGATTTATTGTATATTAAATAGATTGTATGTTAGATAGATAGGGGGTATTATATTTTATTTGTATTGTAATGTATTGTAATGTATTGTATTGTATGTAATTTATTGTATTGTATGTATTATAATGTATTGTATGTATTGTATTGTATGTATTGTATTGTATGTATTGTATATTATTGTGTATGTCTTTCCTTTTCAGGTGTGTAATTTTTTTTTCTGTAGTGGGGGTGGGGGGGGGGTTGTATTGTATTTTTTTATTTTCTGTAATGTAGATTTTTTAATTTTTTTGTGACAGGTTTTTTTATTTTCTGTAATGTAGATTTTTTTATTTTTTGTGACTTAGGCTTTTCCCCCCCTGTAATTAGAGTGGTGAGGGGGTTCATTAGGGGGTAGGTAGGTAGTGTAGGTAGGTAGTGTATGTGTTAATAGATTAGTGTAGAGGGGGGTTAGTTTAGATTTCATGGTTTATTGGGGGTTATAGTGTAGTGTTTGTAGTTAGTGTCATGATGGTCCTTGAGAACCATCATGGCACTTATGTGGTTAATGGTAGGGTTTTAACAGCCCCGTAAGGGTCATAATATACCCTTATGGGACTGATGGGGTTAAATAGAGGCTTATGGGGGTCTGTATTGACCCCCATGAGTTATAGGGTTAATTATTGGCTTATGGGGGTCTGTATTGACCCCCATGAATTATGTAGTTAATTATTGGATTATGGGGATCTGTATTGACCCCCATGTGTTATAGGGTTAAGTGCTTATGTGGGTCTGTATTGACCCCCATGAGTTATAGGGTTAATAAAGGGCTTATGGGGGTCTGTATTGACCCCCATGAGCTATAGGGTTAAGTGCTTATGGGGGTCTGTATTGACCCTCATGAGTGACAGGGTTAATTAAGTGCTTATGGGGGCCTGTATTGACCCCCATGAGTTATGGGGTTAATTAAGTGCTTATGGGGGTCAGTATTGACCCCCATGAGTTATAGGGTTAAATATTGGCTTATGGGGGTCTGTATTGACCCCCATGAGTTATGGGGTTAATATTTGGCTTATGGGGTCTGTATTGACCCCCATGAGTTATAGGGTTAAGTGCTTATAGGCGTCGGTATTGAAAGGGTTAATTAAGTGCTTATGGGGGTCTGTATTGACCCCCATGACTTATGGGGTTAATTAAGTGCCTATGGGGTCTGTATTGACCCCCATGAGTTATGGGGTTCATTAAGTGCTTATGGGGGTCTGTATTGACTCCCATGAGTTATGGGGTTAATTAGGTGCTTATGGGGGTCTATATTGACCCTCATGAGTGACAGGGTTAATTAAGTGCTTATGGGGGCCTGTATTGACCCCCATGAGTTATGGGGTTAATATTTGGCTTATGGGGTCTGTATTGACCCCCATGAGTTATAGGGTTAAGTGCTTATGGGGGTCTGTATTGAAAGGGTTAATTAAGTGCTTATGGGGGTCTGTATTGACCCCCATGACTTATGGGGTTAATTAAGTGCTTATGGGGGTCTGTATTGACCCCCATGAGTTATGGGGTTAATTAAGTGCTTATGGGGGTCTGTATTGACTCCCATGAGTTATGGGGTTAATTATGTGCTTATAGGGGTCTGTATTGACCCCCATGAGGGACAGGGTTAATTAAGTGCTTATGGGGGTCTGTATTGACCACCATGAGTGACAGGGTTAAATAAGTGATTATGGGGGTCTGTATTGACCCCCATGAGTGACAGGGTTAATTAAGTGCTTATGGGGATCTGTATTGCCCCCCATGAGTTAGGGGTTAATTAAGTGCTTATGGGGGTCTGTATTTACTGCCATGAGTTATAGGGTTAATTATTGGCTTATGGGGGTCTGTATTGACCTCCATGAGTTATGGGGTTAATTAACTGCTTATGGGGGTCTGTATTGACCCCCATGAGTTATAGGGTTAATTAAGTGCTTATGGGGGTCTGTATTGACCCCCATGAGTTATGGGGTTAATTTTAGTTGGCCGGGGTTAATATTTTTTTGTGCGACTTTACAGTCCTTTAAGGACCCGCGAGGCTGGAAATTTATAAACTTAAGGGGTTAATGTGGGGGGGCTGCGGTGGTCCCTATGGACCACTGCAGCAAGGGGTTAATGTGGGGACATTTCGGGAGTCCCAATGGGGACCCCCAGCATAGAAGGGCTTAATTTTAGGTGCCGCGGCCGGGATTGTTAATAGTGTGCCGCTGGCCCTTTAAGGAGCCGCGGTGGGGAGTTTAAAAGTTTTAAATGCTGCCGGGGCCTTATATATATATATATTTGCCCTCATGTCCCCAGGGAAACAAAGTAGTTTGTGCCTAAGGTGCCAGATATGTAAATCTTTCCTCTGGCTGGATGGAGTGGGAGCCAATTATCTCTGCATGTGCTCAAGTATGGCAGAGAAGAGGTCCCCCATTCTGGCCAGGTTTCTGTTTAGGCCGGAGAGCTGCCCCCCCCCCCCCCCCCTCCACACTGGGCAATCTTCCGGTTTTGGCAATGTCTCTGGAGATCAATTCAATCCATGTCCATGGTGCCTCTTTCTTCAATTTGTTTGAGCTCATGCAGCAGCTCTTTCTGTGAGAGCTCCAAATCCTGAAAGTGCATCCACCTTTTTTCTTCATCCAGGTCTAACATTTAATGCAGTGTGTTACCTGGAAAATTAGTCATTGCTGTACAGTTCTGCTAAAGAATATAAAATCCTTTAAGGTTTTATACTTTTTTATTGGTCATGCTAAAATATTTATGTAGTGATATCATCATAAGGAATAGTTCAATTTGGCAGATTCACATGGAATCCTATCACATATTATAATTGTCAAACTACGAGACGTCGTCACGCTTTGCGTGGTGCGTACGACTTAGGCGATGAGCGCAGAAGGCCCTCATCTCTTGCGAGTCTTGCGTAGCGAGGCGAGCTGGTAACTCGGAGCACTTAGTCGATGAGCGCCAAAGGTATTAAAAATCACAGCACTTAGGAGATGAGCGCCGAAAGCGCTCATTGCCTGAGAGCGTTGCGAAGGGAGGCGAGCAGTGGAGGCATTGAAGCACGCAGAACTTAGCCTCGAAACACTTAGGAAATGCGGGATTGCCTTAGGCTGCAAGCAGTTGCCGAAAGCGGGACTTAGAAAAAAAAATTCACGAGACGCCGGACTTTGAACAAAGAAAATATGAGACGCAGGACTTAGAAAAAAAAAAATACAACAAAAACATCACACACAGCACGGGAGAACAGACAGGACGTCTGGGTCTGAGGTGGAACGCGAATTTAAGTTGATTTTCCTGAGTTTCTGCACTCGAACATCGGCTAAGCAAGAAAAAAAATGCTGGCCAAACAAAATGAAAACGAGGCTACACGACCCTGGGCTGCGCCAAACACTACCAACCGCGTACCACTTTTATTTAGAAAATACTCCATTACAAGGATGGCAAATGCTTGTGAACCACGTAGCACATAGACAAACAACGCTATTTTACAACCCTAACTTGCAACTAACAACATTACATATCTACAGTAGCGCTTTACACAACTAAACCAGCGGCACGCAGCCTATTCCTAATACACAGTTGGGACATTCATAACACTATCTCCTCAGGCCAGCAACAGTCCAACTGCAGGACAATAAAAAGAGATTGTTACCTCTTCAGGCTATTGATTGTTACATATATTCATTACAAAAAAGTAAACTATATTAATTTATTATTCAATGAATTAATTAATTAGTATTTAAAAAAATATAGAGAGGAGCCAAAGGACACAGTAAAAAAAGCTTAACATTGTGTGCCAAACAGCATTGCCATGGCTTCAAATTTTATTGCTTGTCATTTAAAATAAAAAGAGATTGTTAGCTCTTTAGGCTATTGATTGCTGGATATATTAATTACAAATAGATAAAGTATATTAATTTAGTAAGTAACTAATTAATTGTTTATTATTTAAAAAAATATAGACATATGTATCTGTCTTTGTGATGAGCGCTGAAGGTACACCAGAGGAGAGGCTCGCTCGCAATGAGCGCTGAAGGTCCTCAGAGTACAAAAAGCTTAACATTGTGTGCCAAACAGCATTGCCATGGCTTAAAATTTTATTGCTTGTCATTTAAAATAAAAAGAGATTGTTAGCTCTTCAGGCTATTGATTGTTGGATATATTAATTACAAATAAGTAAAGTATATTAATTCAGTAAGTAACTAATTAATTGATTATTATTTAAAAAAATATAGACAAATACATCTGTCTTTGTAATGAGCGCCGAAGGTACGCCAGAGGAGAGGCTCGCAATGAGCACTGAAGGTCCTCAGAGTACAAAAAGCTTGAAATTGTGTGTCAAACAGCATTGCCATGGGTTCAAATGTTATTGATCCTTCATTTTTGATGGGCAAGTCGCTAGTGAAATATATTGAGTAACAGTAGACTTTTTTTTTTAATTTAGAGTACAACTTATTAGCCCAATAATGTCTGCACATTCCTTATTGAATAAAATATTTGACACAAGGAATCTTGGGTACCAACCAAAGTATTACTAGTCAAATGAGACAAACATCCTCCTTTTTCTTGTGTGATCACCTGTTACTCCAAAGAGTTGGCTAATATTACAAAGCCTTAAGTGACACAGTGAATGTTCCAAATATTGTAAAATGTAAAGCTATAAGTAATAACAAGTATTTTATGAATGTAACATTATTTAAAAAATGCATTTCCCTATAGGAAACTAATGATCAAGTTTGAACTATCATCAGGCTTTCTGATCCACCCACAAACAGAAATTGCTATGTTTTGTTCACTGCTGTTAATTACGAATTACCTCCTGAAGCATTGGGTCCATTGTTTTGAGTTCAGTCGCCTGAACAAGAAAAAGACTACTGTATGCATGCTCCCTGGGTCTGAATTTCTTCGCATCCTGTTTTATGTACTACCCACAGTTTATTTTCTCACAGCTCACTTTTATTTTTTATTTTATCAGAGTGTTCAAATTAATTCCTTGATGGCTGGTATCATGCCACATTTATAAAACACTAAACCACTTTATGTTAAAAAAAAAAAAAAACACTGCAGTGATAATGTCATAGGGCTTTGTTTGTTAATTTAATGACTGATAATCAGCTTTTAACACTTACATTTGAACTTGCATTGTAAGTGCAGGCAGATCTGCCTCTTTCAAACCCTATTATTAGGTGTCCAATGGGTGGATAAAGACCTGCCCAGGTGCCTGCCCTGGTAAGAGCTTATACAGTGCCTTGCAAAAGTATTCACCCCCTTTGACTTTTTACCTATTTTGCTACATTACAGCCTTAAGCTCAATGTCTTGTTAATCTGAATTTTATGTGATGGATCAGAACATAAGTAGGTGAAGTGAAATGAGAAAAATATATACATAAAACTATGTTTTAGAAATAGACAACAGAAAATTGGTGTATGTATTCACCCCCTTTGTTATGAAGCCCATAAAAAGCTCTGGTGCAACCAATTACCTTCAGAAGTCACATAATTAGTGAAATGATGTCCACCTGTGTGCAATCTAAGTGTCATATGATCTGTCATTACATATACACACGTTTTTTGAAAGGCCCCCTGAGGCTGCAACAACTAAGCAAAAGGCCCCACTAACCAAACACTGCCATGAAGATCAAGGAACTCTCCAAACAAGTAAGGGACAATGTTGTTGAGAAGTACAAGTCAGGGTTAGGTTATAAAAAAATATCCAAATCTTTGATGATCCCCAGGAGCACCATCAAATCTATCATAACCAAATGGAAAGAACATGGCACAACAGCAAACCTGCCAAGAGACAGCCGCCCACCAGAAATCACGGACCGGGCAAGGAGGGCATTAATCAGAGAGGCAAAACAGAGACCTAAGGTAACCCTGGAGGAGCTGCAGAGTTCCACAGCAGAGACTGGAGTATCTGTACATAAGCTGTATGCTCCATAGAGTTGGGCTTTATGGCAGAGTGGCCAGAAGAAAGCCATTACTTTCAGCAAAAAACAAAATGCCACGCTTTGAGTTTGTGAAAAGACATGTGGGGGACTCTCAAATTGTAGGGGCTCTGGTAGAGGAAGGGGCTCTGGTCTGATGATACTAAAATTAAACTTTTCGGCCATCAAAGAAAACGCTATGTGTGGCGCAAACCCAACACATCACATCACCCAAAGAACACCATCCCCCAGTGAAACATGGTGGTGACAGCATCATGCTGTGGGGATGTTTTTCAGCAGCCGGGAAACTGGTTGAGGGAAACATGGATGGTGCTAAATACAGGGATATTCTTGAGCAAAACCTGTACCACTCTGTGAGTGATTTGAGGCTAGGATGGAGGTTCACCTTCCAGCAGCACAATGACCCCAGACACACTGCTAAAGCAACACTTAAGTGGTTTAAGGGGAAACATATAAATGTGTTGGAATGGCCTAGTCAAAGACCTCAATCCAATAGAAAATCTGTGGTCAGACTTAAAGATTGCTGTTCACAAGCTCAAACCATCCAACTTGAAGGAGCTGGAGCAGTTTTGCAAGGAGGAATGAACAAAAAATCCCAGTGGTAAGATATGGCAAGCTCATAGAGACTTATCCAAAGTGACTTGGAGCTGTGATTGCCGCAAAAGCTGGCTCTACAAAGTATTGACTTTAGGGGGTGAATAGTTATGCACATTGACTTTTTCTGTTATTTTGTTGTTTGCTTCACAATAAAAAATAAAAAAAAACATCTTCAAAGTTGTGGGCATGTTCTGTCAATTAAATGATGCAAATCCTCAAACAATTCATGTTAATTCCAGGTTGTGAGGCAACAAAACACCAAAAATGCCAAGGGGGGTGAATACTTTTGCAAGGCACTGTATATGTACTGCGTGAGTTAATGTTGGAGGTAGTCTGGGAATTGCAAAAAAATGGGGGCCTCCCATGCACTAGCTCTGCCACTGGTTTAGAGATTGTGCTGTGGCTTTATTCTATTTGAAGCCAAATATATTCAAATTCAGACTGAAATTATTTTAGAAGACCTGAATTTTTACCACTCAGATCTTGAAATCAACAAAAAGAATTTGGATAATTGCAATACCAAAACACTGAAGATAGTATAGTATATAAAGTTAGACAAGTACAACTTCTGAACTCAATAAGTACATATATTGAACTCATTATGCGGTTTGAAACTAATTTACTTGTTTTATTGTTCTCTGATCTCAACATAATTCACAGTATTGTGCTACAAGAACATAGCATATATTTATGTGGTTCTGTGGAATGCCTTAGTGTTTTTGAATCTTTCTATCATATTCTTCTCTCATGCTTCTCCTGTAAGCTATAATGATATGTATAACATGTTTAATATTGTAGTATATTTATATTATATATTATATTAAATGAATATAATTTATATTTAGTGTTTTATTTTACCTTTTAAATCATCTTCTACCTTTTTATTTAAAACATGATATCATTTGTGAGTTGATTTTTCCAAGTATGTTTCAAAGAAAATAGTTTTAATTGATGTCATGCTTTAGGTTATACAAATATGAACAATAAAAATAATTATTCCAAATTTAATATTTTTAGAAACAGATAACTATCATTAAACAGTGCATTTTAATTACAATAACTGAGAAGTTTCAAATAAAAATGCATTTTTTTTTAGAGTTGCCTCACTTTTAATTTTTGATTTTTTTAATTAAATATGTTCTGTGCTCACAGGTTTCTAGTTAGAAAAACTGTTTGCCAGATGGACTTTCCTAAACCATTACATCTCTCATTCCGATAGCAATTACTGCTTTGCCCTTATGCATAGCTGAATTTTTCGGGAGGTGCTCTGTGACTCATAATGGCTGGTGCTTGGAGGACATTAGAGGGCATCTGATGCTGTCCGGTAAAAACTCAACATCTGCAGCTATTGCAATGTAATAAATTGCAGTTCAATATGTCATAATTATGAAACAATAACATTTTTATGATTACAACTATTAATGCAAGCTTTGTTAGAAGGAAAACCAAAGATTCAGTAGACCAAATAAAGAACTTTGGGGATAAAATAAATAATTATTTTGTTCTAAGACACAAAATACATATATTACCTACTCTTGAAATATCTTCTGTGTTTGCAATTTTTTTCTGAGTTTTTGTTTTTAGGTGAACCAGCCTAGTCCAGAGGTTTTTATTTTAAAAGTTGATCAGAATCTTGGTGGACTGCATGAATATTGCTAAGGGTCTTCACAGACCACCTTCTGTCATTTTCTTTAGCAATAATAATTCAGTGTGTGCTAATGGAATGTAGCCTGTGTGTTTGGAAACCATGTTTGCCCTGCTTTGAATGCATTTTTATTTTTTTTCTTAAAATGTATTTAATATTTTGTTTTATAAAACCAGTTGAGCCATTAACCACCTGAATGGAGTTCCCAGACCAGTGGTGGTCCACAGATTACAGTTTGGGAACCTCTCACCTTGTTGAATAACTAGCTGTATTAGTAATACCCGATAATAATAAAATGTTGACTACATATAATGCAAAATATGGTCACAAATATTAAGTTTAATTGTTATGGATGAAATCCAGGTTTAGTTGTACTAATTATTTGCAGCCTTATTAAATTGTGATTTGGCCAATTAAATAGGGCTCAATTTAAGCACATTTTTTTTTTTTGACAGAAGTTTTTAGTTAGTGAAGACCTTGCTTTTGGATAGAAGTTCACTAACTAAAAACTTCTGTAAAACAAATATGCTATGTACTTAAATCGAGCCCTATTCAATTGGCTGAACTGCAATTATACACAATTATAATGGTGTATAATGATTGTAGAAATGAAAATCAGTAAAAGCTGAAAAACAATATAGAATTACATAGATACTTTTATTGCCAAGTATGATTATTTCCAGAATCATATTTCCATTATGTTATTATTATAGTTAATTTATAACATTTATAACATAATGTTCAATGACTCATTGCCTAAGTGCTCCGAGTTAGCGGCTCGCCTCGCTACGAGAGGCACGCAGGCGATGAGCGCCTTAGGCGCTCATCGCCTTAGTCATACGCACCATGCAAAGCGCAACGACGTCTCGTAGTTCGACAATTATAATATGTGATTGGCGCTAATGAATTCTTAAGTCAATAGAATGCGTATAAACATTTATAAATAAATTTGTGAGTTCAAGGCATTTGCAAGTAGCTAATAGAATTTAACCTTGGTTGTTTTGTATCTGGTTATTCATCATTTACCGAAAAAGCTAACAAGTGGTTCTTACTGAAGATGACAACTGGCAGTGAGAGTAGGCAATGTTGTATTACGTGCTTTCCTGATTTTTTTTTAATTGTTTTACATGTTTATAATAAATACAGATTAAAGAAATTGTCTGAGCAAAACTGAAAACTTGTTCTTGCCATTTTACTTTATTATAATTATGTGCAGACTCCAATATTTAACTTTCTGTTCCTATATATTAGCTGGGCTATTAGTTATGCTAGTACATCTCATGTACAGAAACTGGAAATTAGTGGGCAAAACTTGAAGTCACTGCTTGCCAGGCTACTGACTTAGTCTATTTAAGCTTTTCCTTTTTATAACTGATAATAAAATGGTAAAATAAAATGTTGAATATATTTTTATAATAATTTAATTTGAAAAATAAAACCCAAATAATTAGTTGATGTTCTGTGTCCTTAAATACAATGCAATATTAGTGATCAATGTTATTTATTATTTGTATTTTACTTTCCAGTAATTATTGAATGATCAGTGATATCTGTTTTGGAAGTGGATTGCTTAATACCATAATTATGGTTTCAATGTCTATTTTCCAGAAATCCAGAATTTTTTCTAGAGTTTAAGTTTTATTTTTGGAGTGTTAAAATGTTTTTTTTTTTTATCCTATTGAATATCTTACATGCAGGATATATCATGCATCATCTGGATTAACATTAAATGTTATTGAATACTACAATGAGACACAGGGGAGGGGAGGAGACACAAGGGGGGGGACAATGGGTAGGGGAGGAAGAGACACAGGGGAGGCCAACGGGGAAGAAACACAGTGGAGGGTGGATGGGGAAGAGACACAGCGGAGGGGAGAGGGGGAAGGGGAGAGGGGGCAGAGAAATGGGGGGAGAGACATAGGGGAGGGGAAGAGACACAGGGGAGGGGGAGAGACACGGGAGGCAAGGGGGGAAGAGACACAGGGGGGAAAGGGGGAAAGAAACACAGGGGAGAGAGAGAGGGAGAAAGAGACACAGGGGAGAGGAGAGGGAGAAAGAGACACAAGGGAGTAAGAGGAGATGGAGAAAGAGACACAAGGGAGGGAAGGGGGGAGAGACACAGGGGAGGGGAGGAGACACAGCGGAGGGGGGAGAAACACAGGAGGGAGGAGGGGAGAAAAATTAATAATTATACCGTCATTTTTGAGGGGCAATTTACTGGTGTTCAATAATGTGGCAATGTTATGAAATAGTGTGCTCTGCCTACATCATGGAAACAATATATTACACCACAACATTGCATACAATCATAAATATAAGTTAAAGAATTAATAATATACATTAATAAGAGCGGGAATGTACATGGGCCTCAAAGCATCATTCATGTACAGAGAGACCAGTAATCAATTGTGAACTTGATCCAATTAGCTCTTTTAAAGGAATTGTTAAAGGCTCACTTTCCGCATTTGACGCTCTCTCCCTCACACATACTCAGAAGCAGACAGCAGTACTAGAAAGTGAACATTCTGTTTTCTATGCCCTGCACCATCCACTGAATAGGAATTAGAACCTGCTGAGTAAGATTTTCTTTAAAATAGCTTTTATGCTCACATAGCTAATGTGGTTAGATTCTGTATCAAGGTCTAGGTCAAGTGCTAATGTGATCAATGACAATAGCACTGGTCCCAATAACAGCAGGCTGGGTCCCTTTAGAGGCCTTACTTTACATAGTCTTAACAGCTATTGACATGAGCTACAAACAGAATTGGTCGCCACAAAGTGTTATGTTACAGAATTGATTACCTTACCCTCTGACAGCACATAATACTAAATACTAAATCAAAAATGCATTCTAATGTGAGATTTCTTTCTCTTTCCTTACATATTTCAATGATTGGTAGTTATTTGTGATATGATAAATATATGTGCTAATGGTTTCATAACTGCTTGAATTTTGGATCAATCTATATTTATTTGTGGAGGAGTTTATGTATGTTTGATTTAATATTATCATTAAGAGGCTTTCCTATCTTTTGCAAGGGACCCAAGCAAGCTAGTGGAGCCTTCCAGACAGAAGGTAACCCTTGAGGATCTTTCAGCACTACACTAGGACAACATTGACAACTTACTCGAGTCGTTATTTTCAGTATATGTCTTAAGCAGGAGAAGGATTTTATATAATATTTTCCTCCAAAATATCTGTCAGGATTGATCAGATTCTTAATAATGATTTATTATGAACAAGAGTATATATTTTCATTAATATATACTGGTTTCTTGGATATATTTTAATAATAATCTTCCACATTTTGTTTAATCTAAACATTTCCTATTTTTTGTTAAGTTTAATTTACCATTGAGGTCATTATGGCTCCTCCCCAAGGTAATTAGGGAGTTAATTTTAGGTACCATGGGGGCACCATAATAGATATGGGCTAACTTATCATATGTGGTTAATTGTAGATGCAACAAGGTCCTTACAGGACCTCTATGGCACAGGGTAAATATTTAATATTTTAAATGTACCAATTAAATCACCGGAAGCCTAAACATCCTTAAATAAGCTACCAGTGAATAGTGTTCAGTACCTAAATATCCTTCACTATGAAAACTTCCTTCAATATATTACAATATTTATAATGCACCCCAAAAATATGGACCTTGACATAATTTTAACAAATACATTCTGACCAGGGTTGGATTAAGACCTTTAGAGGTCCTAAGCACTTAAAAGATTTTGGTGCCTCCATACATATATAACTAATTTAAAATATAAACAATAATAAACCATTACCAGATTCTAATTTTGATGTATTCCCACGATTAAGGTTTATCATTAACTTATATTATTTCTGTTGTATTATTATTTTTATTATTGTGTACATATATGTATGTAATTTTTCATTTATTGTGCTAGCACCAAATTGTCCATGGTAAACCCAGCAATAGAAATATGGTGATGGGCTAAGCACATGCTTATTTTACTCAATCAGTCCTGATTCTGACCTTGGTGGGTTTCTTTAACACAAAAAAATGACTATGTCTACTTAGAGAATAGGCTACGAAGAGTAACATAGGCACTGGAGAATTTTTCACTGTGCTGGTGAAAAATAATTTTGACTTAATAAATACCATCTGCAACATTAATAACCGGAGAACATGTTTTGGCTTCCACCACCTCGATCATGGTCCTAAATAAACACCAACACACAAGACAAAGAAAGTAGAAGCAAACAGAATCCTCTAAAATGCAGATTATGCCGGATGTCTCTAAGCAAATTAATAATTTACAGTAAAATGCCCACATTTACTGTATTTTCTCAATATTATATCACAAATGCAAACACCTGCTTTGGTTTACAGTCAACCATACAGTAGCTCAGTGCTTTTATACTGAAACAGGATTCCAGACTAGGTATTTGCACATTGCCAGATACTGGCTGCCCAAACTTAAACCAATCACTTTTAAATAAATTAACCATGGCACTGCCTAATACTATCCACCTGCTTTCTTCTTAGTTTTGTTCCAGACCCTACCTGACCCCCCTTTGATTAAATGTCAAAAGCCTGCCTTGTGCCTGCAGATTTCACTGAAGGCAGATAACAGAAAGGTTTCTCCTGTGACTCCATAAAACTGAAATAAATTCCACTGGCATCTTGTAAATTTTTATTTTCTACAATGACTGCGGGCCCCATCTGCGACCCAGCTGTTATTAGAAGGGAATGCATTGGCCCTTCTGCATTACAAAACAGCATAGAACAGTAATTGCCAGTGGAAGAGATTAAGTGTAGATACTAAAAATGTTTACTTGCAATGAATATGCATAACGATGGGTAGGAAGCAGCACTGGAAGATTAAAAAGAGAGAAGGGTTTGTTTACAAGGATTGGAAAAAAAAGAGGAATGTCAGTTGGCCTGGAGCCCGAAATAGGAGCGAAAAACCTTTGGGCAAGACATTAGGGAGAAAAACAGATGGTTTGTGAACCTTTTATTAGACAGAAAAATCATTAATCAAGCCCAGGATGGAAATGGCAGGGTTTTTGCTCGTTCATATTTTAGTTTATATTTTCTTAAAGTGACAGCATGCCCTATTTGATCATTACTATTCCAGCTGATTATTCAGTCTAGGAAGCCATAGATTTTAAGTGAGAGTTCCATCAAGTTTAATTCCAAAGCAGCAGCACTAAACAAATCCAGTAAGGAAATTCCTTGAAATAGTTTTTCTTCAAGCACCTGATTTTCAGCTTAGTTTGAAAGTGAAAATGGTGTTCAGAATACATTACACGTCAGTGAAAAAATATATCTAATATGTTAAATTTTTATTATTTTACTCCATATATTGACAACTATACATAAAACTGTACATAAAATGTCTAATATATATTAGCATCCTCATTAAATTGCAATTCGGCCAATTGAATAGGGCTCTATATAAGCACAGAGCATATTTTTTTTGCAGAAGTTTTTAGTTAGTGACCTTGTCTTTGGATAGAAGTTCACTAACTAAAAGCTTCTGTAAAAAAATGCTCTGTGCTTAAATAGAGCCCTATTCAAATGGGCGAATTGCAATTTAATAAGGCTGCATATATCTATCTATCTATCTATCTATCTACACTAGCGACTTGCCCGTCAAAAATGTTGGGACAAAAAAAAAGTGTTGAAATGTTGTTTGTCACACAATGTGAGTGTACTGGGTGCCTCAACTATATAGACCCCTAGAGGACACTAATTACCCATGTAATAACACTAAATGTGCCATTAGGGTCATACCCTAACTATACCCTATTAACCCAACTCTGAGCCTATTTAATCCTAACACTACACATTTACCCCAACAGTACCTATGTAAACCTATCTGGGCCTATTGAACCCCAACTGGACCTATTTAACCTGGTCTCCTATGGGGGTCTATACAGACCCTCATAAGCCTCTATTTATCCGCATTAGTCCCATAAGGGTATCTAAAGACCCTCGTGGGACAGTTAGAACCCTAAAATTAACCCCATAAGTGCCTTGAGGGTTCTCTAGGACCCTCATGACACTAAGTACAAACACTACACTGCACTATCCCCCCCAATAAACCATTAAATCTAAACTAGCCCCTTCTACCCTAATCTATTAACACCTACACTACCTACCTACCTCCTATTAAACCCAAAATCCAACTAATTACAGAAAATAATAAAACCTAACTCACAAAAAATAATAAAACCTAAGTCACAGAAAATAAAAAAGCTACATTACAGAAAATAAAAAAGCTACATTACAAAAAATAAAAAAGCAACACTACAATCCCCCTCCACTACAGAAAATAAAAAAAAGTATTACACACCTGAAAAGGAAATACATACAAAATATATACATCACATTGCAATAGATACAAAATATAATACAGTGATATACACATCTAAAATTCAATACCCACTTTCTAAATACATTAACCCCTATCTAAATACAATACCCTCTATCTAAAATACAATACCCACTATCTAAATACATTAACCCCTATCTAAATACAATACCCTCTATCTAAATACAATACCCACGATCTAAATACATTTACCCTATCTAAAACCAATACCCTCTATCTAAATTACAATACCCCCTATTTAAAATATATCCCCCATCTAACCTACATTAAACAAACCCTAAATCTAACCTAAAATAGAATAATTAAGACCACTTACCTTTGCAGATGTCCCTTCAGATCACCCCCTAGGAAAAAACAAACAAAAACAAATTAGTACATAACACTACATGGAATAAATAAACATTCTAAATATTCTAAATATTGAACTCACCTTTCCAGCATGTCCCCATCCTTCTTATTGTCTTCTCCGGTGCAGCCCCTGTTAAAAATAAACATTACATTAGTACAACATAGAAAATACAATAAACATAATATACATTCAACTTACCTCGGCGCAATGTCTCCGTGCTCCTCCTCCTCTGCCTCGGCTGGGCCCTTGAAGAATCTGCGCTGTAACCCCCAAAAAACAACTAACAGAGCTTTGCAGTTGCGGAGCTCCCCTATGCTAATAAAGGGCCCCTAGACCCTCTTCCGCAAGAAAATTGGCAATGGCGCCTTCTGATTGGCTGAAAAGGTTGTCAATCAAATGTCAGCCAATCAGAAGTTGCCAAGGTGTGAGCTCATCAGAATGGGATACACCCCTATAGCTAATTCTGATTGGCTAATGGACCTGTCAATGTTTTTTAAACAAATCAGTAGGTTTTATTGCCTTTAGCCAATCACAATGGGATACACCCCTATGGGGTGATTGGCTGGAGTCATCTGCACCTTCTGATTGGCTGTTGTAACTGTCAATCAGACTGCAGACAATCAGAAGATGCAGATGCCTTCAGCCAATCACCCCATGGGGTGTATCCCATTGTGATTGGCTAAAGGGAATAACGTCTTCTGATTGGCTGCAGTCTGATTGACAGTGACAACAGCCAAACAGAAGGCACAGATGCCTTCAGCTAATCACCATGTGGATGTATATTACATTGTGATTAACTGAAGGCAATAAAGCCTTCTGATTGGTTTACAAAAGACAGTGTATCCCATTCTGATTGGCTCACACCTTGGCACCTTCTGATTGGCTGAAATTTGATTGACTTATGGGGTTAATGTGAGGGTTCTAACTGCCCCATGAGGGTCTTTATATACCCTTATGAGACTAATAGGGTTAAATAGAGGCTTATGAGGGTCTGTATAGACCTCCATAAGAGAAGGGGTTAAATAGGCTTAGATGGGATTAAATAGGGCCAGTTTGGGTAAAATAGGCCCAATTAGGCTTAAATAGGCCCAGCTAGGGCTAAATAGGCCCAGTTAGGATTAGATTGGTACTATTGGAGTTACATGTGTACTGTTAGGATCAAATAGGGCCAGGGCTGGGTTAATGGGGTATAGTTAGGGTTACTAGTTTAATTCTTACACTTTGTGTTATGAGGGTCCTGGATGACCCTCATGGCACCTATAGTGTTATTACATGGGTTAATTAGTGTCCTATATGGGGTCTATATAGACCATAATTGGACTGATTGGGTTAATTAGTGGCTTATGTGGATCTGCATTGACCCCCATAGGTAGGTGACAGAGTTAATTAAGGGATTATGGGAGTTTGTATTGACCCCCAGGAGTGACAGGGTTAAATAAGGGCTTATTGGAGTCTTCATTGACCCCCATGAGTGACAGGGTTAATTAAGGACTTATGGGGTCATAAGTGACAGGGTTAATTAAGGGATTATGGGGATCTGTATTGACCCCATGAGTGACAGGATTAATTAAAGGTTTATGGGGGTCTGTATTGACCCCTATGAGTGACAGGGTTAATTAAGGGATTATGGGGTCTGCATTGACCCCCATGAGTCACAGGGGTAATTAAGGGATTATGGGTGTCTGTATTGACCCCCATGAGGGACAGGGTTAATTAAGGGATTTGGAGGATCTGTATTGACCCCCATGAGTGATAGGGTTAATTTTTATTTAGTGCGGGTCCTTTAAGGACCTTTACAATCCTTTAAGGACCCGCAAGGTGAGAAATTTGAATTTTGATTGCAGCGAGGGTCCCCGATCCCGTGCGATCAGGGACCCCCACTGTGAGGGTAATGTGGGGTTAATGTGGGGACCCTCCAGGGGTCCCAATGGGGACCCCAGCATTGGGGGGTTCATTTTAGCTGCCGATGGGGGTACTTACAGTACCCCTCTGCCGACCTTAACTCTTTGTGTCCCGCGTGCCCCTTAAGGAACGGCGGCAGGGAATTTACACCATTTAAATGCAGTGAGGGACACAATTGTGACCCCCACTGCAAGGGTTAATGTCAGGGCATTGTGGGGGTTCCTCATAGGCTTAATGTGGGCACACTTGGGGGGTCCAATTGGACCCCCGCAGCAAGGGGTTAATGTGGGGGTCCCGAGCTTATCTCGGATGTCTCTGGCAAAGTTGTACAAGGCTCTCAGGGTTTTGCGCGGTTCAGGGTCGTGGAGCCTCGTTATCATTTTTTTCAGCCGCCATTTTTTTCTCGCTTAGCCGATTTATGAGTCCCGAAACTGGGGAAATTTGGCTTAAATTTTCGTTTAACCTCACTTCCAGACGTCGTGGCTGCCCCCCGTGCTGTGTGTGAGTGTTTTTTAATTCTTATAGTGTTTTTGTCTGTGTTTTTCGTGTATTTGGTTTGGGCGGTCGCGTGGCTCGTAATTTTGGCTCGCAGGCAATGAGGGAGAGGAGGAGGGCAAGAGAGACACAGGGGAGGGAGCGGAGGAGGGGAAGTGAGACACAGGGGAAGGAGAGGAGGAGGGGAAGAGAGATATGGGGTAAGGAGAGGAGGAGGGGTAGATAGACACAGTGTAAGTGGAGGGGGAGAGAGACACAGGGCTAGGAGAGGAGGGGAAGAGAGACACAGGGTAAGGAGAGGAGGAGGGGAAGAAAGACAGAGGGTAAGGAGAGGAGGAGGGAGAGAGAGACACAGGGTAAGGAGAGGAGGAGGAGAAGAGAGACACAGGGTAAGGAGAGGAGATGGGGAAGAGAGACACAGGGTAAGGAGAGGAGGAGGGGAACAGACACGGGGAGGATTTTTTTCTAAGTCCTGCGTGTTTAATTGGCTCGCAGGTGATGAGCGCCTTTGGCGCTCATCGCCTAAGTGCTGTGAGTTAACGGCTCGCCTCACTAGGCAAGGCTCGCAGGCGATGAGCGCAAAGCGTGTCTATGTCTCGCAGTTTGACAATTATAATATGTGATTATATACATATAACTTTTAAAAAAATGGACATTTTTTATTGTTTATTTTTTTTTATTCCTAAAGTTTGGTGTTTGTATGGCCTTTTGCCAACTCTAGGTGATATGTGTCGGAAATCAATTTCTGTGCTTCATATATCCTCATATTATAACCAATTTTAAATTCTTGCTTTGAAACAATTGGGTAGATCAAACAAATCATAGACATATAAAGTCGGGTAAATATTTATACAGTTAATAAATATATTTCTATTGAACTATATATTTAAACTGGGTATAAATCGTATGCTGTACTGTCCCCCTATCTTTTGTCTCATGTTGCCAGCTGCCTCTCTAGTATATCCTCCTGGATGTCTGCTGTCAAGTCAAACTCAATATGTCAAAGACTGAGCTCCTAATCTTCCCACCCTCTACTACAGCTTTCATTACTCACATATCTCTCACTGTTGACAATGTCCTTATCAAGCCCACCTCTCAGGCCCGTTGTTTTGGGGTTCAACTTCATTCCTCACATACAATCCATCACTAAATCTTGTCATTTTCGCCTAAAAACATTTCCCAAAAAAGTATTTTTCTTGCACAAGACACAACCACAATTCTATTACACTCTCTTATAATATCCCGCCTTGACTACTCATCTCTCCTTGCTGGCTTCCCCCACACCCATCTCTGTCCACTTCAGTCAATAGTGAATGCCTCTGCTAGGACCATCTACCACACTCAACGTTCGGTGTCTGCGGCTCCTCTCTGCCAGTCACTCCACTGGTTTCCTATAGCCTCCAGAATAAAATGTAACATTTTGATCCTAATATGGACAAAAAGACACTGTGAGGATTTATTAAGAGCATCAAATGCATCTCCTGATTTACTGTATACTACTTCCTATGGGGAAAACAGCCCTTTTCACCTCATTTCATCTCTTCTCACCTAAACTCAGGTGAGAAAGTCCTTACTAATAGCCCTATTAAATTAGAGCTAAGAGCTAACCCGTAGCATGTAGTGGCATATGTAGCACTACGTTGCTATTAAATTAGCCTCTAAAACAGACCCTTAGCCGACTTGCTTGTTAAAACGCAGGCAGGCCGAAAAATGCCTACGTTTTGTGCAACGTGGAACATCGCAGCACACAACCCTTTGATCTGTCCCACTACTTTCCAATCATGCTATTAAATTGCTAAGATGTCCCCCGCGAGCTAGGCCGTAACACAGAAATTTAGTCCAAATGCCCATGGGTGCTCCAGAGCACCCGCAAGGGCTAAGAAAGCCCTTGCGTGCTTGCTCGGAGCAGCACAAAAGGCCAGGGGATCCCCGCAGCCTCCCAAAATAAAATCGGGATCCCCGCTGCATTTAAAAATTCTAATTTCCTGCCGTGGCTCCTGAAAGGACCTTAAAGGTCCTTAAAGGACCTGCGATCACTAAAAAAATGAACCCCTGTACATTAACCCCATCACTCATGGGGGTCTATACATTTAGAGAGGTTAAATGTATGTAGCTATTGTATTAATGTATGTAGTTAGGCTATTAATGTATGTAGATAGGGTATATGAGTTATGGTATTAATGTATGTAGTTATAGTATTAATGTATGTAGTTAGGGTATTAATGTATGATGATAGGGTATATGTAGTTAGGGAATTAATGTATATAGTTAGGGGTTAACTGTATGTAGTTAGAGGTTTATTTGTATGTAGTTAGGGGTTAATTGTATGTAATGAATGTTTTATTTTATGTAATGTATGTTTAATTCTATGCAATGTATGCTTTTTTATTTTCATGTAATTTAGGTATTTTTTATTTTCATGTAAAAAAGTTTTTTATTTTTGATAATGTTCTTTTTTATTTTTTGTAGTGGTGCTGTTTGTTATTTTCTGTAGTGGTGCTTTTTTATTTTTTGTAATGTAGGATTTTTTATTTTTTGTGATCCAATTTTTTGTAATTAGTGCTTTTTTTATTTTGTGTATTCTAGGTTTTATTATTTGTTGTAATTGGTGGTGCTTTAATAGGAGGTTAGGTAGGAAGTGTAGGTGTAGAGGTTAGGTCGGTAGGGGAGGGGATAATAGGTTAGGGTAGAGGGGGGTTAATAGGATAGGGAGGAGGGGGTCATTAGTTAGGGGGGTTGGTTTAGATTTATCTCACGATTTGAGGTGGTAACCTAGGGCATACCTAGATTAACAGGGGGTAGTGCTAGGCAGTAGTTGCTCCTTATGGATCCCCCATGGGACATTAAGTTCCATAGGGGTCTAAGTAAGTTAATGTTAAGTGCCATGGGGGTCCCATATGACCCGTATGGCACAGAGGTTAACATTATTTGCTATGGGAATCCATTAAGACTACTTGAGACCCCCAGGGCATGATAGGTTCCATGGGGGTCCATAGGGACTTCCATGTTTTTTGTTTAATATAATGCTTTATGATAGTGACAGATTTGAAGGATCTAGGCTTCTCTGAGGCATTTTTGTGTGTTTATGGAGGCTTAATGTACCTGTAGGCTTTTTAATGATTTGGGGCCCTCTGAAGGACTTAGGAGGTTATCTCTATGTGTAAACCTTAATTGTAAAGACTAAGAAAAATCTGAAAAAAGAGTTTACAACTACAGAGCAACAATGAGATGCTATATGGAATGATAAAGATGAATTGTTCTTGGTACACTTTCTCTAAACAGTATAGAGAGTTTAAGGTTTCAGGTCCTAGGTCCTGTGCCACAGTGAGGTGGAGATGTTAAAGGACCACTCTTAAAATAAAAGAACATACATAGCTATACTTAATGTATGATGTTTAACTTTATAGGTTTCTGTCTGTCACTCTCTACTGCTTAGCTCCTCCCCTATTGCATAATTATGAGTGGAACAGCTGTATTAGACTTCCTGTTGTGTGCCACTGTGTTAGATTGGTGTCTATTAGGCATCAGATCTAAGTCCTACTCTACACAAATCATAATCAAGAGCACACAGCTGCCCCCCTTATTCAGACGTTTGTCAGTCAAGAGACTAAAGTATGCTCTCTGCATTTCCTGTTAGTTTTAATAAAGTTTAAACAGGTTTTACTTCATTTTTTTAAATTTAAAACATGCTCTTTTAAAAACATGAAAAAAAAACTGTTGTGTTCCATGTCCCTTTAAATATACATATAAAAGTAAATCATAGTAAATAACCCATAAAAGATTACTGGAGGAAAATGCTTTTAACATTCAATTCATAAAGTACTTATTACCTACAATTTTAATTTATACCATATTTGGAACTTCAGATGTATCATTTTTACTATTACCAAATGACAATGATTAATGGGCTGACATGTGGATGGTAACATCTGCACATTGTCTTTCCAGCACCCTTGTAATCATGTTATGTTATTTAGAAAAAGAAAGAAAAGCATCTTGGTGGGAGTGTGAATCATATTTTCAACTGGATCATATCCACCCAGTGACCCACTAATTAATATCAATATTAATGAAACATAAGACCATGGGAATATGTAAACAACATTTATCATAAAGTGACAATATGAGGAAAACAGTCATTGATAATAAAAAATATAACTATACTATATACAGTTTTAAAAAAGGAAACATAATATATATATATATATATATATATATATATATATATATATATATATATATATATATATATATCAATACATATATATTTATATTTATTTATATATATATATATATATATATATATATATATATATATATATATATATTTATAAAACATATTTAATTATTAAATGACAGCTCCCTGTAGAGTGGTCAAAGTTTTAATAGACGAGTTTCATTACAAGTTCTGCTAGAGAATGTAATATAAATCATACAAAGAGTAAGTGTGTTAGGTTTGAGTCCAAAAGCCTTTAGTTGCAAGTACTGTTTAATCAAATATACGATTAAACACGAGGTGCCCCTCAGAGGGATGTGATATATATAATACTTTATTTTATGTTTAATTTCTGTCCAAAGTCCTAGGGGCTTAAATGACCTCCAAGCCCGTAACCTGTTATTTAAGCCCGTAGGACTTCAATGAAATATGGATGTTGGATTCCAAAGTCCTACGGCTTGGAGGTTGAAGCCTGTAGGACTTTGGACGGAAAATAAACATGAACTAAAGTATTATATGTTGGTGATATGCGATCTTGAGAATGTTGTGCTTTTAATTCTAATGTCACCCATTGTGTTCCCCATCATTTATAGTGCTGGATTGATTTTATATTTGATTTTAAAGTGCTCGGATTTTTCAGTAAGATCCTTGCTTCTCCTTGGTCCCAGTAACCTGTGGTTCGATTTTTGCCATTTGAGGGCTTGACGGAGTGGTTAGTGCAGGTAAATTAGAGCAATTGAATAGAGATTTACTATTTTAGCTATCGTAACCCTTGCGCCCATGAAAGATCAAAGGCTTGTAGGGAAGTAACTTGGGCACCTAACAGCACCTAACTCGATCGGAGCACTTAAACTGAAGGCAATTGAATAGCAAAGTAACGTGCTACCATCACGTGCGAGCCCGGATTTCAAAATCGCAGCAATTGAATGAGGCTGTTTATAATTAATTCAGAATTGCTTTAGCCTTTCCTTTATGGCGTCCTGTGTCCATTACTTAGTGCTCAATTATATGGCTTTCATAACTAATTAGTTGCAATGATAGATCTTATGAGAGACTTTAAGTAGCTCCTGCAGGCTATTTCACATAAGAACTTACTGATTTGTAGCCAGGGGGGTTGTCACACTCCCTTGACCCACAATGAACTTAAGTGACACCAATGTAGATGCAAGCATGAAGTTGTGAGTCAGAGCCTAGAAACACAGTAATTCCCATTTGTTGTTTTGTCATTCAGTCATATCAGACTCTCCCCGACCCTATGGAGCTTAGCACACCAGGCACATCTGTCGGCCTCTGAGCTCTCCCAAGTTCATGTTCATTGCTTCAATTACATCATTTGCCCATTTCCACCTCTGCTATGCCTTCAATCTTTCCTAGCATCAGAGACTTCTCTAAGGAATCCTGCTTTCTCATGATATGGCCATAATATTTAGCTCATGAGTCATGATCAAACATTCCAATGAACAGTTAGGCTTGATTTCTTGTAGTATTGACTGATTGAATCTTCTTGCAGTCCAAGGGACTGCACACCTGGTAGTTCAGGGTCCTTTTATTTGAGCCGAGCTTGCAGGATGTTAAGCATTACCTTGCTGTCATAGAACGACTTTTTTAAGTCTACTGGTTGATTTTCCCAAATTTGTTGGCATAATGCAAGTAGCACTTTCACTTCATCATCTTCTAGGATATTAAGATTTTAACTGCATAGATCTTCTGTGTATTCCTGCCACCTCCTCTTTATCTGATCTGCTTCTGTTCATTTTTGTTTTTTTACTAGGCCCACTTTGGCATGAAAGTTTTCTTGGAGATTTTCTTGACTTTCCCAGTTAGTTTTCATCTTTTATCTCTTTACATTGTTCAGTAGAGAATTTCTCCTTGTCTCTTCTTGCTATCTTCTGAACAAAGCAAGCAGAATTGGTTTCCTAGTTGCCTAACACCACAATTCCAAATGTGTATAGTAAAACAAATATAGGAAATGTTTATTACAACTTATTAAACAATGCTGCTAGTTAAAAAAACATAAATTGATGTCCCATTTGATATAAGTAATCTAATGTAGCCAAAAATGGTGCATGCAAAATGTAGGTGCCACAGCCAGTCAATGATGGTGAGCCTCTGGAGAAGCTGCTGTGATCTCTCTACCACCACATATAGCACCTTGACAACAGAACTAAATAGAAGAGAAAGACGTAATCGAATAATCCTCTCCTTTAAGCTAAATGCAGAGAAGCATTTAAAGATGTAGTCCCTTATAGCGCAAGCATGAAAATGTTTTAAACCTCATGATTTCCATAGCTGTTTTTAGTTTGTTACATACTCCACCAACGTGATCTTTTTACTTTACCAACATGATCCGTTAAATGAACGTAGATTACATATAAAGAAAAGGAGCAAGATTAACTAGAAAAGTAGAATGATAATGGAGATCATATCAGTTTCTCTATTATCATATGCATAATATTTGCAAAGATTAGATCTCCATAAAATGTAAATATCGAGGCCTTAAAGGGTCAATTGTTTTTTCAAACATTTAAAAAACACATTTGAAAAATTAGAAAAGTTGTTTTTGCATGAAAAAATATGAATTAAAAACCTATTTAAGCTTCACTGAAACTAAAAGGAAATGCAGAGAACCAGGGTTATCCTGGATAATTAGAGAGGGAGTGTTGATCCAGGAAGCAATCCGATCGCCAGTATCTGGGGTCAGGAAGGAATTTTTTTTTTCCTTTTTGAGACAATTGGCAAAGTTTCACTGTTTTTTTTTTTTTATTTGCCTTCCTGGATCGAAAACAGTTAACAATTTAGCCGCAAATGCAGATCAGAGGAGATCTAAAAAGGTTGACTAAAAGAGCCTCATTCAATTCAGGACTCTTAACCCAATCGCAGACAGCCAAATGCCTGGGATTGAGTTGCTTGCTCCCGTTCCTCTCTGATTGCGAAGCTATTCAATTGCCCGGGACCACAAATTAGGGGCCTATTGCGAAAATCGGAACACCATGCCGTTGGACGTAGCATTTCCAAGCTTGAACCTGTTAGGAGAGCAAACCCGTAACTCCCTATACATAAACAGCCAATGGAAACAGAGATCGTCATCATGGCCAACCTCCAAGCCCGTAACTCGTAAGTGAAGGCTTCAACCTCCAAGCCCCTAGGACTTTGAAAAATGGAGGTTGGATTCCAAAGTCCTACAGGCTTGGAGCTTGAATCCCGTAGGACTGCAGTGATCGATATAACACAAAATTGAACATGAAATAAAGTATTGTAGAATGTTGTGCTATTAATTCTAAGACCTAACATCACTTTCACTCTTAATACAAGTACAGTACTGCTTATATATTTGTTTTTAAACTGCTCCAATTTGTCATTAACCCCTTTGAGAGACCTCTTTGGTACCATTAACTGGTGGTTAGATATTTGACATTTGCAGGCTTGACGGAGTGGTTAGCGAGGGGGAATCGGAGCAATTGAATAGCGATTGGCGATTTTAGCCTTGCGACAGTATAAGATCAAAGGCTTGGAGGGCATTAACGTGTAATTTTTAAAATCGCTATAAATCGCAGCTCGGAGCACGTAACTCGATCAGAGCCGCAAATTGACGCCAATTGAATAGCAAAATAATTTGCTGGCTCCATTTCCAAGACCAGATCTCTCAAATGTGTATGTAACATACTTTAGTCTGTAGACCTCATTGGCTAAACTCTCAAGAGCACATCTGAATAATGGTTTGTGCTCTGAGACCTTTATTTAAAACCGCAAACACACTGCAACAAAGAAAAAAACTATTTGCGCGTCCCTTTAAAGTTTCACTAAAGACATTTCAGATAGCAGATTAAGTGAATATATTTGTTTTAATTGAAAGCTAATGCAATAAACATGCATATGTATAAATTCCACCCATTTGTACATTAAGCAGTATTTTAGATTGACAGTGTCATCTAATTTCATATCATCAGTGCAATATTATACCCCTGAAATAAACAGAGGCCGCCACTAATACGTAGCATAATTAAATATTCCCATCATGTTCAGGTTGACACAAACAGATAGAAAATGAAATATGCACTATGGAAAAATCATTGATTTGCAATATTTAAATTTCTAACTAGCCTTCAATTAACAGCCTTTCCAATATTTAAACAGTGCACCATTTTATATAATTACAGTACAAACACATTTTAGGCATCTACATTTTTTGCATAATTAGTTCCCTATTAAACTACTTATGTGGCTTTTTTTGAAATCAGAAATGGATAAAGCAAAACAATTTTATCCTTTACTGGTACAATAATTAACAATGTAACTATAACAGCATATTAATACAAGTATAATTTGTTTACATTTCGAAATAAATTGTGTTATATTACCGCAGTGAGGGCTACTTCTTTATGCAGAATGTAATATGTAGCCCTAATAGCAATTTGCTGAGTACTTAAAGATTATTAATAGTGAAGTAAACAGCAAAGATTGTGTCCCTTATGGCCATATATTATATTTTCCTTAATTACACAAACTCTTTAGAGACTAATTTGAGATGTACTAGTTGCAGTAAAACAGATTCCCAGATACACCCTTTGTTGGACAGTTGCTTGGGCATTGATACGGTGTGTACTGAAACGATGTAGTTTTATATCTCTGGGGACTGTATCCCAGAGATGTGGTTGCCGTATTAATTAGCAGTTGAGTTAATTGTAACATTTATAGTTGGATATGCTTTATTCGAGAATGGAAAAATAGGAAAATACAGTGGCTTTACTTGTGGGTGTTGTGGCCTAGATTTCATGACCCTCGATTAAATAATTGTATTTAAATGAATTACTGGTGCTAATACATTGCACCCAACTTGCTCAATGTAAAACTCATGAATGGACCTTGTTGTTGTTGTTTAGTCCTTTCAGTCGTGTCTGACTCTCCATGATCCTATGGACCGCAGCACACCAGGTACATCTGTCAGTCATTCCCCCCCCTTAGCTCCATCAACTTCATTACTTCAGTGACCTCATATCTCCATCTCCGTCTCTGCAGTCCCCTTCTTCTTGTGTCCTCAATCTTTCCTAGCATCATAGTTTTCTCTATGGAATCCTGTCTTCTCATGATATGAGCAAAATATTCCAGCTTCATCCTCATGATCGTACCTTCTAGTGACCAGTTTGTCTTGATTATCTGAAGTACAGATTTATTGGATCTTCTTGCAGTCCAAGGGACTCTAAGCAGTTTTTGCCAACAACACAATTCAGGCATCAATTCTACGACGCTCAGACTTCTTTATGGACCAGCTCTCACATCCGTATGTTACTACTGGGAATACCATAGTTCTAATTCTGCGAACCTTTGTTGATAGTTTAATATCTTTACTAGCTTGTCCAAGCTTGCCATAGCTTTGCTCCCCAGAAACAAACATCTTTTCATTTCATGACTACAGTCACCATCTGCAGAGATCTTGGATCTCATGAAAATAAAATCTGTCACTGCCTCCACTTCTTCCCCATCTATTTGTCAGGAAGTGTGATTGACGTTTGCCATGATCTTCATCTTTTTAACGTTGAGCAGCAGGCAGCTTTTGCACTTTCTTCTATAATGCTCATCAATAGGTCCTTTAGTTCCTCCTCACTTGCAGCCATTGAAGTAGTATAATCTGAGTATCTGAGGCTGTTGATATTTCTCCCAGCAATATTGATCCTGGCTGTGGATTCAGCCCGGCCTTACGCTGTTTTACTCTGCATAGAAGTTGAATAAATAAGGTGACATACAATAAATAATGATGCACTTAGCCCCCCAAGCCATATACTAAAATACAGTTTGTGGGTGCTCTGGGTAATTCAGTGTCTTACTAGTCCTACCTAACCCCTAACAGCTCATATGGGCTAGGGTGTGCTTTCATCCTCACTCCCCACCACTCATCATGCATATTTTTTATTTAAACTAAGCACTTCGGAACACAGGACTAAGGATTTACCAACTGGTAATTGTAAGTTCTGGATCGCTACCTTGTTGTGGTGAAGGGACTTGTGTACTTACATGTAGGGTCATCCAAGATGGGCAGGTCATAGCAGAGATGTCAGACAAATCACAGTCCATTGGTGAAGGAACTGGCAACCCACTACAGTATACTTGCCAAGAAAACCTTGTGGATGAGCACAACCAGAGATGTACCTGGCGTGCTGTGGTCCATAGGGTCATGGTGACACGACTGGATGACAAAACAACTTGTAACAAATTGTAAATTGCTTTGAAATTGGAGCATTGAGTTTAATTTCTCTCCCTGACAGTTTTTATATGGATATGCATTTTTTTTTCTTTCAGATTATACCATGTCACAAAATTCATATGTAAGCAAATAGTTTCATAGATTTGTCATTGCACATTTTGTATAGTCTAAGCAATACTGTAGTCCCTAGAACAAACAAATATTTTAGTTCCTATTAAACGCATTTTGGACGGTATGCTAAGTGGTACTGAGTACTTTCTAATAAAGTAACAGTTATTTTGTGTTTGATATGTGCTAGAATGGACGTATTGGTTTTAGACAAGGACATGGGACTAAAAAAATCACAGTTTTAAAAATCAGAGTTTTAAAAAGACGAAGATCCGAGCAGTAACCAATCAAAAAGAGCAATAGCATTATATGAGGAGCAATAACATTATATGAGGAGTAATAGCACTATATGAGGAGCAATAGCACTATATGAGGAGCAACAGCACTATATGAGGTGCAACAGCACTATATGAGGAGCAACAGCAGTATTGTTCCACGGTAAACGTGCAAACAGACAAAGGGTACGAGTGTGTCTGTTCTGACCTAAAGGTGTGTAAAGGGAAGCAATGAGTGGTATAGTACTTTATTAGTCTATCTATGACAAAGGCAAGATATATATCTCGGGGATGCTAATGGTCTATTCCTAGGTGTTGTTTATCTGTTGTATGATTAATTTTCTCTATTTGTATTTACTAACAAGCCTAACTACCCTTCTGATTGCCTTCTGCCTTGAATATAATAGACGAATAGTGATGTCGCGAACATAACATTTTTGGTTCGTGAACCGTGAACACGAACCGCCGCAATTGTTCGCGAACCGGCGAACATCGGCGAACCGCCATAGACTTCAATGGGCAGGCGGATTTTAAAACCCACAGGGACTCTTTCTGGCCAC
Organism: Discoglossus pictus; assembly: GCA_027410445.1. Lineage (NCBI taxonomy): Eukaryota > Metazoa > Chordata > Amphibia > Anura > Alytidae > Discoglossus > Discoglossus pictus. The sequence goes on along the minus strand of CM050163.1, from coordinate 539,254,445 downwards.
AATAGTGATGGGAAAGTTGTTTCAACGGGACTAACACCTGCACTGTGGTATGCCGGAGGGGGATCCATGGCAAAACTCCCACGGAAAATTACATAGTTGATGCAGAGTCTGGTTTTAAGCCATAAAGGGCATAAATTACCTAACATTCCTAAATTGTTTGGAATAACGTGCTTTAAAACATCAGGTATGATGTTGTATCGATCAGGTAGTGTAAGGGTTAGGCCCGCTTCACAGTGACAGACCAAACTCCCCGTTTAACGCACCGCAAAAAAACGCAAACAGCCCATTTGCACAACCGCAAACTCCCCATTTGCACAAGGCTGGATACCAAGCTAGCCATGTCCACGTGCAATCAAAGGTGCCACCAGATAGGAGTGGCGTGTTTGTAAGTACTACTCTTATCAGTTTAATACTTGTTACGTCACCTATCAGGGGGCGTGTATAAGGCCTGGATTTTTAGAACCGGGAGATGGAAAAAGATGCTTTGTTGGTCGTATCACTTCAATTTTGGGGCACGGCATGTGCAATCAAAGGTGCCACCAGATAGGAGTGGCGTGTTTGTAAGTACTACTCTTATCAGTTTAATACTTGTTACGTCACCTATCAGGGCACGTATATAAGGCCTGGATTTTTGGGACCGGGAGATGGAAAAAGATTCTTGGTTGGTCGTATCACTTCAAATTTGGGGCACTTTGTGACATTAGCGTCTTACGCTCAAACATGTCCTTTACAGGCACCTGACTATGGGCAGATGAGCAGGAACTGCTCAAGGCGAGAGACGGAGTGGTGGATGGTTGAGAGGGGGCAAGGAGGACAACAGTGGTTGATGTGGCTGATGATGCTGGACCAGGAGGAGGATGGCGGCTTTGAGTTTGTGTGCTGCTTGTACTCATTTGTTGGTCTGGAGTCACCCAAACATTATGTCTCAACCTGTAGAGGATAAGGGAACCAGGCTACTCTAGACCTCATTCATCATCGTGCAAGCTACTGTGACAACAGATATGAGTGGCACTGTGCACTTGCAAAAGTTATATCATCCTCATCATCCTCCCCTGTGTCTCTTTTCCCCTCCCTCATCATCTTCCCCTTTGTCTCTTCCCCCCTCCCTCATCATCCTCCCCTGTGTCTCTTTGCCCCCTTCCTCATCACCCTCCCCTGTGTCTCATCCCCCTCCCTCATCCTCCTCCCACCTCCCTCATCATCCTCCCCTGTATCTCTTTACCCACTCCCTCATCATCCTCCCCTGTGTCTCTTCCCCCCTCCCTCATCATCCTCCCCTGTGTCTCTTTCCCCCCTTCCTCATCACCCTCCCCTGTGTCTCATCCCCCCTCCCTCATCATCCTCCCACCTCCCTCATCATCCTCCCCTGTATCTCTTTACCCCCTCCCTCATCATCCTCCCCTGTGTCTCTTCCCCCCTCCATCATCATCCTCCCCTGTGTCTCTTTCCCCCCTCACTCATCATCCTCCCCTGTGTCTCTTTCCCCCCTCCCTCATCATCCCTTAGGGTAAGGGGTGTTAGGGATAAGGGTGAGGGGGTTAAGTGCTAGGGTGAGGGGTGTTAGGGCTAAGTGTGAGGGGAGTAAGGGTGAGGGGTGTTAGGGATAAGTGTAAGGGGTGTTAGGGTGAGGCATGTTAGGAATAAGTGTGAGGGGTGTTAGGGTTAGGGTGAGGGGTGTTAGGGATAGGTGTTAGGGTGAGGGGTGTTAGGGATAAGTGTGAGGGGTGTTAGGGTTAAGTGTTAGGGTTAGATGTTAGGGATAAGTGTGAGGGGTGTTAGGGTTAGGGTGGGGGGTGTTAGGGTTAGGTGTTAGGGTGAGGGGTGTTAGGGATAAGTGTGAGGGGTGATAGGGTTAGGGTGAGGGGTGTTAGGGATAAGTGTGAGGGGTGTTAGGGTTATGGTGAGGGGTGTTAGGGTTAGGGTGAGGGGTGTCAGGGATAGGTGTTATGGTGAGGGGTGTTAGGGATAAGTGTGAGGGGTGTTAGGGTTAGGTGTTAGGGTTAGGTGTTAGGGATAAGTGTGAGGGGTGTTAGGGTTAGTGTGATGGGTGTTAGGGATAAGTGTGAGGGGTATTAGGGTTAGGGTGTGGGGTGCTAGGGATAAGTGTAAGGGGTGTTAGGTTTAGGTGTTAGGTGTTAGGGATAAGTGTGAGTGGTGTTAGGGTTAGGGTGAGGGGTGTTAGGGATAAGTGTGAGGGGTGTTAGGGTGAGGGGTGCTAGGGATAAGTGTAAGGGGTGTTAGGGTTAGGTGTTAGGTGTTAAGGATAAGTGTGAGGGGTGTTAGGGTTAGGGTGAGGGGTGTTAGGGATAAGTGTGACGGGTGTTAGGGTAAGGGGTGTTAGGGATAAGGGTGAGGGGGTTAGGGTTAGGGTGAGGTGTGTTAGGGATAAGTGTGAGGGGTGTTAGGGTTAGGGTGAGGGGTGTTAGGGATAGGTGTTAGGGTGAGGGGTGTTAGAGATAAGTATGAGGGGTGTTAGGGTTAGGTGTTAGGGTTAGGTGTTAGGTTGGTGGGTGTTATGGATAAGTGTGAGGGGTGTTAGGGTTGGGTGCTAAGGTGAGGGGAGGATGATGATAAGGGGGGAAGAGACACAGGGGTGTCCTTGCAGCAGAGATCAAAAGAGTCCTTCAGGACTGTATTGCACACTGTGTACAGTAGCCTAGCTATGGTTTCCCCTATTGATGCAGTATCACCTACACTCAGCCTCCTCTCAGTAAGACTGCAAGTTAGTTATGATTCCAAAATGGCTGCTGTACATGAGTTAGAAGGCTCTGGAAGGGAGTGTATGCTGCTGACTGGTTGGAATGTGTCTGCTGACTGTGACATGCAGGGTCAAAGTTTGCTCAATGATACAGTATAGGGGGCTGGTCGAATCTCGCATATGTTCGCAGTTCGCCGCGAACGCGAACATGCTATGTTCGCCGGCGAACTATTCGCGACATCTCTATAGACGAATAGGTGAATACAATAGGAGGTGATCAGGCCAACAAGGATGAGGCTGACAAGTACCTAGAGAGTACACTATACCTGCAATTTTGTTACATGTTCATTAGATGTAGAGGTAATGACCATCCAGAAAAAGATTTAAAGAAGTAAAGATTTTTTTTAATAATTATAAAATAATGTATTATTATTTTTAATAATAATAATAATAATAATAATAAAATAATTTTAATAATAATAATATCACTATATATGTATGGTTTCTAATTGGTGACATTTGAAAATTCATTAATAATCACATAAATACTATACAGGCTGAAAGGGATTATAGGCCACTGAAGAATCATTTTTATAGTGTAGGCTTTTTTTTCCTTTTTTTTTTTTTTTTCTATGTATTACTTAATTCCTATGAACCCAAGGTATTCCATAGGGGTACAACAGGAAATTTTGATCTGCTCATTATTATAGTGGCATATACTATTAGAATAGTTACCAGGGAGGAAATGTGGATTCAGACAACCGTTCAGTTTTATTGAAAGACTGCCACTTTGAATAGTCACTTAATAAAAATAAACAGAAGAGCAACTTAGAGTAAGTTAACACTTCCCGTCAGGCTTCAGGCTAAAAAGCAACCTAAGATAGAAGAGCCCACTCCTTCCCTGTAGTCTGTAAGCTTGAGAGCTTTGTATAAAAGCATTAAAGATTTATGATTGTAAGCTCAAAGGCAGGACCCTCAAATGTATTGGTTTGTCTTACTATTTGTTTTTGTATTATACTTACTATACCTTAGATCTATGTAATATGGCTGTCGCTTTGCAAATAGGAGGAAATAATCCACTATAGTACTTATGAGTTCTCTGAAGGCGTTACTCACGAGCTACTACATCTAAATAGAGGTAAATCACGCAACTGCAGTTGCGTCCAATTCACGATGAGGTAACTGAGCATGAGCGTTGGAGCCCCGCATGCGCAGTTGCATCAAAATTGTAATGGAGAGAAGAAAGGAGGCAGGGAGAGAGGGAACCAGCTAGAGGAAGAGAGGAGGGAGGAAGAGAGATAGGAGGAAGGCAGAGAGAGAGGAAGGAAGAGAGATATGGAGGGAAGTAGAGAAAGAGAGAGGGATATAGGGAGGAAGAGAGGGGAAGAGAGGTGAAGGTAGAGAGAAGGAGGGGGAGAGAGACAGAGAACACATAGAGCACAGAGAGAGGGCACATAGAGAGACAGAGGGCACAGAGAGAGAGAGGGCACAGAGAGAGAGAGGGCGCAGAAATATGGAGCATACACAAAGAGAGGGCACACAGAGAGAGACAGCACAGAGAGAGACAGAACAGACAACTGAACATAACATATGATAATGTCATTTATGATAAGCAAGTTACTAGTAATAATGTAAACAATTTTTTTAAAGCTTTCTTTTAAATCTATAATCAAAATCCCCAGCTCCATAATTTAAATGCCTGCTATATCTTCTGACCTCCTTTTTACCTTATTATTTAGCCACATTAGCTTGGATTTATAGCGTTTACCTTTATTTCTACACGGTATTAGTACATTCATTAAACATTAACATTGAGGTTGTCCAAATTAGTTATATTTCCATTCTTTACTTGTGATTATATTGGCAATGACATTTTTCTTGGCCCATTATGAAATAGTGTTTGAGAAACCCTTGCAGGTTAATTAACCTCTTGTAATTTCTAGAAAGCAGTTTCCCATGTTTCTTGATTTGGCAAATTACATTTCCCATACATATGATTCCCTTAGCTTCTTATCTTTAAGTTTAAAGGAGCTGACAGCAATTTTATTATATCTAAATATTTCCAGTGAATTAGTTTTATTTAATCTTCAAGCAATTCATATAGAATTAGCTAACCATTACTAAATTCATAGTGTAAAGGTGTAATCCATTCCTTTTCAATCTTTCAAGAGAATAATGAAGAATTTAGGCTTCTATATAAGTCATTACTTGAGAGGAAAAATATATTAATCTGTATCTCTGTCTGATGCTTGTATAGTAAGTAGTTGAGAATTAAGCTTAAGTCTCAAGGATTTAAGATGCCAAGAATATTCTCACTGACCAGAAATATATTGTCATTCTTTAATTCCTACAATCTCTTTTAATTAGGGTGCAGATAGCTGAATCCTTTTTGGTTTAGGATTGGAATCTAAGATTATTTAGTATTAGATAATATGATGCTTTTTTTTAATTATGTACATTTTTTTAAAACTACATGTAGTTGCAGATAAATCTTTGAATTTCTTTGAAAATGTATAAGGGTAAATAATTTGATTAGGTCTTCAGAAGTAACATTCAACTCAAAAATGTAAATGTTCATTGTGGCTATTGTATTTATGCAGCAAAAATCTAATTTAGACAATGAATCAATTCCAATCCCCTCATTGGTTATATGGCATATATAAGAGACAAAAATAAATATCCTCAGTATCCCATGTGGGATAATAGGATACAGGAATAAAAAAATATATTTTTTAATATTATGTATAATTAAAGGATTTATTTTATCTGTGAAGCCAATAATTGCCTGTTACTACATATTTGGAGGGTTTCCTGGTGGTCCAGTGGTTAGGATTTTGTTGGATGGGTTTGTTTCCAGTCAGGTAACCAAGAGGTTACACCACAATGAAGCAACGCAGGGTTGGGTCTGGTCAGTACTTGAATGGGAGACTACCTAGGAATACCAGGAGCTGTATGCTGTGGCCTACTGGAGAAGGAACTGGCAACTCACTCCAGTATCTCTGCCATGAATACCAAGAGGATGAGCATGGTATGTTATGGTCCATGAGGACATTAAGAGTTGGTCACGATGCAAACAATACCAACATTCAGCTTATATTACAGGGGTCTCTACATTTCATGCACTTTTCCTTGAAGGGATATATCATGATGGTTAATGGGACTTGGACGGCATTTAAATGGAGTCATTGAATGTCTACACCACTAGACCATTGTTTACATGATCTACTTGACTACAACACTGCAGAATATGGGGATTATAGGGACATAGAGGATCCCTGTTTTGAATATTAAAATATGCTGAGTGTTTATTTGAATATTAAAATATACATTTATTAATACATTTTTAAAAGCTTACAGTTTTACTCACTGAAACCTTCCCAACAGTCCCTGCAAAGCTTTGCCCCTGTAGCTCATACATACAATGTGTCTATAGTATTTGATGTACTAGCCAGTTATAGACTGTGTCCCAGCAGCATGTTGCTGAATGATGAGACACAGCTTTTCATTGGCTAGTAGATCTAGTACTATAGACGCATTTATGCATGAGCTACAGGAGGAGCTTTGCCAAGACACTTACTTACAGAGCTTTTAAGCAGTTGTTAAAAAAATAATGTTTAAATATCCAAATAAACACTTAGGTAATGTATTTATGAAAAACAGGGAACTCTACATGTCCCCTTAAGGTCCCTATTTCAAGTCTATATATACTGTATATACTATATTTTATAAAATTACAAAGAAAGACTTTATGACCTGAATACTTATTTCTTAGAGTACAGGAGATAGAGGAGAGATAATTAGAAACCTGGAGCAGAATTAAATCTGCTGGAGTTACATTCAACCAAAGGGCCAGAGCCCCAAGCCCGTAAACCCTTCCCGCACTCGCAAGCTGTCAGTGGGCTGGAATAGATGAGGTCTACTGTTATAACCCAATCCCGTAATTATGGAGTGCGACACAGGCCTCATAGCCAATAAAAAGAGGGATCCTGGAAAATGATTGAAAGGGGGAGATAATAAAGCTGCGTTCCACACGCCCATGCGTTGACTGAGTTGTAGATTCTTCCGAAGTAGCACACAGGTCCCGGAGTTGGAGGTTGGATATAGAAAGAGAGAGAGAATAGGTGATATTGGAGAGCAGGTTCTTACAGTTCTATTCATTTATATTATCCTAACTATTTTACACATACATTTTTACTCTTATTTTAAGTGATGTGTTGATCAACATAAAGCCCAAATAAGGTTGTACTCTGGCTCCAAGTTTAAAAATACTTAAAACCAAAATAGTGATCCCGAGATGGAAATAAATAATCTCTATTTGACCATACAAGTTGTAACTGTCCTAGGTCATTGTAGGCTGTAACAGACCTCTCTAAGAAATACATTTCCCTAGGCTGCTTTGAGGGAACCTTACAGTGCTAGGACATACACTCAGTGAAATAAAGTTCTAAGTGTTACTAAATCAATAGATCTCAATAAAGCCTGATGGCCATTTCGCTGCTGTTATGTGCAGCTTTCTCAAAGGCACAGTCCAAAGTAATGTAAAGAAACATGCAAAGACATTACGGGGGCTCATTGACTCTAGAACGTAAAATGTCCTGAAATGTCAACTAAGCAGTATTTAATAATACTTCAGAGAGTTGAAAGTTAACACAATAAAACTATAGGCATGCTGTATAATTATCTTTGTATTTTATTTGATGATATCAAATGCTTGTTCTATATTTAAAAGAGCTAAAATAAAAATTGTAATTAAGATGCCCATCGATCCTTCTCTAATGTATTAAATAGCAAAGTGACAATGGGCAGGTACTGATTCATTCACTGTCTCATACAATGATAAGTAATAATACACAGAAAAATATATAATCCTCAATGTATAAAAAAAGTGACCATATCTACTGACCATCATAGTCTGTTGCGGTACAACAGGGGAAACTACTCTATATGGAAAAGGTCATGGAACTGAGATAAGGAAACCTTACAACCAGAGAACTCTCCCAATTCAAGTGCCCGACAAGGGAAGAGGTTGGGACACCATATAGTACCTGCTCATGTTTTGGTAACTGTGTTTCACATTTGTCGCCACTACTGTTTTTTTCTTACTCTACCTTATACTGCATTATAAATAATGGAAGGAATTATTGGTTTGAAAGACATCTAAGAATGTCAGATCAATATTATATAGTATATTTACTCTTCAACTATTGTATATATGTACTTCAAACAGCGCATAAAGGACAGCTTAAAATGAAAAAAGTTCAATAGCTGGTCGACCCTAAATAATCCATGCAACACAATATTTTAAAACACAGTAGCGATATTTAATTGAGATTGTAAAGAATAATATTGCGGATGAGAATTTTAGGTGAACATTTTAAATATATACTGTCAACACAGGTTGCTCCATATGTCACTATATTTCAGGTCAACATGATATAAAATAATACCCTTAGGTGTGCGATAGCCAGTCTTTTTATAGCCAACTGCCAAATAGCCTTTTATCACATTTTAGACTCCATGTAAAAGCAAATGACTACACTACAGGGTGCACCAGATGCCCACAAATAAAGCATAGTATGTACATCAGTGATAATGTACAATAAAATGTTGTTGCCTTAAACAAAATGGACTACATTAGATAAACAAAGGTATGTACTTCACAATGTTGAACAGGGGGTTTTGAATTAAGGTGTTATCCAACATCGTTTATAAAGAAACCAAAGGTTACTCAAACTTTGAAAAGAGTACAGTATATTTAAAAAAAAAGGTTACAATTAAAATCAATATGCAAATCAGACATAATCACATATATAGTTGTGAGCATACGAGTTGTTGCTAACGCTTGCGGGCTCGCAAAGCGAGGGACGCAGTTCCCCACAAATGCAGGTCCTCGCGAAGCGAGGGGTTGCATTTGCGGTGGTGGAGCCTCCCAAGGTCCCCGCAAATGAGGATCCTCGCGAAGCAAGGGGCCGCATTTGCGGTGGTGGAGCATCCCACGTCCCCGCAAATGCGGATCCTCGCAAAGCGAGGGGCCGCATTTGCGGTGGTGGAGCATCCCACGTCCCCGCAAATGCGGATCCTCGCAAAGCGAGGGGCCGCATTTGCGGTGGTGGAGCATCCCACGTCCCCGCAAATGCGGATCCTCGCAAAGCGAGGGGCCGCATTTGCGGTGGTGGACGATCCAACGTCGGCTGTGTTTGTCCGCAAATGCAGACCCTGGCAAAGCGAGGGGCCGCATTTGCGGTGGTGGAAGGTCCAACGTCGGCTGTGAACACACGCACGACTTTAAAAAAACTCAAAGGCGCCTCACATGCGGTTAACACACATACGCACGACTTAGAAAAAAATCAACAGTGCGCATGAAAACATCAGAAACACAAGAAATAAACACAACAAACACATAAAAAGCTTACTTACAGCAAGGGGGGGGGCATCCAGCACCTTGAAAAGTTAATTTACACGTCCATTTAAGTCCAAAAAAACGAGTTTAAACTGCCGAAAATCACCTAAGCTAGAGAAAAAATGGCCGCCAAACAAAACGAAAACGAGGCTTCAGACGTAACTATACTACAGTGACTCGCAAAACTGAAACACATACTATGCGGCACGTACCACACTGATATTAACCACCATTTTGAAAACTACTACGTATAAAATGGCAGATGGAACGCAAATTGTAAGCTGGAACGCAAATAGCGCATGCGTATTGTGTTCTAACGGTCTGAGGCACTTGAAAGTTTATAAATACTGCCTACTTTCCAGAAAATTCTACATTTCTACTCAGGTGAAGAACGGAGTGACTGGATAGTTAACTGCTGCTGTTACTTGAGAAGAGAATTGTTTCCTAATTTCCTACTTTACATTGTGCAAATTACAACTGAGAGGTAAGCTATAATATATTACATTTTATTATCAAGACAGGACAAAAAAAAAAACAACTTTAACTATGAAAATGTGATTCATGTATAGTGACATGTGACACGCACATTTATGTGTATAGCCCCAACAACAAACTAATCTTAACCCAAACTAATTAAACAAGTATATTTAAATGACATTAAAAAAACAACAACTTTAACTGTTAAATTGTGATTCATGTATAGTGATATGTGACACGCACATATATGTGTGTAGGCCCGAAAACAAAATAATGTTAATTGAAACTAATTAAAGAAGTATATTTAAATGACATTAATTTATTGCAATTCAATATATAACCTAAAGCTCAATCTTTCTTTTTTTTTTTTACTATTCAAACAGACTCTGCATCAACAGCGTCACTCAAGAATTTGCACCGTGCATTGTAAACCAGAATCCCTTTCAAAGAACACAGAGAAAAAAGAAGAGGTAAGATAGAAAAATACTTTACATGCTGAAAAATACCAAGCTTTGCTAAATCAAAAAGAAGATATATACAATTAACCATTTCACGTTCTTTTTCAAACAGACACTACAAGCAGACCGGCGGATTAAGATTGGCAGGAGGGGACCCTCTGTCATTCGACACTTCAATCAAGGTAAAGTATAACAAGTAGAAAAAATCAAGGAACTATATATGTTTAATGGCCGCCAATATAACAAATGCAGCAACCAAAAAGTGGTGAACACAAAATAGGATAATGCTAAAACCATAGCCAAAATATCCAAAATAGAAAAAACATTCATTTTCACTGTAGAAAAACATTTAACCTTCATAAAAAAGAATAATTAAGCAAATAAAGTATGCAACATATGGTAGACACAAACTAGGATTGCACCAAAAATCCCACAAACAAATAACAAAGTAAATTAATATTCTTTTTTAATGTTTAAGAACCTATAAGCCTTACAAAGAAGCCTAAATAAGCATAGCAAAAGTGGTAGACACAAAATAGGGTTGTACCAAAAATCCCACAAACAAATAGCAAAGTAAATTAATATTCTTCTTTAATGTTTAAGAACATATAAGCCTTACAAAGAAGCCTAAATAAGCATACCAAAAGTGGTGGACACAAAATAAGATAACGCTAAAAACATAGCCATCATATCCAAAATAGGAAAAAATTTAACCTTCATAAAAAAAATGATTTAGCAAATAAAGTATGCAACATATGGTAGACACAAAAGAGGATTGTACCAAAAATCACACAAACACATAGCAAAGTAAATTAATATTCTTATTTACTGTTTATGAAGCTATAAGCCTTAAAAAGAAGTCTAAATTAGTATAGCAAAAGTGGTGAATACAAAACAGGATAATGCTTAAAACATTGCAATTATATCCAAAATAAGAAAAACATTAATAATTACAGTAAAAAAAAGGATAACTGGAATATACAAATACATTTAAAGTATTTTTAAAAGGTTGCACAAAAAACAGCATAGCAGAAAAATTCACCATAACAGATACAATACACCAAAATAATGAAAATTGTTATTTATTACAAATACATTAAAATCAAATAACATTTTCATTTTTCTTTTACAACAGACACTGCGTGAAGATCATCGGACGAGGACTTTCAACAGAGGATCAGACCACTGGACGAAGACTTTCAACAGAGGACCAACAAAGATTCTGATTGAAATCACACTTCAACCAAGGTACAGTATAACAAGTAAAAAATTAGAAAACTAAATAAACATGTTTGCTCTGCATCCATGTCAACAGAAAAAAGAAATAAGCACATCACATATTTTTTTAAATAAGTTTTTAGTTAGTAAACATCTATAGACAAGCTTATTTAGAGCACTATTGAATTGGCCAAATCGCAATTGACTTATATAACTTTTACCAAAATATAACTGACACATTTCTTATTTACTTCTTATTTGTCTGTTATGGACAATAATGTTTAACAGTAAATCCAAACTTCAATCTAGCCAAAAAAAAAAGAAAACTGCATAGTCCACAAAAGTCTCAAAACATAGACTAAATAAAATGTGTCATTCTAAATTACCAGTCATAATGTACAATATTAAGCATAAAACCTAAACACACACATAAAATAGAATAGTACAACAAATAGTAGTAACACCCCAAGAAAAAAAAAAATTAATTGACCATATAAACATATAAGCTTTTAAATAAAATATCAAAATACTATTATGACAATCCCCTGTAGTAAAAATTACAAAGACTAATTTTTGCCCTCTATTATGTCTGTAAGTTAAAAGTAAAACAAAAAAATAAATTGACAAAACAACTAAAATATAAATTTTAATTACCTATTAAATGTAGAAGAAGGTATAGTGTCAGTTTCGTCCCTGTGCTATTCATCTAAGGCAAAAATTACAACGTACCACAGAAAGTAAGACCAAAAAAATAAAATACACTTATTTAACAATACAAAGAAACTACCACTACAATAAACTACAAGCGCATATAAACAAACTGTTGATAATAAAAAATGTACAAAACAAACTTAACATCTCAAACTAAACTAATTATAAATTATTTTCTTTTACAGATTAACATGGCTACTAACAAGAGCAAACAAGAAAAGAAAAGACGTCAAACTAGAGAAAGACAAGAGAGATGGGCCAACCAGCAGACACCAGAGGAGAAAGAAATTTGACGAGAAAAAGAACGCAAAAGACTTGCAAGCAAAAGACTGACTATCAGCTGCAAAAATTAAAGATACAGCAAAAAAAGCTACCAAGCAAATAAAGCATTTAGAACCTGTTCCTCAAACATCAGATGACATTTTACCTGAAAAAATAAAAGACATACCAAAAAAAGCCACCAGAAAAACAAAGCATTTAGAACCTGTTCCTGAAACATTACATGACATTTTACCTAAACCAATACAAGATATACCAAGAAAAGCCACGAAAAAAACAAAGCATTTAGAACCTGTTGTTGAAACATTACATGACATTTCACCTGATGAATATGAAAGTCAAACTGATATATGCTTTGCAAATTGTCCTTTACTCAAGTCTTTAGCAGAAGAGGTTCAAAGTTGTGGGGACATGACTACTCATTGTCAGTTTTGTGAGGCTTATTATTTTAAACAGGAGAGACCCAGAGATGTCTAATTTATTAGTTGCTGTCAAAAAGGCAAGTTCAAACTTCCAGAAAGAAAAGAATTTCCAATCTATTTACAAAACATTATGGCTGAACCTACTTTTCCAAACTACAAAAATGGTAAGACAAACATAAGATCCTACAATAGTGCCATATCCTTTGCATCTATGGGGGCAACATTAGCTGCTAATGTACCAGGACATGGTCCTTACTGTTTTAAAGTCCAAGGCCAAATTTATCATCGGACTTCACATTTATATCCAGAGGAAGGAGAGCAAAGAAAATTCGCTCAACTATATGTCCTAGATACAATGGAAGCTGTTGACCAACGTATGCAGCTGGAAGAAAATAAAAAATGCTTACCCAGTGTTTTTATAGAGCTAAATAACATTATGGACAATAACCCCTACAGTAAAGCTTATAAAAAAATGGCAGAAGTAAAAAATGAACAACTACTTCATGCACAAAGACATCAATTACCAATGCCAAAGGTTAATATGGTGCTTAAAAGAGACAGACATACTGATAAATGTCGTTATAACTTGCCAATATCAAATGAGGTTGCAATGGTGTTTCAAAATGATGAAGGAGAACCACCATTTCAAAGAGACATTAGAATATATCCCAGAAATGAGGAGCAACCATTCATTAATATGAGTATATTAAGTCCTAATTTAGATCCAATGACATATCCAATTTTTTTCCCACACGGAGAGGCAGGTTGGCAACCAAAATTAACACTTCCAAGTTACCCAAATGCTGAAACCAGAATCCGAAATAATGTTTCTATGTATGAATTTCAAGTAGCTCAAATTGCTATTCGAAATACATTTAATCCAATTTTATGTGGTGGAAAACTAACACAACAATCGATTATTGATTCCTATTTGCAAGTTGAGGCCAATAATTTAAACTTTATAAAATATCAACAAGATAAACTACGTGTAGAACAATATTCTGGACTAATGGACTATGTTGCTGAGGTGGCTACAAGCAGAGACATGACAGCTGGCAAAGCCATCATTTTACCATCTTCCTTTCAAGGATCTCCTCGAAATATGAGAGAAATATACAATGATGCTATGGCTATTGTCACCAAATTTGGCAAACCCGATTTATTTCTTACATTTACATGTAATCCACAATGGCCAGAAATTACACAAAATGTACTTCTTGGACAAAGTGCTTCTGATAGACCAGATTTAGTAGCCAGAGTTTTTAAGATTAAATTAAATGAATTAATACGTGACATCACTATAAGTCACTTATTTGGCAAATGTCTTGCTTATGTATATACCATTGAATTTCAAAAAAGAGGCCTTCCACATGCACATCTTCTGATAATACTTCAAGAAAAATATAAATTAGATACTTCTGACAAAGTGGATGCAGTCATTGTTGCTGAACTACTAGATCCAGAACTATATGGTAGACTACATGAGATTGTTACTCATCGCATGAGTCATGGACCCTGTGGTGATCTTAATCCACAATCACCATGTATGGAAAATAATAAATGTTCCAAAGATTTTCCAAAAGATTATAGAGACAAAACCTATGCCAATTGTCATGGCTATCCACTTTATAAAAGAAGAGAAGGACATAGTGCCATTATTCGTTGAAAAAAAGTTGACAATAGATATGTAGTACCCTACAATCCACTTTTACTCATGAAGTATAACGCCCACATAAATGTAGAAGCCTGCACTTCCATCAAATCCATTAAATATGTCTACAAATATATTTACAAAGGCTATGATGCAGCTACTGTAGTCGTCAAAAGTGCAGACAACCCTGAAAGTAGTGAGTTAGTACATGATGAACTTGCATCTCATGTAGATGCTCGCTATTTCAATGCGCCAGAAGCTATGTGGCGGCTTTTAAAGTTTGAAATGCATGATAGATCACATGCAGTATATAGATTAGCAGTACATTTGCCACAAAAACATTTAGTGTATTTCCATGCTGGAAATGAAAGTTATGCATTGGCCCAAAGTGAAGATGGTCACACTACACTAACTGCATGGTTTGAATTAAATTCCACAGATTCACAAGCAACACAATTCTTATATATTGAAATTCCATATCACTATGTTTTTGTGAATGGATTATGGAGACTGAGAAAAAGCAGAGGCAATAAAATAATCCCAAGAATTTACACAGTCAGTCCAAGAGATGTTGAACGTTTTTGCTTACGGATATTACTTTTAAATGTTCCTGGAGCACAACGTTTTGAACACTTAAGAACTGTAAATTACATAGTATATGAATCCTTCCATTTAGCTGCAAGACATAGAAACTTACTAGCTGATGATACAGAATGGGAAAGATGTTTAGAAGAAGCAGCACAATGTCAAATGCCACAGCAGATGAGAGGACAATTTGCATTTATTTGTATCTTCTCAAATGCTCCAAATGCATTAGCTTTGTGGGAGACATTTAAACGTAATATGGCTGAAGACTTTATGCGACGATACAATGAACAGATTGCACACTTAAACGCGTTAATGGAAATCCAAGAAGTATTTTTAACTCATGGATTAAGTTGTGCGAGTTTTAATTTGCCTGATCCAGCTCTTATAGATGACATAAACTTTGAAGACTATGACATTCAACTACAAGTAGAAAGAACAGAAGAAAGACTTGCAACTTTAAATACAATTCACATTGCAAGCATTTAATGCCATTAAAAATGCAATAGATGATGACATGGTGACAGAGCGTTATTTCTATCTTGATGGACCTGGCGGATCAGAAAAAACGTATCTATATAATTTATTAATGAGTTCTGTACGAGCACAAGGTCAAGTAGCACTGGCGTTTGCCACTACTGGAATTGCTGCACTTTTGTTAGAAGGTGGAAGAACTGTACATAGTGGCTTTAAGCTGCCAGTGCCTATTTTAGAAACTTCTGTGTCAGATATTCGCATGACATCATTACAAGCAAAGAAATTGAAACAATTTAAATTAATTATAATAGATGAGGCCACAATGATGTCATGCTCTGCCCTCCAATGTATTGACCGTATAATGTTATAATGTTCCAAGTTGGAAAAATGTTTTTGCAAGTTCCTTACTTACACAGATAAGAAAGTACAAGTTTCAAAACATAGAATGTCAAGTTTCTTACTTAAATATATTACATAGTTCATGTTAAAATTGGGTACGTTTCAACAAGGGTTTTTACTGTTTGCCTTCCTCTGGATTCAATGTATATTAAAGTTAACAATTCTTCAGATAGAAATTGCATGTTAAAAAAACATTACCTCAAGTTTACAATACTGATTAGTTTAAATTTCAACTGTTTTTACATTCAACTGTTAATACTTTTAATACAAAATTATGTTAAAAAATTAATTCACTATGTTACTGTTTATAATGTTCCAAGTTCAAAAAATGGTTTTTCAAATTTCTTAGTTACACATATAAGAAAGTTCAAGTTTAAAAAAATATACTTTCAAGTTTCTTACTTAGATATATTACAAAGTTCATGTTAAAATTGGGTACGTTTCAAGGAGGGTTTTTACTGTTTGCCTTCCTCTGGATTCAATGTATATTGAAGTTAACAATTCTTCAGATAGAAATTGCATGTTAAAAAAACATTACCTCAAGTTTACAATACTGGTTAGTTTAAAGTTCAACTGTTTTTACATTCAAATGTTAATACTTTTAATACAAAATTATGTTAAAATATTAATTTACTATGTTACTGTTTATAATGTTCCAAGTTGGAAAATTTTTTTTTCAAGTTCCTTAGTTACACAGATAAAAAAGTTCAAGTTTCAAAAAATGTAATGTCAAGTTTCTTACTTAAATATATTACAAAGTTCATGTTAAAATTGGGTACATTTCAAGAAGGGTTTTTACTGTTTGTCTTCCTCTGGATTCAATGTATAAGTTAACAATTCTTCAGATATAAATTGCATGTTAAAAAAACATTACCTCAAGTTTACAATACTGATTAATTTAAAGTTCAACTGTTCTTACATTCAAATGTTAATACTTTTAATACAAAATGCTTTAAGAGTTATTGTTCACCAAGAGAACATTTTACAAAACTAAACATGTTTAATATCACAATACTTACAAGTGTCAAATATGTATATTACAGGGAGTGCAGAATTATTAGGTAAATGAGTATTTTGACCACATCATCCTCTTTATGCATGTTGTCTTACTCCAAGCTGTATAGGCTCGAAAGCCTACTACCAATTAAGCATATTAGGTGATGTGCATCTCTGTAATGAGAAGGGGTGTGGTCTAATGACATCAACACCCTATATCAGGTGTGCATAATTATTAGGCAACTTCCTTTCCTTTGGCAAAATGGGTCAAAAGAAGGACTTGACAGGCTCAGAAAAGTAAAAAATAGTGAGATATCTTGCAGAGGGATGCAGCACTCTTAAAATTGCAAAGCTTCTGAAGCGTGATCATCGAACAATCAAGCGTTTCATTCAAAATAGTCAACAGGGTTGCAAGAAGCGTGTGGAAAAACCAAGGCGCAAAATAACTGCCCATGAACTGAGAAAAGTCAAGCGTGCAGCTGCCACGATGCCACTTGCAACCAGTTTGGCCATATTTCAGAGCTGCAACATCACTGGAGTGCCCAAAAGCACAAGGTGTGCAATACTCAGAGACATGGCCAAGGTAAGAAAGGCTGAAAGACGACCACCACTGAACAAGACACACAAGCTGAAACGTCAAGACTGGGCCAAGAAATATCTCAAGACTGATTTTTCTAAGGTTTTATGGACTGATGAAATGAGAGTGAGTCTTGATGGGCCAGATGGATGGGCCCGTGGCTGGATTGGTAAAGGGCAGAGAGCTCCAGTCCGACTCAGACGCCAGCAAGGTGGAGGTGGAGTACTGGTTTGGGCTGGTATCATCAAAGATGAGCTTGTGGGGCCTTTTCGGGTTGAGGATGGAGTCAAGCTCAACTCCCAGTCCTACTGCCAGTTCCTGGAAGACACCTTCTTCAAGCAGTGGTACAGGAAGAAGTCTGCATCCTTCAAGAAAAACATGATTTTCATGCAGGACAATGCTCCATCACACGCGTCCAAGTACTCCACAGCGTGGCTGGCAAGAAAGGGTATAAAAGAAGAAAATCTAATGACATGGCCTCCTTGTTCACCTGATCTGAACCCCATTGAGAACCTGTGGTCCATCATCAAATGTGAGATTTACAAGGAGGGAAAACAGTACACCTGTCTGAACAGTGTCTGGGAGGCTGTGGTTGCTGCTGCATGCAATGTTGATGGTGAACAGATCAAAACACTGACAGAATCCATGGATGGCAGGCTTTTGAGTGTCCTTGCAAAGAAAGGTGGCTATATTGGTCACTGATTTGTTTTTGTTTTGTTTTTGAATGTCAGAAATGTTCATTTGTGAATGTTGAGATGTTATATTGGTTTCACTGGTAAAAATAAATAATTGAAATGGGTATATATTTGTTTTTTGTTAAGTTGCCTAATAATTATGCACAGTAATAGTCACCTGCACACACAGATATCCCCCTAAAATAGCTAAAACTAAAAACAAACTAAAAACTACTTCCACAAATATTCAGCTTTGATATTAATGAGTTTTTTGGGTTCATTGAGAACATGGTTGTTGTTCAATAATAAAATTAATCCTCAAAAATACAACTTTCCTAATAATTCTGCACTCCCTGTAATAACTAAACAACTTTCCAAACATACACATCTCATTGCCGTCATTTTTTGACGGGCAAGTCGCTAGTCACATATATAGTTGTGAGCATGCGAGTTGTTGCTAACGCTTGCGGGCTCGCATAGCGAGTCCGCGGCCCTCGCGAAGGCGCTTGTTGCCAGCAACTAAGGTCCTTGCAAAATTTACGCTGTTACGAAAAGAAAATATGAGACACGTTACTACCCATTACGACCTCGCAAAAATCAGCCGCAACACGCGCACATCAAAACATGAAAAATACAACAAATACACACAACAAGTACATAAAAAGTTTACTTACAGGAAGAGGGGGCATCTAGGACCTTGAAAACTGAAGATACACCTCAATTTAACTCAAAATAAAAGAGTTTAGACACTGAAAAATTCTCTAAACGAGAGAAAAAATGGCCGACGAAAAAAACAAAAATGAGGCTACAGCAGTCTAAAGACGCAGAACACCACCAAACACCTACGTATTTGCCGAAAAACACCTACTAGATTAAAAAATAAGGATGTAAACTGCGTGACCCCAAAAACATTACAAACACAATAAATACAAACAACAAACACATAAAAAGCTTACCCACAGCAAGGGCACCCAGGACCTCTGCAAGTCAAGTTACACCTCGATTTAAGTACAAATTTCAGAGTTTAAAAAACCGAAAATCACCTTAGCAAGAGAAAAAATGGCCGCCGAACAAAACGAAAACGAGGCTAAAGGACCCTAAACAGGCAAAACCCCACCATAAACACGCAAAACCCCACCAAACAGCTACGGATATTCCGAAAAAGGACAACATCCAAAACGAAGGATGCTAAATCAGCCACAGACGTATACCACACATTAGCCGCCATTTAAGAACAATAACTTATATAATGCAGAAGTACACAGCTACGCTAATGGATTTGTCTCGCGCACACACTATTACACTCCACACATTCATCACGCTTACACAGCAGCTCCACAGTACTAATGCTGCAGTAACATCAAAACAGATTGCCAGCTCTTCAACACAATGCTTCCTGCATATATTACTTAAAAATAGGTAAAGTATATTAATTTATTAATGTATTATTTATTTTATTATACACCAAACAGCATTAGCTCACTTACAATTTCATTGCCGTCATTTTTTGATGGGCAATTTGCTAGTGGAATATATTTATCAAAATATAGATGAAAGGGCATAAAGAAAATGAATTAACTAATCCAAATTGCTGTGTTTTTGTTTCTGTGGAGCCTAATTATCAAATAGGGCTAGAGTTTATTTTTGCTCGCTTGTATAAAATATAGGAATTGTAGGTGTTTTGTCATGCAACTTAACCCTTTTTATCATCACTTAACCTATCTTATCCCTGCTTAACCACACTTATTTCCCTACTATGATAACTTCATACAAACGTTGTACATAGATCATAATGGCTAAAAGAGACTAAGGTCTTCATTCCATTAGTGCAGTAATATCTGATCCCCGGGACATTTTAAAATCGAAGTACCAGCTCCTGGAATAAAAAAGCACATAAACTAACTGACTCACACCCAGCAGGGTTTGCCCAGACTTTGCTAGTGTGTGTTTACAGCATGCTCACAGGAGACTCCAAGTTTGAAAACAAGTGGTCTCCATATCAAAGCTGTAGAATGGTATCCATTACTTGAACACTCTATACTAGAACTAACCTCCACTCACACCCCTATCTATCCCTTCCCATGGTAGGGAATAGGTTAAATAATAATAAAAACAAATACAGGGGATTTATGTCACCTCCACCTAGGACTCTCTACCTTTATAATACCAGGGATCCCCAGGATTCCCCCTTCCTACATACTATGAGACCTCGTCTAAAGAAAAACTATGGTGTCCCTGTGGACCCCTATACCACAGGAATCCTCAACAGACCCACATAGCACCTAACATTAACCCCAATACCTTGGGGCTCCACTAACCCTCATGGGGTATTTAACAAGGACCATAATAGTCCCTATGGAAATCCATGGTAAATGTCATGAACCCCAATACCCTGTTAACCCTCATACCATGTTATAATAGATCCCGTGGTATAATGGATTTCTGGGGCATAACTAACCTGTAGCACCTATTGTTAACCACTATATCATGGGGGTCCCCATGGACAATAGGTATCCATAATATTTTGGTAAAAGGGTATATGTGAGAAGGTGATTTCTTCAATTGATTTAATTAAATTCCTAAAATATTAACTTTCTGCTTCTGGGCCAGCAGGGGAGAGGTGTGGTGTCAATTTTAACCTTATCCAATGATTTACTCACATCCTCCCTGTTTACCTCCTCCCTTCACTGTTAAAGAAAAACACCCTCGTGATCCAGATGAAGGAGGAAAATGGATTCCGGCATATTCAAAATTCTGATTTTCCCTAAAAAATGTTTTATGTATTTGACTTACACTGCTGTTAATGTTGTTATTTTACCATATGCATCACAATGAAGTATGTTGTTCTTGAACTACAGAGCTTTTGCTCTACTTTTTAAATATACTGTATAGACATACTGTACAATTTAACATATTCTATTATACATTCAGGAGGGACAGTAAGATGGACAGCAAATTTAGGGCAACTCATAATTTTAAAACATATTTTTTCAGTATTAATAATTGTTTTAAAATGTTTAATTTAATAAAAAATGCATTATTATCCATAATTATAAATCAGTCTTAACCTTCGGGATCGCTACTAAAAAGTAAATACAATACATTTTCAGCAAAGGTTTGCATAGTAAAAAAGTATGGTATTGCCAATTGTAACATACGGAAATGAGAGCTAGACCATAAAGAAGTCTGAGAGCCATAGAATTGGTGCCTTTGAATCATGCTTTTGGCAAAAACTACTTCAAGTCCCTTGGACTGCAAGAATATCCAGTAAATTAGTACTACAGGAAATCAAGTTAAACTGTTCACAGGAAATTTGATCATGAAGCTATCAAGCAGCACCCACCATCTTAGAACATACCAATTCCCTTCCCTGGACTTTGCAAATTGCAAATACTAGCAAGGTATATACAGCCACCTGAAAGTTTCAACACTACATTACTTCTAATGCTGTTACTTCAATTATTATTTTTCAAATCTTAGATCATTTTTGGGCACATAGAAACTTTATTGAAACTGTGTTAATTTACTTATCTTTGTATTGTACTATTCTGTGTTTGCATCCCACCCCTCATACCCCTCCCACTCACACCTTTTCAGTTGTTCTAAACAAATTTGTTCTGCTTATATTTACTGGTTCTGACCTCATCTGCTTCTCTCATTCCAGCAGCAACCGCCATCTTAGAACATAACAATTCCCTTCCATGGACTTTGCAAATTGCAACTACTCTCTCTGCCCTCCCACCTGCTCTTGCATTCTCTTAATTTCTAGAAACTCATGAATTGCACCTGCTCAGTCAACACCACCTGCTAAATACAAAAAGAACAAACAAAAACAACAAACAAACATTGTCATAAGACTTTTACCTACTCACCTACCACAGCCATTCTGATAAACCTTATCACAATCTTTTCCCTGCTCCTGAATCTATATTACTACTACTATCATATCTTAGGATAATAATTCTTCCACCCACAATCTTCTAACCTTTTTTCCTGATCTTACACACTGTCACACTGCTTTCTCATTATTTCCTCTTTCTTATAAACTACTGGCTCTCTCTCAGACTCTTCTTTGCAACCTCTCCACATCATGTCCCCAACAATATTACCATCTCACTTTCCTATAATCATCTCTGCCCCCACAAGCTCCTCTCCCTCCTCCAGTCACAATATCATCCCCTCCCTAACACTCACAAGCAGAAACAGCACTGTAAGTCCCAGTCCCATCTTCTCTCCCTTTCACTCCTTCTTCTCCTGGCTGCGGAAAATATATCCCCTAACTAAGGCCCTTCATTCATCTCCACTTGCTGTCACCCAAGCTTTGTTTCAAGGCCAGCAAACACCTGTAACACCCAGAATTTGATATCCATTACATGTCACAAACCTTCAACTCTACCTTTCTCCCCTCTGGAACGCACAATCTATCTGCAAATAAACTCACATTCACTCACAACCCATTCACTACCAACTCCCTAAATCTACTGGCTCTCACTGAAACCTGGCTTTCATCCTTAGACACTGCCTCCCCTGCAGCACTCTCTCATGGTGGTTTTCACCTCAGCCACACACCTAGACCTGGGAACAAACAATGTGGTGGTGTGGGTGTTTTGCTTTCCACTTGCTGTACATTTCACCTCATACTCCCTGTCGCATCCCTCCAATTCTCATCCTTTGAAGTTCATACAATCCACCTCTTCTCACCTATCTCTCTACGTGTAGCTGTGATCTATCGCCCCCAGGCATTCTCTCTCAATTTTCTTGACCACTTTTCCACCAGGCTCCCTCACTTTCTCTCCTCCAATGTTCCTTCAATTGGAGATTTCAACTTTGCTGTTGACACTCCCACCTCCCCAGCAGCAACCAAACTGATTACACTCACCTCTTCCCTTGGACTCTCACAACTAGCAGATTCTTCAACTTATCATGCTGAACATTCTCTTGACCTTAT
Source organism: Discoglossus pictus (assembly GCA_027410445.1). Taxonomy (NCBI): domain Eukaryota; kingdom Metazoa; phylum Chordata; class Amphibia; order Anura; family Alytidae; genus Discoglossus; species Discoglossus pictus. Next base: position 539,231,475 of record CM050163.1, on the reverse strand, counting down.
CTTCACAAATCTCAGCACAATCTCCTACCCACTCATACATCCACTCTCTCTATTTGACTATCACTTCCTTACCTTCAACCTCACCACATCTTCCTCTCACCACCCCTCTTCAACCCTTGCTACCATAACGAACAGAAACCTGCTAGCACTTGACCCTGCTCAGCTCTCCACTATTATCCAACCCCTTCATAGCCCCATCCCCAACCTCAACTGCCCTGACCCTGCCACCTCACTCTACAACTCTACTCTCTCTTTTACCCTTGACACTCTGGCCCCGATAACCACACGTAGACGCCCTCGCTCTCATTCACAACCATAGCACACTACACAAACATGATACATTCAGAGGTGCTCCCGCACTGCTGAACGACTATGGAGGAAATCACGCACTTCAGCAGATTTCCTCCACTACAAATTTATGTTACGCTCCTATTCCTCTGCCCTCAACCTTGCCAAACAACACTACTTCACATCACTAATATTAACTCTGTCCTCTAACCCAAAGCATCTGTTCGCCACTTTCAATACTCTCCTTCGCCCACCACCTCCTCCCATCCCTTCCTCTCTCACAGCTGAAGACTTTGCCAACTATTTTATGCATAAAATTCTAAACATTCGCAATGAACTCTCCTCTCTTAGTGGTTTACACACTCCACCCTCTCAACTAACCAACAACACCCAGTCTTCTCCCTTCCCCAATCCCACAGCCACCATGAACTTTGACCCGACTACAGAGGACGAAGTCTCCAGCCTGCTAATACCCACTCTCCTCACTATCTGTCCTCTAGATCATATTCCATCTCAGCTTATCCCACCCCTCTCAACCACACTAATCCAAGCTCTCACACACCTCTTCAACCTTTACCTAAATACTGGCACGTTTCCATCTTCTCTAAAACATGCCATAATTACACTCATCCTCAAAAAAAACCTTATTTGACTCTGACGTTGCATCTAACTACCGCCCTATCTCTCTACTTCCCCTGGCTTCCAAACTGCTGGAGCGGCTCGTTTATAACCGCCTTACCAACTTTATTTCCTCTAACTCCCTTCTTGACACCTTCTGGCCCCAACATTCCACTGAGACAGCTCTCAGTAAAGTCACTAATGACTTGCTCTCCGCCAAGTCAAAAGATCACTTTTCCATTCTGCTTCTTCTAGACATCTCTGCTGCCTTTGACACAGTTGACCATCCACTTCTACTCCATATCCTCTCCTACCTCAGTATTCAAGATACTGCTCTCTCGTATTTCTCATCATACCTACAAAATCGATTATTCAGTGTCTCCTTCTCTGACACCTCTTCTTCTACCTACCGCCTATCTGTTGGCGTACCCCAAGGTTCAGTCCTAGGCCCCCTCCTCTTCTCCATCTACACAGCCTTACTTGGTACCCAGATGACACTCAAATCTATCTCTCATCACCAGATCTATCCCCCTCTCTTCTAACACACGTCTCCAACTGACTTTCTAGTATATCCTCTTGGATGTCCACCCACCATTTCAAACTCAACATGTCTAAGACTGAACTCCTAATCTTCCCTCCCTCTAGCACAGCATGAATTCCTCACAGCTCTCTCGCTGTCAATAACAACATCATCACTGCCACCTCCCAAGCCCGTTGCCTTGGGTTCTACTGGACCCCGCCCTGTCTTTCATCCCGCACATACAGTCACTAACAAAATCTTGCCTTCTCCATCTAAAAAACATCTCTAGAATTCGCCACTATCTTACACAAGACACAAGTAAAATCCTAATACACTCTCTCATCATCACCCGACTTGACTACTGTAACTCGCTTCTTGCTGGCCTACCCACCACCGGACTATCCCCATTTCAATCCATAGGGAACGTCTCTGCTAGACTCATCTTCTGTACATAACATTCATTGTCTACATCACCTCTCTGTCAATCACTCCACTGGCTTCCATTAGGCCCCAGAATAAAATTTAAAATCATGACCATAACTTACAAAGCCCTCAACAATTACGCACCCCCTTACATGTCCGTTCTCATCTCCAAATATTTCCCCAACCGCCCACTTTGTTCTTCTAATGACCTTCTTCTTTCTACAACTCTTGTCACCTCCTCTCATTCTCGCCTTCAGGACTTTTCTCATGCTTCCCCTATTCTCTGTAACTCCTTGGCTCGCTCCACATGATTGTCCTCCTGCCTCAAAAGATTCAAAACCTCACTAAAAATGCATCTCTTTAAAGAAGCGTATCACCTTCCACCCTATCACACTCATCTCCCTCCTTTACCACACACAATACCTTTAGGTTGTAAGTCTGTGAGTTTCAATCCTGCAGGGTGCTTTGGGGAATGCACCATCGGTACTGGATTCGAAGGCTCAAAGACAGGGCCCTCCTTGCTTTGTTATGTTTTGATTTGTATTTACCTTTGCCTGGAACTTATCTTATGTATGGGTCATTATAAACGCTAATAATAACAATAATAATAATGAAGCTAAGGCTCAAATAATTTGGCCATATCATGAGAAGACAGGATTCCCTAAAGACTTTGATGCTGGGAAAGATTGGCATATGAAGAAGGGGTAGACAGAGGCAGAGATGGATAGATGAGATTATTGAAGCCATGAATATGAGCAGAACAGAGTTCAGAGGGTCAATAGCAAGGACAGATGTGCCAAGTGTGCTGCGGTCCATAAGGTCACGGAGAGTTGAACATGATGAATGACTAAAGAACAACAATAAAGAGATATTAACATCTCAGTTATGAGTTTCCATAGGCATCTCATTTAGTCTATTTTTTCAGAGAAAATATTACTTGTTTAGTTGTTCAGTTGTGTCCGACTCTCCATGACTCTAAGGACCACAGCATGGCAGGTGCATCTCTCAGTCATTGCCCCTCTGAGCTCCATCAAGTAAATGTTTATTGCTTCAGTGACCTCATCTATCCATCTCCGCTTATGTCGTCCCCTTATTGTGCCTTCAATCTTTTCCAGCATCAGAGTATTTTCTAGGAAATCCTGCCGTGTCATTATATGTCCAAAATATTTGAGCTTTAGCCTCATGATCATAGCTTCTAGTGTGTCTTGATTTCCTGAAGTATTGATTTATTGGATCTTTTTGCCGTCCAACATACTCTAAGCAGTCTTCTCCAACACCACAGTTCAAAAGTGGCTTCTTGGTCGACATACAGATTCTTTAGTAGGAGTATGAGATGACCTGGTACTCCCATCTTTTTGAGGACATGCCACATTTTGTTATGATCCACACAGTCAAAGGCTTTAGAATAATCTATGAAGAAGTAAATGTTTTTTTGGAATTCTCTTGCTTTCTCTATTATTCAGCGGCAATTTGATCTCTTGTGCATCTTCCTCTGCAGAACCCAGCTTGCACATCTCGTAGTTCCCGGTCCATATATTGTTGGAGTCGATATTGTAGAATCTTAAGCATTACCTTGATGGCATGTGAAATTAGTGCAATTGTTCAAAAATTTGATCACTTTTTGGCACTTTTCCAGTCTATTGGCCATTGTTGAGTTTTCCAAATGTGTTGGCATAAAGCAAGTAACACTTTCCCAGCATCATCCTGTAGAATTCTGAATAGTTCAATTGGGATTCCATCACCTCCTGCAGCCTTATTATCAGCAATATATCCTAAGGCCCATCTCACTTCGCTCTCCAAGATGTCTGGTTCCAGCTAATTGGATAAATTATTGAGGTCACCAATGCTGTAAAGATCCTTCCTGTATAGATCTTACATAGTTACATAGTTACATAGTTACATAGTATTTAAGGCTGAAAAAAGACCTTCAGTCCATCAAGTTCAACCTTTTAAGATCTCCCCTGATCTGCAATATGCGGATTAACTATTAATGAATTAGTTTGGTAATTAATTATTAAGCAATTATTAATATTATTTTTTATATTATTAATTAATCCAGAGGAAGGCAAACATCTTCAGTGTATTCCTGCCACCGCTTCTTCTGATCTTCTTCTGTTAAGTCCCTATTATTTTTGTCTTTTATCACACCCACTTTGGCATGAAAGGTGCGTTTTAGGTTGCTGGTTTTCATAAAGAGATCTCTTGATTTACCCATTTGGTTAACTTCTTCAATCTCTTTACATTGCTCATTGTAGAATGTCTCCTTGTCTCTTCTTGCTATCCTCTTGAATTCTGAATTCAGTTGGACAAATCTTTTCTTATCTCCACTACCTGGACTAGTTTTAAAGCCTCGTCAGATAGCCAGTTTGACTTCTTACTTTTCTTTCTTTTAGGGATATTCTTTGTTGCTGTTTCCTGGATAATGTTGCAAACTTCAGTCCAAAGTACTTCAGGCATTCTATCTTCCATGTCTAGTTCCTTAAATCAATTCTTTACTTCCACTGCATATTCACAAAGAATAAAATTTGTTTTGGAACTACTTGGTCTGATGGTTTTCAATCTTTTCTTCACTTTAATTGTAAACTTTGCAATAAGAAGCTCATGGTCTGAGCCACAGTCAGGTCCAGGTCTTGTTTTTGCTGACTGTATAGAGCTCCTCCATCTTTAGCTGCCAAGTATATAGTCAATCTGATTTCTATGTTGTCCATCTGGTGATGTGCATGTGTAGCGTTCTCTCGGAGGCTGTTGGAATCGGGTGTTTACTACGACCAGAGAATTATCTTGACAAAATTCTACTAATCTCTGGCCTGTTTCATTTTGTACTCCAAGGCCAAATTTGCCAGTTATTCCAGGTGTCTTTTGGTGCCCTACTTTAGCATTCCAATCTTTTAGGATGACAGTAACATATTTTCTTGGTGTTATATCTATGTCTTCGTGGAACTGGACAACTTCAGCCTCTTCAGCATCCATGTTTGGAGCATAGACTTTGATCACTGTGATATTAAATAGCTTGCCTTGAATTCAAATTGAAATCATTCTGTCATTTATTGGGTTGTAACAAAGCACTGCTTTGGCCACTCTTTGATTGACTAGAATGGCTACTCCATTTCTTCTGCGGGATTCTTAAACACAGTAGAAGATCTGGTGGTTGTCTGATGTGAAATGTCCATTCCAGTAAATTTAAGTTCACATATTCCCAGGATATCAATGTTTAACTGTGTCATTTCAATCTTGACCACGTCTAGTTTGCCCTGGTTCATAGTTCTAACATTCCAGGTTTCTATTCTGAATTGGTCTTTGCAGCAGGGGACTTTCCTTTCCCCTCCAGACACATCCGCAGCTGGGTGTCCATTCGGCTTTTGCCCAACCATATCTTTTACATCTGGTGTTACTTTTTGTGTTATTTTTTTTGTGGATAAATGTAGGAACACTGATTGGATATTTGATAATATGGTAATTGTGTTTTGTTGACTGATTAGCTTTGTTCTTAAGTTAATGTATCATTTTTAAGATCCATGAAGATGACCCGTCCGGCTAAAATGTGTTGGGAAATGTATTAATATAGTAATTGGTATGCTGGATGCCAATATATACTCATAAGTTTGTAGTCCCACCGTGAATCCCAAACGGATATAAGGAGTATACATAGGAAGCCATGTTTCTGCCAGGAAGAAGAAGAATATACTGCTAGTTGGGTGAAATATATCTGTTGACAAATACTTTATTGTTATATCATTCTGTATGCACATTTGGAACTATTCTATAATCAATAAATATTATCCTCAATGTGCTACAGTATTATGTTTTTTGTCATTTTTTTCTGTGTCTAATACACAAAATCTATTTATTTGGGATTTAACATTCCCCACGAGTTGCATAGATAAAAAATAATTATTTTTTTGTGCAATATAAGGAAATATAAGAATGTTGAGAAGTTGGAAAACTATTATAGACCATTATATGTAACCACCTAATTTGTTACGACTATGTTAATCCTGATTTAAGAATACTCATAAGAATGATTTTTGTTTTCCCATTAAATTGGAATTTCCATATGCTTGCCATTATTTCTGTGATTATAATGTGCTCCATTTTGTCTGATATAAACATTTTACTTCACTGAATTATGTTTATTGGATTAATTAACCAGTTGTAATTCTCCTGCATTATATCAAACAGTTTCATGTTCATCTTCTGCTGGAAATTCAAATGACCACTTTAAGGTTGTATTACTAAAAAAATTACATTTTACAGCAGACGTGTTACTGTTTGGCTAAAATAGATAATAGTAAGCTATAAAAATATGACAAGTCAATAATTAGTATTATTGATTAATACCATGTGAGAGCTTTCCAACAATCATAGCTCCTTTGAATATAAAAAAATCAATTAGAAAAAAAGCTGATGAAAGCATTATCTGTAATTTAGACATTGTTCTGTAACTTGTCTTGTTGAAAATGTTATTCAAAATATAATAAAAACACGAAAGTAAAATTACCATTTATCGTAGTGTAACAGTTAAGATTTTGATCTTCCCAAAAAGCAACTTTGAGAGTATAACAAAATGTAGCTATTATTATAATATTCTTCCTTCTGTAATGAAGAAGAGATTTCGGCTGGGGTGAACAATGTGTATGATGATTTTAAAATGATTCTATTACACACAAAAAAAGTTTTACTGAATATATTTAACATTTAACATTGCAGTTCACATTAGCAAAAATATGTGATACTTTTATATCTTTTTTTGGGGGGATGTAGAAAATATAACCCAACTGGGGTCAGGAAGGAATTTTATTTTTTTCCCCTCTTTTGAGACATTTTGCTATGCTTCAATGGGATTCTTTTCTGATTGTCTTCCTGTGGATCAATTATTAATTCCCATATGTCAAAGATCAGAGGAGATCTAAAAAGGTAGAACTTAATGGACTAAAATTATTTTTTCAACCTCAATTACTATGTAACAATAAATGTTCAATAATAATAATTAATTACCCAATACATATCTAGAAAAAAAAGATAATATGGATGTTTGATGCATTCTTGTATTTTTGCGTCTTCTACCCACAGGGAATTACTTTGTGCGCCATTTTACACTTATTGCTTGGATTGCTCTATATTTTGATCTTATTTATACTTATTTAAGAAATTTGCAATGTACAAAATAGAAAAGCCGCTAGGCTCTACTCACTATGAGCCCGACTCAATTGAGCAATTGTAAGTTACTTGAGCCCAAATGTTAATTTGTTATTCAATTGACGTGTTTTTGCAATCTTTCACGTCCGCAAGAGTTACAATCACTAAAATCGCAAATCGCTATTCAATTTCTTACAATTCCCCAAGCCCGCAAATGTTCTCACACCCGTAAACGGCAAATGTAGAAGAAAATCCTACGAGTACCAGATAGGACTCGCAAAGGGGTTTAACCCCTGTCCGTAGCACTGTGAATGCAAATAAAAAATCAATACTGCACTATAAATGGCAGGGAAAGCGATGAAAGACATTAGAATTAATTGCACAACCGTCTCAAGCTCGCAAATTGGCAATAACATTTGTAATTTTTATGTGTTGTTTCAGGGTTATAGTGATTTCAGGAATCAATTAGTTAATACATATCGGGCCACCCACATAGACTAGAACAGTATTGGCATTCATTTTGATTATTTTGTATTTTGCCGTTTTGCAAATCCAATCGCATATCGGACCCCCAAATGCTAATTGATTGACATGTAACCTCCATGTTTTACTGCCGTAATGATGACGGTCTCATTTTCTATTGGCTGTTTCTAAATGGGTAGTTACGGCATTGCTTAATTGATCATGTTCCTGGCCTGAACTGCTACGCACGAGTGCATGGTTTCCGGTTTTGGCTTGAATTGAATAGCACAAAAATTGTAGCAGAGTTCAAGCCCGCAGCAAGCCTGCTGTTAGCTTTACACTAAAACTCCCACCACTTTTCAGCTAAGCATAAGTGCAGCAATATGATGGTAAACACATAGAGAACATAGAAACATAGCTTAATATAGCTTGTAATGGTGACAGAAACAATGAAAAATGGTCTATTGCCTTTCATGTTACCTTTCACCTTTAGCAAACTGGCTACACCTGATATATTCAAAATTATTACTTATTCTGTGTTTTACTGTAAAAATAATTTGCATAATTTATATTGGTTGGGTCAAGAACTTAACGTGGCCAATATAAACTTGAACCCAAAGTGGTAGCAGAAAGAGAACCTTAAATCAGGCATTTATAGGACCTTTGTTTTCCAGTAGTAAGGCTCAGAAATACTTCACCAGGCAGGGATCCAATTACAGTTGAGTAGCTTGGCTCCAAGCTGGGCAGATGGCACGACTGCATTGAAATAGTTACTCTTCCGAACAAACAGATTTAGCCTTCCAAATGGCCTCAGAAATACTGTACTATTTGCATCATAAATAAGATTCCTGAAATTTTGTGGTATTTGGGATTACTGACCATTTATACTGTATGATATATTGCCAGTGCTCGGATGTGAAATTAAACTTTCCTTTGTTCCTCTAAAGTTGTAATTATTAAAGAACTGTATAGTAATATATATCTATATAGATGTGTAGAGTTTGCATTTATTGCTGCAAGATCTCTGTTTCTAAGGGGGAAGTTGTCAAATGCAAAAAGTTCCAATTAAATGACAAACACCCTTCCATTATTCACTATCACTCCATCCTCAATCGCTGTTCCTTTGAGTATAAAAATCAATTTAGAAAATTCTGATGATGTTAATAAAATATTAGATTTACGCTCCCTCGGACCCCAAGCTTTCAGGAAGTATTGAAACTGGACAAAATAATAATATCAATAAACAGAGTCTTCCACAAATTGGTTTTATATTAATGGCTTGTTTTGTTGTTTAGTCAATCAGCCGTGACCAACTCTCTGTAACCCTATAGACTGCGGCACGCCAGCCACATCATTATGTCTCTGGTCCCGCTTATCCATAAGGTTTTCTTGGCAATGATACTGGAGTGGGTTGACAGTTCCTTCTCCAGTGGACCATAATTAGTTGGACTTATCTACTATGACCTGCCCATCATGGTATAGCTCACACCTTCATCACGACAAGGTAGTGATCCAGAAGGGGATTCATGGCTTCATATTCTTTAATAACATGTGCAGTTTTTCTAAAGTTGCTCTTTGTCAAAAACTTTTTGTCATTCATTTAAGTCTCAGTGGTAGTCAACCTGGTCCCTACCGCCACAAGTGGGCGATTCAAGCTTTCATGGTGGGCAGGAGGGCAATCGCTAGGTCGCATTGCTGACGAGTGACGTCACACGTTGGAGCACCACATTTGGCTGGTCAGAAAGCTGGTGATAGAGCCTAGGGACAGCAGTCAGGACCAGATCCCTATCTAGTAAGTACAGGGCGAGACATAGCTAGGGTCATATGATTTATGTAACCAGAAATGAGACAGGGTACATTGAGTTACTGCAGCACCGGTGGGCAGTGAGGAAATGTTACCATCGAAAGTGGGCAGAAGGTATAAAAGGCCTGACAATTCCTGAATGAAAGCATGTTTTGAACTTTAGGAAAGTTTTTTTATTGCATAATGAGTGATATGAATTACATCTTGAACTTTTATGATTTTGCATAAATATTCCTCTTTCCTCCGGTCTGTAAAAAGGGTTGTGGCTGATTGATAATTATTATGACCTATAACATATTCACATTATGTGCATAAAATGACTGGCAAAAGAATAAATGGTTATATTTTGTAGATTCGAGATGATTAATTATACAAAATATTTGGAGAGCATTTGAAAAAAAAACACACACACACACACACATATATATATATATATATATAAAACTTTTTTTCTTGATAATAACTCTAAAGCGCTTAAGCATCTCGCTCATAAACATCATTTGTTTTTGGCTCTCACATTATTGTGCTGTAGACTTATGTCACAATCATAAATAGGGCATAAAAATTTAGATGTGAGGGGCAGTAATTTAATCTTCAAGACATGTCTATTCTCAGTTGTAGTTCTTTACTAATGCTCGTGTTTATAGCTCTTTTTACATTTTTAATTATAGTATACCAAAAATTCAATTACAGAGTGTCATATATATTTCATCTAACAGCATAGTAATGGTAAGATAAATACAAATAAAGACTCTTAATAATGTGCTTAGTCGTGCAATAATAAACCAAAGTGTCACTGAGAGTATTGAATAACGGAAGTTTAAATGCACAGCTTATTATAGAAGGAAAATCTACATCTAGTGTGCAGGGTGAGGTGCAATCTCAAGTTATATATTTTGAAATATTTGTAGATATTTAATACAAAAACAACAAAAAATATAAATATTGCATTTTGTATAGTTTTACAAAAAATACGTTTTCGTGATAGATGGATGATGCACTTGACCACATGTTGTCTGTGATCAATCTACAAACATTGGAACTATTAATGTGCATTCATTTCATGACCTCATGAGGGATTAACATGATATTTGACAATAAGCATTACATGGTTAGATCAAGTAGATATTAAAGGCATATCTAAGATCTGGATTATGAGTGCATCTGAAAATCAGTTGTTTATGAAAAGTTTTTCTTGAATGAAAAAATACCAAAATAAACATTTAAACACCTACCTTGAAGTCAGCAAAATGTCTTTTAATTTCTGACAGTTGAAAATTAAGGTTAACACCCTTTCCAAACCCAGGCTAAATTAGCATAACATAAAAAAAAATGTTTTGGCCAATCAGGAGGAAGCAGTGGCTGAAACATTTGTATCACAACCTGGGGTTGCTGTCTGTGCTGAAAAGCAGCCTGGGATATGTAGTTTGGCACATGTTAGAAAGTGCTATGTATTTTCATATAAGAGTACTGTTCCATGGCTAAAACAGAGAAATGGTCACCTGGCTCACCCAACGTCTGGTCCCTGGTTATATATATATATATATATATATATATATATATATATACATATACATTTTTAATTTGTACCCTTCTCTTCATTCACTAGGTCTGCCACTGCTGAGTTGAGTGACTTATTTCTCGAGCTTACTGTTTTACTATGTTCTATTGTCAAGTGGATATGAAAAGTGGCAGTCTTTCAACATAACTAAATAGAGATCTTATCTGAATATATGGGTCCCCCATTTTATTTTGGTCTATAATCTTTTAAGAACAAAAATGAAATGTTTGCAGAACAGAGTACAATAGTTAAACATGAAAAACTGTAATTATTTATTTTAAAATGTAAAATATTTTTGAGCATTACTTCTTCACAAGTGCATACTATAAATATTACACTTCAGCAGTACTTAACATTCATTAAACTTCAGTATAATGCTTTGTATTGTAAATAACATGCTATTTATTGTAAGTGCATACAAATTACCATTTTTACAACAATCTGAGACACTGTCTTTTTTTTCATTAGCAATCTGAGAGCTCACTGGCTTTTCAAAGTGTTGTAAGTGTATTAAGACACATCAGGGATGTTTAATTAAAATAAATAATTGCTCCAGAGACATGTAATTATTGCCCTATAAACATGTGCCATGGTGTGCTTTAATGAATGTCTAGTGAGAGAATAACGTATAACTTTAACCATCACTATGCAACACTTGCAGAAGGATGGGACTAATCATTTGTACGCGACTTTTATCATCAAATGTTTTCACAATCTACTTTTTCTGCATATGTTGCATTTCCTGTTCAATAGATTAGCATCCAAATGCTGTGAAAAATAAACTTAATGTATCTAACATAAATGTATTTTTATGTAATAAATAACACAGCATAATTGTAATTGAAAGGAAAATACAGTATAGTGTACTACTAGGTGCAAAGACTGACATTAAAGGATTTCCAAAAGAGAACATACCATCTATAAATTTGATGGTGGTCTAATTTATATCTCACAGAAGTTTTACAAGTTTATTATGATAATAATCTGCGAAAATAAAATAAAAAAATACTTTACCTTAAGAGTAATGGAAGTATTGCCAAGTTAATTAACAATTGCCCATACTATTGAATTCCCACTTCTAGACTGGCACACGATTCAACAAACTGAATAAAGAGTCTTTGCTTCCTTTAGTAGGTCTGTATGTATGTGTATATATATATATATATATATATATATATATATACTAGCGACATGCCCGTCATAAATGACGGGGCAATAAAATTGTAAGGCAGGTAATGCTGTTTGGGCCAGACATTAATTTTTTTGGTGGTCCGAGATTCTTTGGCGCTCATTGCGAGCCTCGCGCTGAGTGCCTTCGGCGCTCATCGTGTGGCTCGCAATGAGCGCCTTCATCACTCATTGCGAGGCTGTTGGTTGTTGTATTTTTTTGTGATAGGCCCTTTTGCTGTTATTGTTTGGTCGGGCGGTGATCTGCTTTTTGCGCTGTGTATATGTTTTTTTGTATGCTAATTAAATAATTAATAAATTAATAAATGAATATACTTTACCTATTTGGAAGTAATATATGCAGGAAGCATTGTGCTGAAGAGCTGACAATCTGTTTTGATGTTCCTGCAGCATACAATGTAGGTTTGCACTGTTGTGGAGCTGAAGTGTAAGTGTCAGCAATGTGTGTAGTGTAAATAGGCTGCGTGCGCGAGGGAAAGCCGATAGGGTAGCTGTGTACTTCCGCATTGTGTAAGTTAGTGTTGTAAAATGGCAGCGAATGTGTATATGGTACGCGGCTGTGGATGATGTAGCATCCTTGGTAAGAGTATATCTTGTACCCCGTACAGCTTTTTTGAAAAGCCGTATGCGCTTGGTTGTGTTTTGCTTCATTAGCGTGCTGTAGCCTCGTTTTCATTTTTTTTGGCAGCCATTTTTCCTCTCGCTTAGGGGATTTTCATGTGTCTAAACTCGGGAATTTGGACTTAAATTGAGGTGTACCTTCACTTGCAGAGGTCCTGGGTGCCCCTCCCCCCCTGCTGTGGGTAAGCTTTTAATCTATTTTTTGTGTGTATTTATTGTGTTTTTAATGTTTTCAGGTGCGCACTGTTCGGCCGTTAATGTCGTATTTTTGCGAGGTCGTAATGTTTTTTTTCTAAGTCCCGAGGCTCGTATTTTTTTATGCTAAGTCCGTAAATTTTCCGTTGTAAGTCCCGTGGTTCGTATTTTTTTGTGTAAGTCCGTATATAGTGATTGCGTGTTAGATCTATTTTGGTAAAGTGCCGCTTGTGTGGGGGTTTGTAACCGCGTGTGAGGCGCCGTAGAGCCTCCAACTCTACAAATGTGGCCCCTCACTTTGCCGTTGGAGCCTTCACCTTCAGCAAATGCGGCCCCTCGCTTTGTAAGGGTCCGCATTTGCGGACCAAACAGCTTCCCTTGCAGTTCCCTTGAGTTGAGGGAAAGATGGATGGCGCTAAATACAGGGATATTCTTCCACAAAACCTGTACCACTCTGTGCGTATTTGAGGCTAGGATGGAGGTTCACCTTCCAGCAGGACAATGACCCCAAACACACTGCTAAAGCAACACTTGAGTGGTTTAAGGGGAAACATGTAAATGTGTTGGAATGGCCTAGTCACAGCCCAGACCTCAATCCAATAGAAAATCTGTGGTCAGACTTAAAGATTGCTGTTCATAAGCGCAAACCATCCAACCTGAAGGAGCCGGATCACTTTTGCAAGGAGGAATGGACAAAAATCCCAGTGGTAAGATGTGACAAGCTCATAGAGACTTATCCAAAGCGACTTGGAGCTGTGATTGCTGCAAAAGGTGGCTCTACAAAGTATTGACTTTAAGGGGTGAATAGCTTTGCACATTGACTTTTTCAGTTATTTTGTCCTATTTGTTGTTTGCTTCACAATAAAAAAAAAAAAAAACATCTTCAAAGTTGTGGGCATGTTCTGTAAATTAAATGATACAATCCATGTTAATCCCAGGTTGTGAGGCAACAAAAGACAAAAAATGCCAAAGGGGGGGTTAATACTTTTGCAAGGCACTGTATATGTTTCCTTCACTATGCTATGTTGATTCCCCTATATGTATTTACCTCATGATGTCAGACGCTGTGCCCACTATCTCTGCATCTGTTGTTTTTATTCAAACTGAGGGTTCCATCTCATGTCAGTATTGCTTCAGACTTGATAAAGAGAGGTTGAACCTCTTGAAAGCTAGTCATTATAAATAAGACGTTTGTCCAATACAAGGAGTATCAAATTATACTGCAAAACTCATTTTATAGATAGATAGATAGATAGATAGATGATGAATTATCCATGATTATTATTTCTGTTATTCCTTTAAAATGTAATAAAAACTACAACTAAACATGCCTGGATCAATGACATCTACAGTGTGAGTTTATCAAGATGATAACTTGTATTTCTGCAATTTTCTGCCAATAGTTTTTAAAATATCTTATGCGGCTGTGGATGATGTAGCGTCCTTGGTAAGAGTGTATCTTGTACCTTGTACAGCTTTTTTGAAAAGCCGTAGGTCCTTGGTAGTGTTTTGCGTCTTTAGGGTTTTCATTTTTTTCGGCGGCCATTTTTTCTCTCGCTTAGGGGATTTTCGTGTGTCTAAACTCGTGAGAGGTATGTATATGAGTTTTTATGCTATCCTAGGGCCAGTCAAATGTGTCTCTTCCCCAGTACTTGTAGACCCATTTTATGGTAAACTATTACATTTGCCTCTCTTGGCCTTGTAATTGGCTTAAATAAATCCCTGGTTTATGTCCATCTCCAACTGACATATCACAAATAAATTTTTAATTTAATTTTAAACAACCATCTTTGTTCTGATTTTCTTCAGTTTCAATAAAGGTTAAAATGTTATTAGTCTTTTCAATACAACTGTCAGGACCGTATATGATTTATTTTATATATGAAAGTCCTCTTTTCAATTTAGTGTAGCAAATAAAGAGCTTACATATTCTCTTGGATAAAACCTTCAATCATTTTTCAAATCTCCAGATGATTCTATTAGACAATGATGCATTACTTCTTCATACAGTAATAATTACTTTACTATCTCTCATCTGCATTTTTCTTGAGATGTCAAATTTGTTAATGGTATATCAGTATTACTATTTAAGAGTCAGCTCAGAAGAGGCAGAATGGCTTTACACCAACATGCACTGAAAGGAAAGGTTCAGTAGTTGATTCATGTTTCTCATCATAGGACCCATGTATCCCAAATGCTATAGTTATTAGGTAACATAGAGGCCGATTCAATTGAGCTATCGCAAGTTACTGTAGCCCGTAAGTGAGGCTCAAGTTAATTTGCTAATTAATTGGCGTCTTTTTGCGGGCACCGGATGGTTTACGGGTTACGGGCTTGAAAACTCTGCAATGGTTAAACCTGAAACTTACAGCCTCCCGAAGCCTTTGATCTTTCACTTACGCAAGAGTTATAATGGCTAAAATCACATATCGCTATTCAATTGCTCCAATTCCCCAAGGTCGCAAATGTTCTCACACCCGTAAATGGCAAATGTAGAAGAAGATTCTATGAGTGCTAGGGAGGACCCACAAGGGGGTTAAACACCTGTTCAGAGCACTGTAAATGCAAATAAAAAATCAATACTGCACTGTAAATAATGGAAAATGAAAGGCATTAAAAATTTTATTATTTTGTATTTTGAGGGTTTGCGTATCCTATCGCATATTGGACCCCCAAATCTAATTGATTGACATGTAATCTCCATGTTTTACTGCTGTATGGGAGGTTACGGTCTTGCTTAATTGATCCTATTCCCCCCCTGAACTGCTACAAACCAGTGCATGGTTTACGGAGTCGGCTTTGGGCCCGTAACTTGCGGGCTCCTTTATTTGAATAGCTCCAAAATTGGAGACGAACAGCCAGGATCCCGCGAGATGCGGGCTTGCAATTGAATCGGGCTCATAGTTTGCTTCTGTAACTATAAAAAACAACAACTTTAAAAGTAAGTCATCAATGTTCTGCAATCATTTTATTCAAGTATATGAAATCATCCTTTTACTTTCAAATATTATCTTTAGACTAGCGAATTGCCCGTCAAAAGATGACGGCAATGAAATTGTTAGGTAGCTAATGCTGTTTGGTGTATAATAATGAAATATATAATACATTAATAAATGAATATACTTTACGTATTTTGAAGCATTGTGTTGAAGAGCTGCAAATCTGTTTTGATGTTGCTGCAGCATTAGTGGTGTGGAGCTGCTGTGTAAGCGTGATGAATGTGTGCAGTGTAATAGTGTGCGTGCGCGAGACGAAACCGTTAGCGTAGTTGTGTACTTCCGCATTGTCGTAAAATGGCGAGTAATGTGTGGTATGCGTCATAGCGGAATATCCGTAGGTCTTTTGTGGTGTTTTGCGTGTTTAGAGTGCTGTAGCCTCGTTTTCGTTTTGTTCGTTTTGTTCTCTAAACAAATATTGAACAATATCTTCATATTATACTGCAAATGTGTAATTATTTATAATATACATGAAAATCATCACAATGTACAACCCATTTTCTTACATGTCATGTTCCAAATGTTTTTTTAATAGTAAGAATAAACAATTTGTATATGCAAAACCAATAAATTTAGACATAAATAAATAATAAACGGCATGAAATCACAAATATAATAATAACCCGTGTTATTTTTTGTTTGTTGATTTTCTGCATTGTTACAGTGCCTTGCAAAAGTATTTACCCCCTTTTGCATTTTTCGTGTTTTTTTGCCTCACAACCTGGAATTAACATGGATTGTTTGAGGATTTTCATCGTTTAATTTACAAAACATGCCCACAAGTTTGAAGATGTTTTTTTTTATTATTGTGAAGCAAACAACAAATAGAACAAAATAACAGAAAAAGTAAATTTTCATAACTATTCACCCCCCTAAAATCAATACTTTTTAGAGCCTCCTTTTGCAGCAATCACAGCTCCAAGTCGCTTTGGATAAGTCTCTATGAGCTTGCCACATCTTACCACTGGGATTTTTGCCCATTCCTCCTTGCAAAACTGCTCCAGCTCCTTCAAGTTGGATGGTTTGCGCTTGTGAACAGCAATCTTTAAGTCTGACCACAGATTTTCTATTGGATTGAGGTCTGGGCTTTGACTAGGCCATTCCAACACATTTACATGTTTACACATTTACATGCTTTAGCAGTGTGTTTGGGGTTATGGTCCTGCTGGAAGATGAACCTCCATCCTAGCCTCAAATCACGCACAGAGTGGTACAGGTTTTGCTCAAGAATATCCCTGTATTTAGCACCATCCATCTTTTCCCTCAACTATGACCAGTTTCCCAGTCCCGGCTGCTGAAATGGATGGATGGTGTTCTTTGGGTGATGTAATGTGTTGGGTTTGCACCAGACATAGCGTTTTCTTTGATGGCTGAAAAGTTAAATTTTAGTCTCATCAGACCAGAGCACCTTCCTCCATACATTTTGAGAGTCTCCCACATGTCTCCCACATGTGCCATTTTGTTTTTTGCTGAAAGTAATGGCTTTCTTCTGGCCACTTTGCCATAAAGTGACAAATTGAGAGGAAGGAAAGAAAAAGTATCCTTTTATGTTGAAGTGCACACCCTCTGCCCTAATAACAATATAGAACAGCAAATACGTAAAACTTAACGTTTATTGGTAAATATTTAAAATAAATTGTTAAAATCCTGAAATACTGACGAGATCCGATCAGTAGTGATAACTGAAATAATTGTAAGGGCTTCCTTGATTTAGGGGTAGAATTAGGAATCTGTGGAAATAAACACTAGATCCTCATATATATAATGACTAGTGACTATAAAGTGCAAAGTAATAATAGGTTGAATACTAATATACAGCAGAAATGCAGGTCCAAGCTATAGGGCCTATATGTTTGCTATATGTGTATTCCATATAACCAAAGTGGCTGGTGCTAGTGTTAATAGTAACAGTGATATCACTTATAAATATTGCACCTTCATGTAGCTTATAACATATATTATAAAGTGCCAAGTGCCAGTAACAATTAAATAAATATAATATAATGTTGGATACCATATAAATAAAGTGCTGGTGCTTGCTGAGGATATTGTAAGTTCCACAGTACAGCTTTGTTGAGGAAAGGCCTATATTATGATATATTATGAATGATCAGTATCACTACACGAACTTGAGAGCTGGATAGAGATCTTGTATAATTCCCCATTAGCTTGATGATAAGTATAAACTATAAATTGAAAGTTTTGAGTATGTGGGAATCATATTATTCGATCGTTATTGCTTTAGATAGTATTTCTATAATTTTGCACAGCTCCTGAGTCCCTAAACTACCCGCGCGTTGTCTAGGCGTCTACGTGTGACGTCATAGCGCAACGTTGCGGCGTAAAACGTGCAACCCGACGCACGTTTCTGAATATTTCATCAGGGGTTACCGGAGGAGTCTCTTAAGGAGCTATTTATGCTCAATGGTTGCCATAGCAACCTCTGGGACTAGTAAAATCAAATAGTAAAAGGGGAATTTATAGTAATTAAAATCTTGCTGATAATATGATGGGATTTTGGCACAATAAAATAATATTGTTACTATTACAAAATTATGGAGAGCAGAATAATATTTAATGCAGAAAATAGAAATAGGACAGAGTCCTTTATATAATGCAACTTTAACAATGGTAGGTATATATAGTTTATTAGAATAAAATGTTTATATTCATGTGCTTGAAAAAGGAGATGTTATATGACTCAACAATTGGCCTAACATATACGTGGGGCATTGGTATTTTAAACAAATATATATGGATGGTTATTTACTATTCCATTATTATGTGATGTTCAACCACAAAAATAGACTTACTATTAGCCATTTGTAAATATAAAATATATTGGATAGAATGACACTTCTCTACAATGATTACCTCCTTATTTATTTTCCTTATTACCTTTACGGTTATTATGCAGGGAATATGGAGGCAAAAATTTTTATAATGCCCTTGTGGCATAATTTTTCACATTCATCAAATGAAGTAGTATATCGGAAATTTCTGCGTATCCTGAATGTTAAATGGAGGCCCTAAATAAATGGTGTGAAAGTGAATCCATCATTTAGGCCCCACGGTTTTTTGGTCTTAAGTGTAAAGATCCAATAGGCCTCCTTTTTTAGTAGTTCCCTATCAATGTTACCTCTTCTAATGTTATGTTTGACACCGTCAATGGCTGTAAAAGATATACACCTAAGGTCTCCATTATGGTGAGAATTGACATGGTTGGCCACTGGTGTGTCATATTCTTTGGTAATGCTGTATATATGTTCTAAGATTCTGCGTCTTAGTTCTCTACCAGTTTTTCCTACATAATTTATACCACATTTACAAAGCATGAGATATATTACCCCTTCAGTTTTGCATGTTATTAACTGTTGGATCTTAAATTTGTCAATTCTCACCATAATGGAGACCTTAGGTATATATCTTTTACAGCCATTGACGGTGTCAAACATAACATTAGAAGAGGTAACATTGATAGGGAACTACTAAAAAAGGAGGCTTATTGGATCTTTACACTTAGGACCAAAAAACCGTGGGGCCTAAATGATGGATTCACTTTCACACCATTTATTTAGGGCCTCCATTTAACATTCAGGATACGCAGAAATTTCTGATATACTACTTCATTTGATGAATGTGAACAATTATGCCACAAGGGCATTATAAAAATGTTTGCCTCCATATTCCTTGCATAATAACCGTAAAGGTAATAAGGAAAATAAATAAGGAGGTAATCATTGTAGAGAAGTGTCATTCTATCCAATATATTTTATATTTACAAATGGCTAATAGTAAGTCTATTTTTGTGGTTGAACATCACATAATAATGGAATAGTGAATAACCAACCATATATATTTGTTTAAAATACCATTGCCCCACGTATATGTTAGGCCAATTGTTGAGTCATATAACATCTCCTTTTTCAAGGACATGAATATAAACATTTTATTCTAATAAACTATATATACCTATCATTGTTAAAGTTGCATTATATAAAGGACTCTGTCCTATTTCCTGCATTAAATATTATTCTGCTCTCCATAATTTTGTAATAGTAACAATATTATTTTATTGTGCCAAAATCCCATCATATTATCAGCAAGATTTTAATTACTATAAATTCCCCTTTTACTATTTTATTTTACTAGTCCCAGAGGTTGCTATGGCAACCATTGAGCATAAATAGCTCCTTAAGAGACTCCTCCGGTAACCCCTGATGAAATATTCAGAAACGTGCGTCGGGTTGCACGTTCTACGCCGCGACGTTGCGCTATGACGTCACACGTAGACGCCTAGACAACGCGCGGGTAGTTTAGGGACTCAGGAGCTGTGCAAAATTATAGAAATACTATCTAAAGCAATAACGATCGAATAATATGATTCCCACATACACAAAACTTTCAATTAATAGTTTATACTTATAATCAAGCTAATGGGGAATTATACAGATCTCTATCCAGCTCTCAAGTTCGTGTAGTGATACTGATCATTCATAATATATCATAATATAGGCCTTTCCTCAACAAAGCTGTACTGTGGAACTTACCATATCCTCAGCAAGCACCAGCACTTTATTTATATTGTATCCAACATTATAATATATTTATTTAATTGTTACTGGCACTTGGCACTTTATAATATATGTTATAAGCTACATGAAGGTGCAATATTTATAAGTGATATCACTGTTACTATTAACACTAGCACCAGCCACTTTGGTTATATGGAATACACATATAGCAAACATATAGGCCCTATAGCTTGGACCTGCATTTCTGCTGTATATTAGTATTCAACCTATTATTACTTTGCACTTTATAGTCACTAGTCATTATATATACGAGGATCTAGTGTTTATTTCCACAGATTCCTAATTCTACCCCTAAATCAAGGAAGCCCTTACAATTATTTCAGTTATCACTACTGATCGGATCTCGTCAGTATTTCAGGATTTTAACAATTTATTTTAAATATTTACCAATAAACGTTAAGTTTTACGTATTTGCTGTTCTATATTGTTATTAGGGCAGAGGGTGTGCACTTCAACATAAAAGGATACTTTTTCTTTCCTTCCTCTCAATTTGTCACTAAGTTGTTTATATCCTTAAGGAGCACCCCTTGTGTATATCCCAGATTTCCCTTATACCTTGAGCCACCTAATGTCTCTATTTTGTATCCACTTTGCTATAAAGCCCAACTCTATGGAGCGTACGGCTTATTGTCGTCCTATGTACAGATACTCCAGTCTCTGCTGTGGAACTCTGCACCTCCTCCAGGGTTACCTTAGGTCTCTGTGCTGCCTCTCTGATTAATGCCCTCCTTTCACGGTCCGCGAGTTTTGGTGGGCGGCTGTTTGCTGTTGTGCATGTTCTTTCCATTTGTTTATGATAGATTTGATGGTGCTCCTGGGGATCATCAAAGATTTGGATATTTTTTTATAACCTAACCCTGACTTGTACTTCTCAACAACATTGTCCCTTACTTGTTTGGAGAGTTCCTTGGTCTTCATGGCAGTGTTTGGTTAGTGGTGCATCTTGCTTAGGTGTTGCCACCTCTGGGGCCTTTAAAAAAAGGTGTGTATATGTAATGACAGATCATGTGACACTTAGATTGCACACAGGTGGACATCATTTCACTAATTATGTGACTTCTGAAGGTAATTTTTTGCACCAGAGCTTTTTATGGGTTTCATAACAAAGGGGGTGAATACATACGCACATGCCAATTTTCTGTTTTCTATTTCTAAAAAATAGTTTTACGTATATATTTTTCTAATTTCACTTCATCAACTTAGACTATTGTGTTCTGATCCCTCACATAAGATTCAGATTAACAAAACATTGAAATTAGGACTGTAATGTAACAAAATAGGTAAAAAGTCAAAAGGGTGAATACTTTTGCAGGGCACTGTATCTTACAGGAATATTTTTTTTTTGTTTTATTATTTTTTATTAACATTCCATTATATTTTTTAGCTGCATATTCTCTTATTTTTTTCATTCCACATATTTTCTAAATGTACAGAACACTGCATTATATTTTTATTTTTGGGAAAATTACAAAACCTCATTGTATACAATATTTTTAGTAAATACTCTCCCATCATCTAATAGTTCACCTCAAATTTCTGTTTTTTTTTTCACAAACACTTTAATTTCTAATGGATTTTTACATCTAGAAAATGCCACATATAGTTGACCATGTGCAAATACTGGTTCCTTCAAAAACAGACAAACTAAATTAAACGTTTCACCTTGTGATTTATTTATAGTCATGGCAAATTCCATAATAATTGTGAATTGTCTTCTTTGAAGTACAAACAAGCTACTTTCGATTGGAGCCAAATCTATCCTTGGAATAAAAACTCTTTCACCTTTATGTGTACCATTCAGAATTTCAGCATGTTTGAAATTATCTTTTAAATCCTGAGCAATTAATCTGGCCCCATTACAAAGTCCTTTTTTGGGGTTCATATTTTGCAGTTACATAATGATTGCCCCATTTTTTAGCTGCACAATTTGTGGTGGCATTCCAAATGGTGTTAATGAATTTATAAATTCAGTTGAAAAGTTTGTCTCACTCTGTTTGTCATCAACTAGTAGGCAATCTGCACTGTAATATTTCTCTTTTGTTCCATCTATTAATTCCAAAATTTCCTTATTCATTATTTTATTTTTGATGTTAATATGACTTTTTGTGCAAGCTCTGTATAATCATTGCTAATTATTTCATTTTGGAATATAGCTGATATTATGAAATCCTTACAAATTATTGAAGATTGCATTTCCACAGTATCCTGTGGTAAATTTGTTATTACTTCTGTTTTGCCTTCACCAATTTGAATTAACCAATCATTTAATTGATTTTGACCTTCCGATCTCATATTTTTCGCTAATTTAAGATGTCTAAATTATTTTCATAGTGGACTTGACTTTAAACATGTTTCAACAATGTCTGTTCGATTTCCATGGACAACAACAGGTAATGTTTGCCTAAAATCCCCACCTAACAACATAATTTTCCCCCAAAAAGGCAAATCATTAACCATAATTTCACGTAACAAACAATCTATACATTGAAGAGCATGGCAATACATCATTGTTGCCTCATCAATTATAATTAATTCATTTTCTTATATTTGTCGTGTGAAATTATGTCATTCTAATATTCGATGTATCAAAAATGCACAGTTCTACCACCTTCCAACAAAAGTGCAGCAATTCCAGTAGTTGCAAATTAAAGTACAATTTCACATTTACCTCTAATTAAACTCATCAATAAATTATACAAATAAGTTTTGCCGATCCACCTGGCCCATCTAGATAAAAACCCAATTGCAATTTATTAAAAGTAGCAATTTTTTCTTGTGCTTTTTGTTTTTCAACAACAGAGTCATACTGTTCATAGTTTATTTCATCTAAAAATTCTGGATCTGGCAGATTAAACGTTGCACAACTTAAGCCATGACAATGAAAGGCCCCTTGAATTTCCATTAATCATTTCAATTCTGCAGTTGACTCACTATAATCTTTCAAAAAGTCTTCACAGATTTTTAATTACATTTTTTTGCCACAAAGATAATGCATTAGGTACATTACAAAATATGCAGACTTTTCCCTCATTTGCCTAGGCATTTGACATAGTACTGCTTCGTCTAAACATCTCTCCCATCCAGTATCATCTGCAAGGACGTTTCTTTGTCGCACAGCTAATTGAAAGGTATCATAAACTATGTCTTTCACAGTTCTCAAATGTTCAAAACTTTGTGCACCAGGAACATTTGGAAGGAGTAAACATAAACAAAAATGTTCAATGTCTCTTGGACTAATGGTATAAATCCTTGGAATCATTTTATTACCACTCCTTTTTCTTTTTCGCCATGCCCCATTAATGAAAACATATTGATATGGAATCTCAATGTATAAGAATTCCCTTGCATCACTTTCTTTACATTTTAATGTAAACCAATCAGTAAGTGTCGTTTCTCTATTTTCATTTTGTTTCAAGAGCATTTCTTTCATCACCAGCATTAAAATAAACTAACTGTCTTTGTGTCAAATGAATAGCTAATTGATAAACTGCATATGACTGATCATGCATTTCAAATTTCAAAAGGTGCCACATTGCTTCTGGAGCACTTACATACCGAGCATCTACACAACAGGAAAGTTCATCATGTAAAATTTGATTTTCTTTTTCATTTTGTTCACTTTGCACAACTACAGTTTCTGCATCATATCATTTGTAAATATATTTATACACATATTTAATTGATTTGATTGAAGTGTGCATTGTACTTCATCAGCAAATGTGGATGATATGGAGCAACATATTGATTATCTACATATCGAAAAATTGCAGTTTGACCTTCTCTTCTTCGATATCCATCAAAATTTGCTAATGTTTTTACTCTAAATTCTTTATGGAAATCTTTACTGCATTTATCATTTTCCATAAATGGTGACTGAGGATTTATATCTCCTCATGGGCCATGAATCACGAGATGTGTAATAATTTCATAAAGTGTAGCATATTTTTGTGGATCTGGTAGTTCAGCACTAATAACTGAATCCACGCGATCAGCAGAATTCAATTTATCTTTTTCTTGAAGGATTTAAAGAATTTGTGCATGTGGTCCTCAAGTCCTCTTTTTTGAAATTCTATAGTATAAACATAAGCCACACACTTACCAAATAAATTACCAAAATTTATGTCATACAGTATATCAATGCTGATAGCGTTATTTTGAAAACTCTAACCACTAAATCTGGTCTATCAGAAACACTTGGTCCAGCTTGCAAATTGTCCACAATCACCGACCATTGTGGATTGCATGTATATGTAATAAATACATCTGGTTTCCCAAATTTAGTAACAATAGCCATAGCATCATTGTATTTTTCTCTCATATTGTGAGTAGATCGTTGAAAGGAAGATGGCAAAATGATGGCTAGGCCAGCTGAAAGTCCTCTGTTTGTAGCAACATCAGCTACGTAATCCATAATTCCAAAATATTGTTCAACACGTAGCTTCCTTTGTTGATATTTAATACAATTTAGATTATTTGCTTCTACTTGAAGATATGAAACACTGTTGTGTCAGTTTTCCACCATATAAAATGGGATTAAATTTATCTTGAATAGCAGTTTGAGCACCGTTATATTCAAGCATTGAAATATTATTTCTTACAAGAAGTTTACTATTGTAATAACTTGGAAGTATTAATTTAGGTTGCCATCCTGCCTCATTATTTGTATAAAAAATAGGATATGTTATTGGATCCAAAATAGTACTTAAAATACTAATGTTAATAAAAGGTTGCTCTTGATTACTCGGATATATTCTAATATCGCACTGAAATGGTGGTTCACCATCGTAATTTTGAAACAGCATCGCAACCTCATTAGATGTTGGTAAATTATAACAGCGTTTATGACAATGACGATCTCTTCGAAGAACCATATTTACTCTTGGGATAGGCAAATTATTTTGTCCAGCATGACTCTGTTGTTCCCGTTCTACCTCAGATCATTTTTTATAAGCTTGAGTATATGGGTTTTTGCTCATAATATTATCAAGCTCTTGAAAAACAGTGGCTAAGTATTTTTTATTTTTAGAAAGCTTCATACGTTATTCAACCGCTTCCATTGCATCTAGGACATTTAGTTTTAAAATAAAATACATTTTCTTTGCTCTCCTACTTCTAGGTGTAAATGAGAAGTACAGTGGTAAATTTGGCTTTGGACTTTAAAACAGTAAGGGCCATGTCCTGGAACATTAGCAGCTTATTTTGCACCAATAGAAGCAAATGAAATAGCATTGTTGTAAGACTGTATGTTTTGTTTGAAATTACTATAATTTGGAAATGTAGATATGCTGGGAATTCATCTCATTCTCAAAGTCTTACTTTTCCTTTCTGGCAACAACTAATAAACTGCCCATCTCAAGGTTTTTCCTGTTTAAAATTATCACCTTCCACCCTAACAAGCTCATCACCTCACTCTCCCTCCTTTACCACACACAATACGTTTAGGTTGTAAGTCTGCAAGTTTTAATCCTGCAGGGTGCTTTGGGGAAAGCACCATGGACACTGGATTTGAGGCTCAAAGACAGGGCCCTCCTTGCTTTGTTATGTTTTGATTTGTATTTACCTTTGACTGGAACTTATCTTATGTACAGGGCTACGGAATATGTCGGTGCGTTACTTATAGTTACATAGATACAGAGTAATTAAGGTTGAAAAAAGACTTTCAGTCCATCAAGTTAAACCTTTTAAGATCTCCTCTGATCTGCAATATGAGGATTAGTTATTAATTAATTAGTTGTTAATTGTTAATTAATTATTAATCAACTATGTATTTATTTTTATTTATTTTTTATTATTAATTAATCCAGAGGAAGGCAAACAGAAAAAAAAACAAAGTGAAACTTAACCAATCGTCTCAAAGGAAAAAAAAAAAAATTCCTTTCTGACCCCAGATACTGGCGTTAGGATTTCTCCCCTGGTCAATACACTCTCTCTAATTATCCATTGCTGCTGCTTGGCTTTGAGCACTTTTACCTAGGTGGTTGTCCACTAGTACTCCCAAATCCCTTTCAATATCTGATACCCCTATATTTGCTCCATTAAGATTATACATTGCATGGCTATTTTTCCTTCCCAGATGCCTAACTTTACATTTATTCATATTAAATATCATCTGCCATTTAGATGCCCATTCCTCAATTTTCTGTAAATCCATTTGAAGGGAAAGCACATCATTATCTGATTTAATTACCTTGCACAACTTTGTGTCATCAGCGAAAATGGAGCCACTACTTTACAGTCCCACCTCTTAGTCATTAATAAATATGTTAAAAAGGAGAAGACTTAATACTGATCCCTGAGGAACCCCACTTACCACATTAGTCCAATATGAGTATGTTCCATTTACAACAACCCTTTGCTTTCTGTCCTTTATTATTATTTTGTTAGCATCAACTCTGTTCCTTATAAACATCACTTATTTTTTTTTCATTTGTAATTGAATTAATTATTATCCAACAAATTCATAAATCTGTTCTAATTCCTATAGTTCACAAAATGTATGTACATTATTATTATTATTTAGTAAAAAACAAACAATTTTCTGGCTTCTAAATATTGGTATACATGAATAATGTTGTTAATAAATATTTTTTAAAGTTTAAATTAAATTGTAATAATGTCCATAACTTAATATTGATTTTCTAAATTAATTAATTAATTAATTAATTAAGAAGTAATTATACTTTACCTATTATCTGTAATTTGCAGAATTCAAAATTCTACAGAGCTAAGAATCTCTCTCTGGAAATTACACCAGCAGATAAATGTCTAGTGAAACTATTCATCAACTGTGCAGAAAGTGAGAAAGATCTGGAAATTATCCAGTATATATAAAATCTAGCTCACACATGCGCAATACTGCAGTCGCAAGACAAAATCGTTAGTTAACTGGCTGTATGGGGGCAAAAATTGTGCGCAAAACTTTCTGCACATGCGCTATTTTCTCACTTTGCAAGTCTTGCAACGGCGGGGCTGGTAATGTGGGACTAAGCCACACTTTGCAGGCCTCGCGATCTGTGGTCAAGCGGCAGTTTGCGACCATCGCCATGTGGTCGCCTTTGGTGCTCATTGCGAGCCTCACCATGCACGCTACTTACATGTTAAACTCTCCACTTTTGGCGCACATTGTAGGCCTCTCAATGAGCACCTGTGGCATCCGCTGTTGCCGGCTTAGGCGCACTTTGAGAGTCTCATGACAGCAAGGCTCGTAACGTGGGGCTAAGCCACACTTTGCGGGCATCGCAATCGGCGCTCATTGCAGGCCTCGTTATGGCGAGGCTCGTAATGTGGGGCGAAGCCGCACTTTGCGGGCCTCATCTTCGACGCTCATTGTGGGCCACAGCATGCGCAAACCTGCAACTTTGCAAGCGTTACAAACTCGCAGTACGACAACTATAAAGGTGATTCTGACATTGGTTCCCAAAATTTGCTTTGATGAAGCACTCAAAAATTATAGGGGGCCTTAGGGGATACAAGCATATAGCTGATGAGGGCTTTGTGAATCAACTAATAATTTTGTTTTACGTGTTTTGTAATGGTCTTTGGTACACTGTGTCCTTAATTCTTTGTATTAAAATTAAATATTGTTTAATCATTTTTGGTTATGCCAACTGGTCTGTAGATCACGTGAGTTCATGGACCACAATTTTGGAGAGCCTCTGATCTATGATATTGTATTACAAATAAAAATGACATTTGACATATTTACTACACAACTGATAATAATCACATATATAGTTGTGAGCGTACGGGCCGTTGCTCACGCTTGCGGGCTCGCAAAGCGAGCCGCGGCCCTCGCGTAGCGAGCCGCGGCCCTCGCGTAGCGAGGTCACTGGGCAAGGGCCTCAGTTGCTGGCGAGGTCACTGGGCAAGGGCCTCAGTTGCTGGCATGGAGCGCCTTCGGCGCTCCATGCCAGCAACTGAGGCCCCTCGAAAAGCGAGGGCCTCAGTTGCTGGCGAGGTCACTGGGCAAGGGCCTCAGTTGCTGGCATGGAGCGCCTTCGGCGCTCCATGCCAGCATCTGAGGCCCCTCGCGAAGCGAGGGCCTCAGTTGCTGGCGAGGTCACTGGGCAAGAGCCTCAGTTGCTGGCATGGAGCGCCAAAGGCTCGCCTTGACAACAACTGCGACCCTCGCAAAGTTCACGTCGCTACTCAAAAGACACGACACACAAATTCCGACACTCGCTAAATTTTACGAGGAACGCAAACAACCTACGACACACGTACACACACATTACGCCCTCGCAACACTTGGACGCAACTCGCGAATTTCAAACACAATACATACACACACCACAGACATACAAACATTACCTACAGCAAAGGTAGCATCCAGGACCTCAAAAATACAACTTACACCTTCATTTCACTCAAAATAAAAGAGTTTACACACTAAAAAAATTGATATGCGAGACAAACAATGGCCGACGAACAAAACGAAAACGAGGCTACACACGCAAACACCATACGAAACACGTTACCACACATTACGACCTCGCAAACATCGGACGCAACACGCCGACATAAAAACATTTAAAACACAATAAATACACACAACACACACATAAAAAGCTTACCTACAGCAAGAGGAACCATCCAGCACCTCAAAAAAACAAGTTACACCTTCTTTTAAATAAAAATAAAACACTTTAGACACTAATAAAAACGCTAAGCGAGAGAAAAAATGGACGACGGACAAAACGAAAACGAGGCTACAGCACTCTCCACACGTAAAACACCACACTCGCAAAACACCACACGAAACTCGAAAACCACTACAAAGCAACAACGGACAATACGCAAAGATGCACAACACACATAAACCGCCATTTAACGCAAATGCGGAAGTACGACACTATGCTAACGGTTTCGCCTCGCGCACGCACAGTATTACACTGCACACGTTCACCACGCTTACACAGCAGCTCCACAACACTAATGCTGCAGCAATGTCAAAACACATTCACAGCTCTTCAACACAATGCTTCAAAATAGGTAAAGTATATTCATTTATTAATGTATTATATCTTTACTATTACACACCAAACAACATTAGCTCACTTACAATAACATTGCCGTCATTTTTTTACGGGCAAGTCGCTAGTTGTTATATATTGTCTTGCATTTGGCAGTCCTTACAATATTATGCTTTGTAAGCAATATTCATACAGTATAGTTTTTAAACCATGAAATACATATTTTTTCTTGCACAAACCTTTATATTGTTGTGCTGTGAATGCCATTGGCATTTAAAACAATACAAAAAATAAACAAGTGAAAACATATCTGATTTAAAAAGGATGGAATATTCACAGTGTTTTTTTTAAAAAAAATATAAAGATTCTTTTTTATGTTGTAGTAAGCTATTGCCATTTGTGTGACAGCTTGGAAAACATAAGATTGAATGGACAATTAATAACACTGTCTATATATAAATATGAATAAATAAGTAAATTGCCAACATTCCTAACACTGTTATTGAAAAAAAAAACTATTTATATACAGTGACTGTTTTATCTATGTTTGTCCAACATTGAGTTACTTCATATTAATCCTTTAAGTGCCAGGGACTAAGCGACCTTTTAGGACCCCAAGACACATTTTTCAACATTTTGCTATGAATATTTTTTTATATATTCTACGTGGAAAACTATATATTGTTTTTTTAACATATGTTCAACTTTCTTTCGTTATGATTGCTATTTATGTGGAGTGTCACATTTAATATTTACAATGCAATATATGAAGCTGAAAAAAAATTCTCTTCATTTTGGGTACTGATTTATAATAACAATGCAATTATATAAAATACATTCTACCCTTCCTCCAAGGGCACTCATGCTTTATTTGGAGTGGAGGGGCTCACTGTTGCTTATAGTATAGCAGAGAGGGTGTGCACATCTGGCTCAGGTGCAGGTTCATATCTCAATACTGAATCTCTCCCAGGTCACCTATGATTGTGTGATGTCACCCATAGGTGGGATCATGTGGTATCACAGGGACATAGTTACATTATGTCTTGAGGGTGGGGTCATATGATATCAAGGTACATGGAATGTCTCACCACTTGACCAGTCTCAATGTTGAGATATGGAGCTGCATCTGAGCCAGCATGTACTCAGCCCCTTTGTTACACAACCTGCAAATCATGAGTCCCTCCACCCCCAGAAACTCCAGGGCAGTGCAGTACCATTGGAGAAAGGGTATATGTGTTTATATATTATATAATCGCATGAGTTGTTATAGAGCAGTACTCCGGAATGGCAATCCTATGTTTTAGTAAGAGGATAATTATTAAGCTTATTGCTGAAATTAGAATAAAGTCAAATATGTGTACGTGAGAGCTTCAAGGTTGATCATCATGCTGATCAAGGTGTGTTTCATAAACTTCTTGATTCTTGACCACCCCCCCCCCCACCATAATGTTTTCTACCTAGTACGGAACAATGTGACCAATTAACACAACACACAAACAGTGTAACTCTTAGTACAATGGAATGTCTGGAGATATGGTTTCCAAAACGGGACACAATATTGTAGCTGAAGCACAGTATGCTAGCTGAATGTAAAAATGCATTATTTAGATAAAGTTGGAGGCACAGGGTAGAGTTTGGTTTTATGATAAAGAAATAATGGTCTCAATCAGAAATGTGCAATATCAGAGACACAGAACTATCTCACAAAACCTGAAGACCCAATGCAATTGTTGATTGATCGCCGATTTCCTGCGATCGAGTTACGTCAATTTAATTGGCTGGCACCACAAATCAACCCCCTTCGTGCTAAATGCAAACCATGCTATCGGCAGTATGCTTGAACAGGATAGCCGCCGTAACACGTGTTTCAAGCCGCAAACTCGGAACACTGTAAATGCAAATATGTAAATGATGGGAAACACAATGGGTGACATTTTGATTAAAAGCACAACATTCACAAGCTTCCACTTTGCCAAAATACAATACTTTATTTCACGTTTAATTTTCGTCCAGATTCCTACTGGCTTAAATGACCTTTAAGCCCGTAACTCGTTATTAAAGCTCGTAGGACTGCAATGAAATATGGGTTTTGAATTCCAAAGTCATACATGCTTGGAGGTTGAAGCCTGTAGGACTTTAGGACGAAAATTGAACATGAAATAAACTATTTATGCCGCTTTGAGAGTTGGGGAATGTAGTGCTATTAATTCTAAGACCTAAAATCACTTTCACCTAATAAATCTCACCTAATAAAACTTTCACCTAATAAAAGTACAGGTTTACTTTTTTATTTGATTAATAAGTGCTACTATTTGTAAGTAAGCCCTTTGCGACACCTCCTTGGTATAAGCAACCTGTGGTACCCGTTTAGCCATTTACGGGCTTGCGATTGAATAGCGATTAGAGATTTTTTGCGGCCGCAACTCTTGTGGCTGTGAAAGATCAAAGGCTTCGAGGGAAGTAACTTGCGATTAGCAGAATCGCAATGGAAAGTAGTGCGCAGCAAGTAACGCGATCAGATCGTGCAAACGGAAGGCAATTGAATAGCAACGTTGCTTGCGATCGGCATTTGCAAGCCCGGATCTTTAAAACTTAGCAATTTAATGAGGCTCTATAACTCCAATGTTCATTTAACTAGGTTAACCAGACAAGCTAGCAATTATCCATAATAGACAATTAAGGAAGCAACAGTGTATACAATCATTGTAGGATACTGTTTTTTTTTTTTTGCATTGTAACTATTAAAAGTCATCTAAGGATATCCCATCCATGTGGTCGGAGGTTACAATGCTCTATTTAAGGAAGGTGTAACTGGGTAATCAGCCATGCAGACAAAGGTTTTAATGGGTAAATTAATATTAACTAGATCAAGGTCAGATTTTCCTATGGAGTGACTGTAACATCTGGGAGGGTTGGACTTTGTTAAAGATAAATTTGCAATGTAAATCATTCCACTTTACCTTTACGTAGTTCTGAATGAATAGGTGGATGTATTTCACAGTCCTTTATTATATTGCAAAATTTGTATGGATATGTTTGATAGATAATAGAAACAGTCTGTAGTGTAGAATTTAAGCAGCCACCAAATGTATTATTATTATTATTATAAAATTTCATATTTTCTTTTAATTAAGCCAAGTGAATTTAATCACCTCAGTGGTTAATTCAAGGATTGTTTAAGAGTGGCAAGGTTAATGTAAGTCAATGTGTCAAATTTCCCAAGGTCACTACAATGTATTATTGTTGCTAACCTTTATTTATGTAGCACATCCATAAATATAGTAAGTACATAATGCATAGCAATTCAATTCAAACATGTTGTTTGCAAAGGAGTAGCGGTCCCTGCTCCTGAGAGCTTAGAATCTTAAGGAGATGGATGGGCACATGATATATAAGGAATATGGAGAAGAATAATTGGTAGCAGATAAGATGAGGTGACTGTGAAGGTGAAGATGAAGCCAGCAGGACAGTTGATATTTGTAATTTGGGAGATAGGCTTCTTTTAAAAGGTGAATATTTATTTACTGTAACTCTTAAAAATCAAGGAGATGGGCTAACTATGAAATAGGATAGGATACAGATGAGAGAAATAGGATAGGATACAGATGTTGGAGAGGGTGAATGTAGATAAATGGAGTTCCTATGCAGATTTTGTGGTATTGGAAGTCAATGGAGGGACTGGCAGAGAGGTGCGGTAGAGGCGTAGTGAGCGAGAAGGATAAGCCTTACAGATCCATTGTTAATGGCTTAATTTGGCTATAGATGGTTGGTCCAGTGTGTATTCAGTTACCGTAGTCAAGATGAGTGAGTGTATTACATTTTTCCAGTATATTGTTTGAGACTATGACATTGACATCATGAATGACAACAAGTGAGGGCATAGTCAGACATGCACACTACACAGGGATATGTGGAAAAATTAGCAATTCCTGAATTATTAAACAGTTTCCATGGAGCTTTAATAGCTTCCAGACAAACAATTGTGATGTGACAGGGATGTAGAGACAGACCCATCACACCAGGCAGGTTACATTGATTTTAAAACCATTGTATTTACTGATGGCTTTATTGTTAACTTTATACATTTCTTGAACTACCAAGAGGTGAAGTAGGTACTCACAACCCTTATCTGACTTTTTAACAGAATTCTGCAGGTTTTAGCTTGTAATCAAATGTAAGGTTTAAAAACTAGTGGAGCAGTTTTGGTTGTCGTAAACATGGAAATGATTACTTTAACTGCTCTTTTTTATATTTAACATTAAAAGTACTGGGGTGAAACATGGGGGCAATGGAAGGGTGTATAGTAGAGCATGTGAGTGTGGTTTAGGGTATGCAAGCTAGTCTTCAGATGAACTGAGGGATGGAGGAAAAGGAAAGTCAGCCACTATATAAACTTGTCTAGTTGCTGACTGAAAGTCGTCATGAGTAGTAAATTTTGTGCTGCTAATTAATCAGGTGTACATAATTTATTTGGAACCAATAACACTATCATTTGTGGTGCATAAAAAAATTGTATAACAAAAAGTTAACTTTACCAAATTCATATTTTCGTAAAAGATAAGTAAACCAGTTTTCTTTAAATGTTTTTCAAAAGCATATAATTTATTTTCAAAGTGGTAATAAAAAATATAATACTAATTTAACTTAATATCAAATATGCATTACTGCAAAATAATTGATTTACTATATAAATGTAGATAATATTATATTTTTTTGCATTCAGGTGTTACAATAAAAATACATGATTATCATATAGAATTAAGCTAGGTATAAAAAAAAGCCATGGCAGCTTCAGGTATTTTGTTTTAAGGCTATCTATAATATTACAAGCTTCCCAATCACAGCACAGTCGGTCATAGCAACCTGATGTACTTAAAACTATACAAGCCAAGGTGGGAATAGTACGCAGTGTAATACATGCAAACTGTTTAAATAATTGATGTATATTTATTATTCAATGGATAATTCCTACTAAAGCTGGAGCCTTGCTAACAAATCCCTTGACAACATTTTACATCCTATCAGCTACATTTTTTTTGTTCAGCAAGGTAGGAATTGTTCAACTACAAGCTTCTTGCATGGCCAGGGGCACATGTTGCTAATGATAACAGACTCCTGTGTACAATATACATACACTAGAAAAGTCTAAACACAGATGTTGCACCAAATGTGTAGCACAATAAGAAAGACTGATCTTTGTGCATTGCTATAATGGAGCTGCCATTTTGTATTGTAACCCGAGTCATGCTTTAAATATCCCCTCCAGTTAAATGTGCGCACAGCATGACCAGAATCATATATATCTGTGTTCCCAAACTTTTTTCCAAAGAACACTTAAAATTTTCGGAAGATCTTGGTGGACAACTTGAATAATTCTGAGGGTCTTCACAGACCAGTTAAAGGGCTATGTAGCATCAGGTAAAGGTCTTTGAGTATCTAGTCCACCACTTGTTAGGTCACAATCAAAATTAAACCATTTTAAAATGGTTTTAACATTAATCTTTCCTGCCTGATATGATGGGTCTATCCACATTGTTAATTTACTAGGGATATATATATATATATATATATATATATATATATATATATATATATATATATATATATATATGTCTCCCGCTGGGTATGTGCCCTTGTTCTAGCACTTTTGATGGAGAAACATAATTACAGGGGGTTTTAAATGTTTTTTCCAACTTTACTATGTTATCACCAGTAATACTAACATGATACATAAAAATTAAATAAGAGAAAATGACATGCCTAGCTCCAATTAGATCACTAACTTCACTGTTAGTCATATCCCTAACTAACAGAGCTTACATCCAGCTAAACTTGGATGGAGCAAAAACCAACCAAACAATTCATTATTTTGTAATCAATTTACTGGCCTTTATTCTTAGAAATCCAGCCTTTCACTTTACTTCTGCTGCTTGATTATCAACTACACACTTCTGTAACTCTGTGTCTGTCTCCAGCTGGTAGACAGCTCATCAACTTCCAATAAGCACTCACGGTCTTTGTCTTTTTCCAGCTTTAGTAAACACCTTTCTGGGTTTCTCTCTTGCAGCTCCAATTAACACAAATCTGTGTTTCTATATTTTGTTTTAAGCAAAGTTTGCACCATTTGGTTTCACATCCTTTACAATACTAAAGGCCCAAACCAAGCCTGCCTCAATTAGAGCCTCTCACTGCCAGGCTCCTGTGTTTAAAGGCTGTGATCACCTGAGCTTATCAAACTCCTCCAGGAGTTAACCTTTTCACACCTCCTGGGGGAAGGAGGGCTTTTGCAATATCGGTAGCCCTAAAAAACCCTGATCTCACTCTGTCACAATATATATATATATATATATATATATATATATATATATATAAATACATATATACAGAATAAGAATAAGAGAGTTGCTAGACGGCCACAAAATACTGGGCAATCCATTGACTGACTCCCTTACATGATATCA
This sequence comes from Discoglossus pictus, assembly GCA_027410445.1. Lineage (NCBI taxonomy): Eukaryota > Metazoa > Chordata > Amphibia > Anura > Alytidae > Discoglossus > Discoglossus pictus. Next base: position 539,195,635 of record CM050163.1, on the reverse strand, counting down.
TTAAAGGTGTAAATATGTTTTGATCCAGGATTTCCCAAACAATAGTCAACCTACTAGTTGAAATGTGATGAAATATGAAATGTGTATCATATGAGTTCCAGACAAACAATGTGAGTCATATTCTGGGAGGGAGGTAGAGACATGGCTTTATAATTTACTTTGACTGATTCAGCTAAGCTTTCTGCTTTTTACATCTAACCCCTCCACCATGCATGCTCAGTTTACTTGCAAGCCTCCTCTGTTCACTTTGTACCACTGCCTCATGGCTTGAAAGCGAAATATTATTGTCATGGCAGCTTCCACACCATAGCGAAGTCAGCTACAGTGCAATGCTTTTATGCCCATGGCTGACACAGGTTCTGCAGATGGATTAGATACACTGTAGCCTTTAAGAGTTATGAAAATTAGCAAATGTTGAGGAATATTATTATAAACCCTGACATAAGCTATTTAACCAAAAATAAATTATATTTTTATTAGTGCTTATAACATCACTCAGTATAACATTGGATGCTTTCATTTATTTCTTCTTATTATTTATACCTTTTCTCACATGTAATTCCCAAAATAATTACAATAATAATGATTATATTTTTATAATAATCAATACAAAATAAAACAGTATCATTTTGACTATGTATTCCTACTTTCAGCTCCTGCAAACATGACTATGGAAATTGAGCAAAATTGAAATAAAATGACGTAACAGATCCTACTGTTTTAATCACAATATGCCCACGCTACAAACATGTTAATAAATGTGAGAAATGTAATTATATTACACATTTTTAAATAGAAGCAATTTTTAGAGCACCATCTGTTAAAGCAACATGTATAAGTGCATACATTTTATATAACGCAATGATTACACATACCCACAAAGAAATGTATACCCCAGAAATATATAGTGCATTTCAGCAGAATTCAACAGAATAAATATGTTGATACAATGGGAAAAATCTATACTAGAACTGGACATTTGGCATCAAAATAACTAGAACAATTAAAAAACTATAATACTAATACTAAACTACTACTACTACTACTACTACTACTAATCATTCCTGCTGTAAGTTCATAATATTTTAATACTTAGAAAGTTATTCTTTAAAAGTTCATATGGGAATGTTTTTCTCTCACTCTATAGAATTTCCTGATGCGTTAACAATTTAAAGGACCACTGCAGCTCAAAAAAAGACACTTGTTTGTCAAGTATGTACCAAACTAACAACATTAGTAGCTGTGGAAGCCACGGACACAAGACATTTTTTGTTCTGAATTTGTGAAGACCCTGTTTATCAGTACAGCAATCTATTTTGTGTTAAAAGCTGGACGATGGTGTCTTGTTCTCAATGGCCCAGAAGAAGACCCCTTGCATCATTCAATGCAACCATAGCTCTCCAGAAAAGTAAATGTCCCTCTCACATACACAGCTTCCACCAATGTATGATGGATCGTCCAGAGTCCAGCAAAGGCATTAGCATTTGTTTGTTTTCTAATTCAAAAATAGCTGTACGTCTTTTTCCTGATTAATTATGCTCTTAGTCACACTCAAGGGCCCCATAATGGAGCCCGGAAACTAATTTGATATTCAATTGGCGTCTTTTAGGGAGCTGCAAATGATCTACGGGTTACAGGCTGAAAATCCCTGCAGTTGTCAAAATCGTAACTCCCAACCCATTTAAGCCTTTGATCTTTCAAGCCTGCAAATGTTACAATCGCTAAAATCACAAATTGCTATTTAATAGCTACAATTCCTCAAACCCGCAAATGTTTTCACACCTGTAAATGGCAAATGTAGAAGAAAATCCTACAAGTACCAGATAGGACTTGAACACCTGATCGCAGCACTGTAAATGAAAATAAATAATCAATACTGCTGTTTAAAAGATGGGGAAAGTAATGAAAGACATTAGAATTAATTGCACAACAGTCTCAAGCTCGCAAATCTGCAATAAAAAAATAGTTTTTATGTTTCATTTTGGTGTCATATCAATCTTGGGAATCAATGAGTTAATACATATCAGGCCACCCACATGGACTAGAACAGTATCACCATTCATTTGTATTATTTTGTACATTACCTAATTGCGAGTCTATGCGCATATGGGACTTCTAAAGGCTGACAATTGATTGACGTGTAACCTCCATGTTTTACTGACTTAATGATGGCGGTCTTATTACTATTGGCTGTTTCTAAATCGGTAGTTACAGCCTTGCTTAATTGATCTGAAATGGTGCGTTTACGGTTTTGGCTTTCGGCCGATTAATTGCAGGCTTGTTCAATTGAATCGCTCTATAATTCTAGCAAATTTCAATTTGCAATTAAATAGAGGCCAAGGTTTTCAAACATATTTTTTTATTGTGCATTGCTCCTTTAATTACATCTAAAAGTTTACAGGCACTTGAATTTACCAATATTATTTAATACATATTTGGAGGAACTGTAGATTGTGACGTATGGTCCTTTGAGTACATGAGAGCTCCCAGTTTTTATCCAATTCACAGCCCCATAAGGTTATTAAACGTTTCAATAGACAGGATGGCTATATAAGGTAAAACTGTGCTTCCTATAAACCAATAAATTGAGTGTCAATCTATTTTTTTTATAGCTTCTCCACTTAGGTTTTACTTTTCAGCATGATAGAATAGTGCAGTGTCCATAAGTTCTGAATCCCAGTAACCAAAGACAATAGCATAACATTTCTCAACATGTATACATTTTGTTAAAGCTCTCAAGTGCCATTTTCACAGAACAAGTTATTAACAATATATGAATTTTAACTGGTTCTTTAAGGGTGCAGAAACCCTGTTATACACTAATAATCATCATCAATATAAGGATAAAAACACTTTAGCCACAACAGTAGGCACATTATCTCATCTTCACGAATGACCTACGGTAATATTCAGCTTTCAGAAAATTCTTATAAATGTAGGGATGAAGGCCTTTCCTTGGGGTTGGATGGCACCATATTTTTTGTCAAAGGTAACAACCTCAGATCAGGTTCATCAAGGTGGGGTAAAAGATGAGTATCATGAGTATCATGTAGAAATTGGCAACACTTAAAAAATTTAAATAGACTAAGACACACAGATAAGGACTATTGTTTAACATGTGAGACTGTGGCTTCATCTGTATTCAAAATATTTAATGAAATACTTGGTCCTAGACAATTAATACAAGTAAGGAAAATATTTTGGATCACTACCTTGTCGTGGTGAAGGTTGATTAATAAATATGTTGTGGCAAAGAGCCTTGTGTACAACAATGAAGCTCTGAGCTATACCATGTAGGGTCACTCAAGACTGGAAGGTCATAGTAGAGAAGTCAGACAAATTGTGGTCCACTGGGGGATATTTTATAGTTTAACTTTTTCAAATGCAAAAATGGAAGTATAAAAGGGTCAAGCAAGTAGTCATAGGTAATTAACCAGAATTTATGATTATAGCAAGAACAACATAACACCTCCATGTACTACATAAATATATCAGATATAAAAGGAATATATATATATATATATATATATATATATATATATATATATATATATTATATTGGTCCGAACAAACCAGGGGGCTACCAGACATGTGTCT
>CM050163.1:538579538-538587038 GCA_027410445.1 Discoglossus pictus | reverse complement strand
ATTTAGCAAATAATCACTTATGTAGTTTGATTTAATATTAAAGGCATATCTAAGTTTTCCTGGATCATGAATGCATCTGATAGAGGAGAATCGGTAGTGTAAGAAAATATGTTTTGCATGAAAAAATACTAAAATCTAATAAACTCACTCAGATGTTTGATAAATCTCTTGAGTTTGCAAACAGTTGCCTTTCAGATTTAACACCCCTGCATATTCCTGCTAAAATTAGCATAACATTCATAATTCCTTTTGGCCAATCACAGGTAGCTAATAAATTGTAGCAATCTGTTAAGCCTGTTTGTGCACCAAAGAATCATGGGATGTGTAGTACTGTATTCACCCAGCAACAGGAAGTAAGGAGGAATCAAACACTGCTGTGTAGATCTGTGCATTGCTTGAAGGTTAATAAAGAGACACAGGGTAGGGAGAGAGGGGGCAAGGAGGCACAGGGTAGGGAAAGAGGGGGCAAGGAGGCACAGGGTAGGGAAAGAGGGGGCAAGGAGGCACAGGGGAGAGAGGGGGCAAAGGGACACAGGGGAGGGAGAGGTGGGCAAAGGGACACAGGGGAGGGAGAGGTGGGCAAAGGGACACAGGGGAGGGAGAGGTGGGCAAAGGGACACAGGGGAGGGAGAGGGGGGAAAGGGATACAGGGGAGGGAGAGGGGGGAAAGGGATACAGGGGAGGGAGAGGGGGGCAAAGGGACACGGGAGGGAGAGGGGGAAAGCGATACAGGAGAGGGGGAAAGGGACACGGGAGGGAGAGGGGGGAAAGGGACACTGGAGAGAGAGGGGGGAAAGGGACACTGGAGGGAGAGGGGGGAAAGGGACACTGGAGGGAGAGGGGGGGAAAGGGATACAGGGGAGGGAGAGGGAGGAAAGGGATACAGGGGAGGGAGAGGGGGAAAGGTACACAGGGGAGGGAGAGGGGGAGGGAGAGGGGGAAAGGTACACAGGGGAGGGGGAAGGGACACGGGAGGGGGAAAGAGACACAGGGAAAGGAGAGTGGGGAAGAGAAACAGGGAAAGGAGAGGGGGAGAAGAGACACAGGGGAGGGAGAGACACACAGGAGGGGAAGGAGAGGGGAAAAGAGACACAGGGGAGGGAGAGACACACAGGAGGGGAAGGAGAGGGGGGAAGAGACACAGGCGAGGGAGAGACACACAGGAGGAGGAGGGAGGGGGGGAAGAGACACCGGAGGGGGAGGGAGATGGGGGAAGGAGACACAGGGGAGGGGGAGGGGGGAAACGAGACACAGAGGGGGGAAGGTTCTATTAGTGTGTTCCAGATTGTGTTTACTACAAAACTTTATGATATTTTACTTTTTTACCGTTGGTGAAATAAAGGGTTATGGAAAACAAATTATTATTCAAACCACATTCTAAGTAAACAATGCACTTAAAAGCATTTTCTAGTTTGCTCTAAGGAAAAACAGACTGCAGCTAGTTGTAAAAAGTTACTATGCTATGAATACAAAATTCTCACACATATCAAGGAGTTGGAGATGGGATTCCTTAATTCTCAGTTACACCTTCTGCTTCTGGCTATACCAAACCATGTAAGTTTTTATAATTCCCTTTCACTCACAGAATACAAATAAATGAGAACAGAAACTGATCTTCAGCATTTTAGTAATAATTTGATTTATATATAACTTCAAAACAAAATCTCGTTTCCCACATTATTCACCTTACTTGTCACCCCAAAATCAAGTTTTTTTTGTTGTTTTTTTTGGTCATTCTTAAAGAGCATGAAAAACTGGCTATATGTTTTGGTCAATCCTGAGAAATTCCATGTTGCGGTTTGCTTTATTTATATGTAAATGAACAGCTCATGAATATTAATTAGCTAATTCCATGTGCTAATTATGATTACAGTTATCTGGCCGTTAGCCCTCTCCCATCTTATCAAGCCTTCTGAGCTGCATATTAACATATAGCAACTGCAATTCTAAATATTTCAGAAATTATTTACTGTATTGTTAAATGTATAGTCAGTTTGTCATGCTCTTTGAAATTATATACAATTTCTGTTGGGGCATAGAGTACCTTTATTGGTGCAAGCCTTGAAATCCCATCAAATACCTAATCTGATAAATAATTTAATACCTTCATCATCTCCACCATTTTTTGTTGTTTTTGTTAGCGAACAAGAGGGTGTGAATCTCCTTATTCCATCTTCTAGTGTACACACACAAACTGTAGTGAAGCCTGTAGGACAACAGCCAGCACCACATGACCATGTTAACTATTATTATTTAGTCGTTCAGTTGTGTCCGGCTCTCGGTGACCCTATGGACTGCAACACACCAGGTACATCTCTGTCACTGCCCCTCTGAGCTCCATCAAGTTCTTGTTCATTGTTTCAGTGACTTCATCTATCCATCTCCACCTCTGTCGCCTTCAATCTTTCCGAGCATCAGAGTATTTTATAGTAAATCCTGCCGAATATTTGAGCTTCAGCTTCATGATCATACCTTCTAGTGAACAGTTTGTCTTGATTTCCTGTAGTACTGATTTATTGGATCTTCTTGCAGTCCAAGGGACTCTAAGCAGTCTTCTTCAACACCACAGTTCAAAGGCTTCAATTCTATGGCGCTCAGACATCTTTATGCTCCAGCTCTCACATCCATATGTTACTTCTGGGAATACCATAGATTTAACTATGTTGACGAATAGAATATGCACTTTTGGCTGTATGGGAGGTGTGATAGACCAACATGGCAGTCTCTTATAGGCGAGCAGATAGAAACTAAAAATATAATAATAAACGGCATGACATGTTTTACCACTGCAGTGTTCCTTAAACCATCACATTTAGTTTAAAACACCTTTTATCTAATCTACTTTGGGCAACACTGTCATCCACTGCATGTGCCATTGTCCATCTGTCTCTATATGTCTTCATATCTTTTATCCTTGTTGCAATTCTTTTACCTCCTTTTATCTATAAAACTATTCTGGCCCCCTTTTATCACCTGGTGCCCTCTTTGCCGAGATTGAAACCTCCAGGTTGGATCCATATCTTCTTTCAGTTGTCTACCATGCTTACTAGCCTTATAATTATCTCTTTCTACACATTTTGCTGATAATGTAAATAGATCACACATTTTCCGTTTTGGTTTTCTGCCCCCTCCCCTAGTTTGTGAACATTTTGGTCTATATCATGAAGCACCGACACATGCATATAGTTCTGGACTTAATAAACTGCTGATATTTTCTTCATACCTATTTTTTTCCTTTGAGCTTACTGTAATTGCAACAAATAAAATTCATTTTGATGGAACTCCCGACACTGAAAAATTGACTGCCAACTGGAACAATATGGTTTCCAGGAGTTTTGTGTTAGAAAGGACAAAATAGATCAGTGAACCTGTGTGTAAGACAATTCCTCTCTAATACATTGTGGTGGGACAGAAAGAACAATAATTATAATAATAATATGTTTGCATTTTCCCCACACCAAAGATGGCTCAATAATCATTGTTTTGGCTCGTATCAGAGATTTAAATAGGCTGTTTAGTTTCACTCATACACTTTCTACTCTAGTACTATATAAAGGATGCTAACAGAATTAACATTTAATCCACTTATTACAAGGATCAGAGGACATCAAAAAAAGGTTTAAATTGATGGACTAAAACTCTTTTTTTACATGTAATGATAATTTATGAACTTACCATACACTCATAGCTATTATTTTTAGCTTTTTACCACATACCATATTATATATATATATATATATATATATATATATATATATATATATATATATATATATATATATACACAGTGGATATAAAAAGTCTACACACCCCTGTTAAAATGTCAGGTTTCTGTGCTGTAAAAAAAATAGAGAAAGATAAATCATTACAGAACTTTTTCGACCTTTAATGTGACCTATAAACTGTACAACTCAATTGAAAAACAAACTGAAATCTTTTAGGTGGAGGGAAGAAAAATAATAATAATAATAATGTGGTTGCATAAGTCTGCACACCCTCTTATAACTGGGGATGTAGCTGTGTTCAGAATTAAGCAATCACATTCCAAATCATGTTAAATAGGAGTCAGCATACACCTGCCATCATTTATAGGGCCTCTGATTAACCCCAAATAAAGTTCAGTTGCTCTAGTTGGTCTTTCCTGAAATTTTCTTAGTCGCATCCCACAGCAAAAGCCATGGTCCACAGAGAGCTTCCAAAGCATCAGAGGGATCTCATTGTTAAAAGGTATCAGTCAGGAGAAGGGTACAAAATAATTTCCAAGGCATTATATATACCATGGAACACAGTGAAGACAGTCATCATCAAGTGGAGAAAATATGGCACAACAGTGACATTACCAAGAACTGGAGCTCCCTCCAAAATTGATGAAAAGATGAGAAGAAAATTGGTCTGGGAGGCTACCAAGAGGCCTACAGCAACATTAAAGGAGCTGCAGGAATATCTGGCAAGTACTGGCTGTGTGGTACATGTGACAACAATCTCCTGTATTCTTCATATGTCTGGGCTATGGGGTAGAGTAGCAAGACAAAAGCCTTTTCTTACAAAGAAAAACATCCATGCCAGGCTACATTTTGCAAAAACACATCGGTAGTCTCCCAAAAGCATGTGGGAAAAGGTGTTATGGTCTGATGAAACCAAGGTTGAACTTTTTGGCCATAATTCCAAAAGATATGTTTGGCGCAAAAACAACACTGCACATCACCAAAAGAACACCATACCCACAGTGAAGCATGGTGGTGGCAGTCTCATGCTTTGGGGCTGTTTTTCTTCGGCTGGAACAGGGGCCTTAGTTAAGATAGAGGGAATTATGAACAGTTCCAAATACCAGTCAATATTGGCACAAAACCTTCAGGCTTCTGCTAGATAGTTAAACATGAAGAGGAACTTCATCTTTCAGCATGACAACAACCCAAAGCATACATCCAAATCACCAAAGGAATGGCTTCACCAGAAGAAGATTAAAGTTTTGGAATGGCCCAGCCAGAGCCCAGACCTGAATCCGATTTAAAATCTGTGGGGTGATCTGAAGAGGGCTGTGCACAGGAGATGCCCTCACAATCTGACAGATTTGGAGTGTTTATGCAAAGAGTGAGCAAATCTTGCCATGCTGATAGACTCATACCCAAAAATACTGAGTGCTGTAATACAATCAAAAGGTGCTTCAACAAAGTATTAGTTTAAGGGTGTGCATACTTATGCAACCATATTATTTTATTTTTATATTTTTTCTTCCCTCTACCTAAAAGATTTCAGTTTGTTTTTCAATTGAGTTGTACAGTTTATAAGTCACATTAAAGGTGGAAAAAGTTCTGAAATTATTTATCTTTGTCTCATTTTTTTACAGCACAGAAACCTGACATTTTAACAGGGGTGTGTAGACTTTTTATATCCACTGTATATATATATATATATATATATATATATATATATATATATATATATATATATATATATATATATATATATATATGAATACTTTTGCCAGGCACTGTACATATATACGTACATGTGTGTTTCTCGCGCGCTCTCTGTCTCGCACGCTCCTCTCTCGCTCCTGTCTCGCTCTCCGCCCTCTCTCTCTCTCTCTGCCCTCTCTCTCTCTCTCTCTCTCCGCTCTCTCTCTCCCCGCTCTATCTCATTTATGGATATAGGATCTGTAAATTTAAATAATTGTAAGTCCACAATTACTCTTCTACAGAATGACATTTTCTAGTTTTTATTGTTTAATCGGCAACATATAATATTAATTTAACAAGCCATATGTGATTAGTGTGTGTGCTCCTTACCAGACGTGTGCATGCAGACATGTTCCCTGACCGTTCTCTTCTGAGCCTTGCAGAGGAAGCTTGATATTTTGCACATTAGAAGAACTCTGCAGTAAAATGACAGGTGAAATATTGATCACAGCAAATGTTCTCTGGGAATACTTCAGGAGAGGTTTTTTAAAATATTAAACAACGCTGTGTTTTGATCTGTCATGCATGGCGCTGTAGAATTGTAGGTGGTAGACACCTCAAAGCTTCGACTATCTGTGAATATATATAATTTGTAAGAAGAAATCAGCTAGAGACTGGATGCAGATGTTCTTATTAAGATAGTGTTGGCTTTTTGCACCCATCTTAAAATGCTCATATATATTTTTTTTATTTTTTTTTTCTTCATTTGTTTGCTATTATATTTTTTGTACTTTGTAATTGAATTGCTAAATTGAATTTATCTTTTTTTTTCTCCTTTTTGTTGCAAAAATATATATATTTTTAAATATTATTTTGACTTTGTATTCATATGGCAGGAAATATAGATATGCACATTGGATTAATAACCATAAAATAAAAATTTCTAGGTGTTGTTTAACCCATCCATTAATATTTTGTAAATTCCTTCTTGCATTGTCAGAGCAAATAGACAATATCATTGGATTTTATTACTGAGCCCCAGTAAACTGTGACCATCTAATTTTGTTTGCATGACTATTGATTTTCTGCAATAAACTAGTCTGATTGCAAAAAAAAAAAGCACAAGCAATTTCATTTCTATATTGTATATTACTCTTCAGCATGAAAGAGGTTAAGGGATTTTGTCATTTCTCTTTTTGTTTCAACTGTGAAAATAAATCATTTGTCATTTATCTGAAGAAATCATTTATAAAAGGAAACATATTTCAATTATTGGAGGAAATCTTTTTCTGTGGGTTAATATGTTAATGCAGCGTTTTTTTTATTGTGCTAAATATTCATTTTTGTTATTTAGGTACATGAAGTCTAATTAAACATGAGTAGCAAAGATTTTAGATAATTAAACATTTTTTGTATAATTAATTGTATAATTTGCATGGTGTTAGCACTTCTTGTTAATGTTCCTCTAACATTTAATATAACTTCACCTAAGGGGAAAATGTGGTGTCTTGAACAGGTTCAGAGCTACCAGTGGTGCAGGGATTCAATGCACCAGGGCCCTCCTCTGGGGGGCCCAGTTCTGTGTAAATTATTATTTTGCCTACAGTAAATAGTTTTCTGTTCCCCGGGCCCCATTGGGCCTTCTTGGCTAAAACACTTTTCTGTCCAGAAATAGGTCTGTGCTGATTTAAAGAAGAGCACTTCTGCTAAAGCGCCAAGAGGTGGCGCAGCTCAGCATCGGGATGTGTATCAGGGAAGTTGTGAGAGAGCAAGGGGGTGAATGACCGCAAAGTACAAGGGGATGGGTACTGGGGGGCCCAGAACAAAACACTTTTTACAACAACCCTGAGGGGCAAAATTAAAATTGAATACCTATAGTTTTATGTAGTTTAAATAAATGCAAGTTAAAGAAATCTGAAATTCAGATATTTCTCTCAATTAAAACCTTTATCTATAAATAAGGATATGCAACAACAAAAAATGCAAATGGATCTGAATTTATTTAGGCTGATATGTTGAAGTCTCTGTCACTACATTTATTTATATTAGATGGGCATTTTCTCCTTAGCTGCATCTAAAAGGAGACATTTGATCAAATTCA
>CM050163.1:538537038-538574538 GCA_027410445.1 Discoglossus pictus | reverse complement strand
TCTCTCTCTCTCTCTCCTCTCGTTCGTTCTCTCTCCTCTCTCTCCCCTTTCTCTTTCTCTTTTCTCACAGACCGGTGAATAATTGAGTGTTGTACATAATATATAATTATTTTTAGATAACTTGTCACCTGATGTGTGCATTGAGTAACCCACAAGAAATACCTTAGTTGTATCACATCAATGCCAGATCCTGGCTACATTGTGACAGATCAGATAGTCTCTAATCACTAATGTGTCCTGATTATTATATTGTCCAATTGAGTGTTATTAGCATCCCTTGGTGTTAATGAGCACTTGGTAGTCTATCCTAATGCTCCAGTGCCGGTGAGCAAGTTTATACGTTAAGCTTTTTAGGAAGAATGAATGATGGTTAATGATTATTTAATGATAGATCTGTGGGTGGAAAGGCACTTAGCACTCAAAGTGTGCTGCAAAGTCTATTTCTCAAGACAGCAGACAGGTTTATTTGGCCTCACCTTGAATAGAATACGGCTGTATTGATTTTATCGGTGTGGATTTAAACACACTATAAGCTCAGAATAGTCCTGTTCTGTGATTGCCTTAAGGATTCAAAACAATTTGTCCACTATAATTATTAAACAATAGGGATTAATTTGTTTCTTCAGTAACTGAATACTTATAATATCTATATTTTAAAGAAAAAAAATCAACTTATATTTGAATGTTGTTGCTGTTCCAAAAAGTTAATTGTGTATAAGAAATAAGTGATCTTATAGTGAAGAAAATTTACATTAAAGTGAAGTGGTCTTTTTACCCCCACTTTTGCCATGAATAGATTGGCATGTTGTGGTGCCATTTGTTTACCCATAGCTGTACTTATGTGCTGTAGATAGAGGTCCAAACTTGTGGGTGAGGATGAATTGTATGTTCTCCTATTCTAATTATTTTTGACATAATGGTAAACCATCTTTGACTGAGTGTATTTAAGAGATTCCACATCCATAGTGGCCAGGAGGGTACCTTCTGGAATGTGGCCAATGGTGGACAGTTTATTTAACACATCCATGGAGTCCTGAACAAACATGGTGGTTTACTAGGTAGTTATCCAATTCAGCCCAATAGTCTTAAGTTAATAGACAAAATGAATACCACATTAAAGTTTTTATATCTCCTGCAGTTTTAAAAAGAAAACTTCCCAGCAGATATATAAACACATTGATTAGAATAATCCCAAGGAATATTGAATCCATAATTAATTGATTGAAACTTTTGTAGTTATATGGATTGTGTTGCCTAATTCTGTTTTATTCTAAGTGGAAGCCTCCATAAAGGTCTTCTTCGAAGAACATTGTACTACTTTTTTTGTGAAAATATTTGTAAGTATTTTATGGTTTATGTAGCTTAAGTTATTATAAGATTTTCAGTTAAGGATCATCACCTAAATTAGAATGAGTTTATTAGATTATTTATGTATTATTATTATTGTTCCTTTAATGGGGTTTTGTTTAAAGACACATACCATCCTGACCCTGCCAAAAGGTTTAGTCTACAACGGAAATGTAGGTTTTCCTTTGAGTTAAGTTGTAAAAGCAAATCTCAGAAGTATGGTTTGGCCTCTTGGGCAAGGTCAGTTAATAACAAGTAGTTTATCAATTGGATGTTATTAATATACTAGTCACTTGCCCGTCACAAATGATGGGATAATATTTTATTTTTCTGCCCATTCTTTTCCCCCTCCCCTATGTCTCTTCCCCCTCTCACTGACTCTCCCCCTCTCACTCCCCTGCCTCTCCCCCTCTCAATCCCCTGCCTCTCCCCCATTCCCCCCTTTCCCTCCCCTGTGTCTACTTCCCCCCTTTCTCTCCCCTGTCTTCTTCCCCCCTCTCCCTCCTCTGTGTCTTCTTCCCCCCTCTCCCTCCCCTGTGTCTTCTTCCGCCCTCTCCCTCCCCTGTGTCTTCTTCCCCCCTCTCCCTCCCCTGTGTCTTCTTCCTTCCTTCCTTGTGTCTCCTTCCCCCCTCCCCTGTGTCTCCTTCCCCCCTCCCCTGTGTCTCCTTCCCCCTCCCCTGTGTCTCCTTCCCCCCTCCCCTGTGTCTCCTTCCCCCCTCCCCTGTGTCTCCTTCCCCCCTCCCCTGTGTCTCCTTCCCCCCTCCCCTGTGTCTCCTTCCCCCCTCCCCTGTGTCTCCTTCCCCCCTCCCCTGTGTCTCCTTCCCCCCTTCCCTGTGTCTCCTTCCCCCCTTCCCTGTGTCTCCTTCCCCCCTTCCCTGTGTCTCCTTCCCCCCTTCCCTGTGTCTCCTTCCCCCCTTCCCTGTGTCTCCTTCCCCCCTTCCCTGTGTCTCCTCCTCTCCCCCTTCCCTGTGTCTCCTCCTCTCCCCCTTCCCTGTGTCTCCTCCTCTCCCCTTCCCTGTGTCTCCTCCTCTCCCCCTTCCCTGTGTCTCCTTGCCCCCTCTCACTCCCCTGTGTCTCCTTGCACCCACTCACTCCCCTGTGTCTCCTTGCACCCTCTCACTCCCCTGTGTCTTCTTGCCCCCTCTCACTCCCCTGTGTCTCCTTGCCCCCTCTCACTCGGCTGTGTCTCCATGCCCCCTCTCACTCCGCTGTGTCTCCTTGCCCCCTCTCACTCCCCTGTGTCTCCTTGCCCCCTCTCACTCCCCTGTGTCTCCTTGCCCCCTCTTACTCCCCTGTGTCTCCTTGCCCCCTCTCACTCCCCAGTGTCTCCTTGCCCCCTCTCACTCCCCTGTGTCTCCTTCGCATTGCGCATGTACGGCTCTCGCCGCGCATGCACATTGCGCGGTTCGTATTGCAAGCTTGTGTGTAAGGCTCACAACTTGCGAGCATTACACACAAAATTACGACAACTATATATGTGATTGCATTTCCCTGCAGTAAACGAACATTGTCGCTTATGGTTTACAATCAATGTGTCCATTGTCTTGAGTGCAAGACCCCTGCAGAAAAAAGTCATGGTCAGACCTTTTATCTTGGGCCATTTTATTAAATGTCTTAGAATGGGAAAACAAGAAAGAAGATTTAGCCAAGAGTCTTATTCATTTTTTTACAATCTTCGAGCCACATTCAATTGAGCAATTGTAAGTTACAGTAGCCCGTAATAGAGGCCGTAAGTTATTTTGCTATTCAATAGGCTTTTTTTTTTTTTTTGCAAGATGCAAACGGTCTACGGGTTACTGGCTTGAAATCCTTGTGGTTGTTACAATTGTAACTTACACTCAATCTAAATCTTTGATCTTTCAAGACTGCAAGAGATACAGTCGCTAATCGCTTTTCAATTGCTACAATTCCTCCATAAATGGCAAATGTAGAAGAAAATCCTACGAGTACTAGATAGGACCCGCAAAGGGGTTAAAGACATACCCATAACACTGTAAATGCAAATAAAAAATCAATACTGCATTGTAAATGACGGGAAAATCGCTAAAAGACTTTAGAATTAATTGCACAACAAGCTCGCAAATCGACAATCAAAAATAATTTTATTTTATGTTTAATTTCGGGGTTATATCGATCTCGGGAGTCAATAAGTTAATACATATAAGGCCACCCACATGGACTAGAACAGTATCTACATTAATTTTTACCAGTCCAATCGCATATCGGACCTCCAAAGGCGAATTGATTGACATGTAACCTCATCTTGTACTGCTGTAATGATGACTGTCTCATTTACTGTTGGCTGTTTCTAAATCTGTAGTTACAGCCTTACTTAATTGATCAGGTTCCCGCCCTGAAATGCTACATACGAGTGCATGGTTTACGGTTTCGGCTTTCAGCCCCTAACTTGCGGGCTTGTTCGATTGAACAGCACCGGATTTGTAGCAGAGTTTGAGCCCGCAGACATACGGCCTGTATCACGCAAGATGCAGGCTTCTAATTGAATGAGGCGCTTGGTATACTTTTCTTCCTGCTCACCCTGTGGGAAATAAGCAGAGTGTCTTGTCAGATTGTTTATGCTTAAAATACTAAACCTTAAAGCTCAGTTACCTAACATTTCCACCCATTTTAAATAACAATCATTTAAAATTGTATTCATACATATGTGTGCTTTTCATTACGTAATTAGGACCTTTTCGGTGTCATTTTTAGTGTTAAAGGGATATGGAAGTTCCTGGAATTTACTAGGTATATAATATA
Organism: Discoglossus pictus; assembly: GCA_027410445.1. Lineage (NCBI taxonomy): Eukaryota > Metazoa > Chordata > Amphibia > Anura > Alytidae > Discoglossus > Discoglossus pictus. The sequence goes on along the minus strand of CM050163.1, from coordinate 538,570,431 downwards.
CCTGAGTATCTATTTACTTTTATGTATTTTGTATTTTATTTTATTAAGAAGTGCTTATAAGCTCTGTATTTACTACCTAAATACAAACAAATATTACCTGTATGGGTCTGGCCACTGCAGGTTATACAGACACAGACTCTGTAGGGCTGGATGTGCAGTGTAGCGTCCTAGCCTATCATGGATCATGTCTCGGCATTCCTGGTCATTGAGACACAGCACAGCATGTACTACAGAGTCTGTGTCTTTATGAGCTGCAGAGGACAGAGCTAAGTAGGCACAAAAAAACAAAACTTCTAAGCACCTCTTAATAAAATAAAGTACATAAAAGTAAAATAGATACACATATAATATTATTACCTAGTAAATCCAGAAACCTTCCACATCCCTTTAAATATGTTGCTGTTTTTTTTTATTTGTTTGTTTTGTGTACTTCATCCATTTTTTTCATGCGCTTTTATGTTGTTTACAAAATGCAGGATATAAAAAAAATATGATTTCTGCACAATTTAGGAGCCAGTCGCACTAGAACAGAACCAACCAAGCATTTTTTTAGAATGGTGTATTTAAAGAGATTTATGTAGAATAAACCAAAAACTTAGGAGCCAGTAGTAAAATTTTATGAGCCGTGGGTCCTTGCTCCCTAGATTTGCAGGGCTCTGGTGTGCAGTCGGAGTATATCTATTTTTGTGCTTGTATTGGCATCCCATTTGTATTAAATGTTTAATACGCAATAGAATAACACAATGCCATCAATATGTACTTAATAGCGAGTATAAAGCAACCGTTCGCTCTCTGTTGCTAATAAAACCGCCTTTAGCCTTAATTCAGATCCATTGATTTTGATTTCAGTTAAACCTGTAGAACTTTACGTCTTTTAATCTCTTTATAGTAAGCCGGGATAAAATTAATTTTACCCTGCAAATCTTCAAAGCCAATTAACAAAGGCCGTGGAGTTATTTAGTAAAGTGCTTTAAACTGCTAGATTTCTCCTGACCTCGTGGCTGTGCGCGGCTTACATTTGTGTCCAGTAATTAGTGCAAGGAATTAGTGTGTAATATTGGGTATTTTATTGGGCCTGGTTATTGTTTTCTGTAATACTTTGTATTAGATCTATGTTCCTGTTTTATTGCCAAAAGAGTTTGACAGGATTCTTTAAAGGGATATGGAAGTTTTCTGGGTTATGAATGCATCTGGTCAGCGAGAACCAGTAGTGTGTGAACATTTTTGCATGAAAAAATCCCAAAGTAAACCATAAACTTACCCTAAAGTTTGCAAGATGTGTTAAGTTTTGTGGCCGTTGATCTTGAGAAGGACCGTCGCTGAAAATCCAAGCTAAAAATTGCATAAAATTCTTAATTTGTTGTGGCCAATCAGAGGCAATTACAACAGTCTCTGCAGCAAAGCATCATGGGATTTGTAGTCTTTTTTTTATATCTCAACACGCCTCTCTCTCCTCCCTTGAATGATGCTACTCAGTGATGCTCTGGACCTCTGCATTGTGCTGTTGTTGGCTTGAAGGTTAGAATAGGGATACAAAATGTACTTGAATGCAGTGTTTCTATTCGTTAGTACAAGGGGTTTGCCGTTTCTCCTGTACCTCAAATTAAAAAAAAAAAGGCAATTACTCAGGATACTTTGTTTTATCCACTCTCAAAATGTTTTATCTTTTTTAATGTGGTAATCAAATAGTTGAAGATACAATGCCTATGTGTGATCCTTTTGGTGCAGAAAAGCATGCCCCTCTTTACCTGCTCTTTTTACTGCTTGGAGGAACATTTCCCTCAATTCGATTGAACGAAAAAGCTGTCACTCAAAATATTCTGTGAGTTGGAGAGTAGATAAATGAATGAAGTATCCTGAGGGATGGCTTTTTTGTAAGGTAAATTTGAGGACATGGTGCCTTCTGGGCTGTAAAAATGGCAGTTAAAGAGGGGCGTGATTTTCTACACCAAATGGCCACACATAGGCATACTGAATGGTGGTAGAAAGACTCAAATTAACAAAGATAATATATATGGTGGTGATGACTCTGCCAATGACAGCTTACAGACTAGGGCAGTGCCAATTATATGGCAACACCCTATAAAACGGAGGCATAGTACTTTCAACCATTTTGACGTCACATAAAAAAAAGATAAAATATTCTGTCAGCGGTAGAGCAGATCAAGGAATATTTTGGATATGGCTACCAAAATGGTTGAAGGTACTATGCCCCCGTTTTATAGTGTTACCATATAATTGGAACTACTCTAGCCTGTAATCACTGGCAGAGTCATCACCACCATATATATTATCTTTGAAATTTGAGTATTTCTACCACCGTTCATTAAGGTCCATACTTATATCGCACCCTATGAATATATGCTCATCATAAAACCATCATTATTAGACATGCTAATAATATTGCAGATTAGTACACTTTAACTAAATAATGAAGAAATCTCGCAGTCCGGTTCTGAAGGAATATGCTGTCTGCGTAGCTGCAAATGTTGGACATTTTTTCCTTTCATCAGTCTTGCTTTTTTTTGTTTTTCACATAAGGCTATTTCAGGTTATTAATTTCCTCACTGTGATAGGGTGATCAACCGTTCTGTCAAGAAAATGGATCTCTCTGTCACCCTTTAGCATGATTAAATGAAGACAAGTCACTGTGAGAAAATACCACATTTTCATGAGACAAATGAAATTGTAGCCTGGACATTTTTTACTCATAATTTTAGTTTTTTTTGAATGTCTTAAGTATTTGTTCTTGCTTTGAAGATCTCATCCCAAGAAACTTGAGCTTCCACTGAACAGGTTAATTTAAATTGGCATGTTTCCTTTAGTCCAGTTGTGGATTTGTTACCAAAATAAGTCACTGTTAAATAATTTTAAAAAATCATATTTTTGTTGTAGTAGAAATATTATTATTTAAGAGTTAAAAAAATATCTAAAAATATAATCATTATTAACATTTATTATTTTAATTTATTGTATCTGTATATTAAAGGATCACTCTTTTGAATAACTTCACAAAAAAATAGGCTAAATGGTTTAGACTGTAAATAATACAACCTCTATTTATATCACATATATAGTTGTGAGCGTACGAGTTGTTGCTAACGCTGCGGGCTCGCTACGCGAGTCGCGGCCCTCGCGTAGCGAGGGCCGCGGCTCGCGCAGCGAGCCGAGGCCCTCGCGAAGCGAGGGCACTGCCCGAGGGTCTCAGTTGCTGGCATGGAGCGCCTACGGCGCTCCATGCCAGCAACTGAGGACCCTCGCGAAGCGAGGGCCTCAGTTGCTGGCATGGAGCGCCTACGGCGCTCCATGCCAGCAACTGAGGACCTCGCAAAGCGAGGGCCGCAGTTGCTGGCATGGAGCGCCGAAGGCGCTCCTTGCCAGCAACTGCGACCCTCGCAAACTTCACGTCGCAACCCAAACAGTACGACACACACATTACGACACTCGCAAACAACATACGACACACGTTCACACACATTACGGACTCGCAACACTCGGACGCAACTCGCGAACATTACAAAATGTCAAACACAATACATACACACACCACATACATAAAAAACTTACCTACACCAAGAGGGAGCACCCAGCACCTCAAAAATACAACTTACACCTCGATTTTACTTCAAATAAAACAGTTTAGAGACTAAAAAAAAAACGAAGCGAGAGAAAAAATGGCCGCCGAACAAAACGAAAACGAGGCTACAGCACTCTAAACTCGCAAAACACCACAAGAAACTCGCAAAACACCACAAAACACCTACGGATATTCCGATACAAACGTATAACACACATTACTCGCCATTTCTCGCCAATGCGGAAGTACACGACTACGCTAACGGTTTGGTCTCGCGCACGCACAGTGTTACACTGCACACATTCAGCACGCTTACACAGCAGATCCACACCACTAATGCTGCAGCAACATCAAAACACATTCACAGCTCTTCCACACAATGCTTTAAAATAGGTAAAGTATATTCATTTATTAATGTATTATATATTTCATTATTACACACTAAACAGCATTAGCTACCTTACAATTTCATTGCCGTCATTTTTTGACGGGCAATTCGCTAGTTTTAGATAAAATTGAGAAAGTTTTCTTCAGCACAATGAGAATGTGAAATCTAAAACTGCTGGTGTTTTCAATAGGTTAATGGAAAGTTCATCAGTTTATAAGAACACACCTTTCTGGAAAATTTGCTGAAAAAAGAAAATAGAACCATGCCGTAATAAGAAAAAAAATGTAAATAAATATAAATACATATTTTCAACGATAAAAATAAATGCTTGTTTTTGTTTGTGTTTTTTAATCAATTTAACCATAATCAAATGTAGTTATTAAAATACCATATGGACAAGAAATATACCACTGTTATCCTTTTGGCTATTTATATATTCAAAATATATATATTCATTATTAAAATGTATATTATATTACAAATTTTTAAAAATGTAATGCACATCACACAGAAAAAGTTTTTATTGGGTTTTTTAGATTTTATTCATTTTAAAGACCTAAAATTAAGAAAATGATGCATTAATTTATCATTTTTTTTGTCAATTTCAGGATTGGATTTGCCAGCAATAATTTTGACTTATAATACATCAGCTACACAAGCACTTAATAATAATAATAATATTAATAACAATAATAACAATGTATTATTATACAGCCTTTAATTTATTTACATGCAATATATGCTGCAGTGAATTCTGCCATTTTAGTTTCCAATGATCTACTTCCTGAGGTGGGAGGAAATTGTGAATGCGTAACAAAAGCTTTTATCTGCACAATAATAAAAAATCATTACACAAAAACATGTCTTTTTTAGAATCTGTTCATTTTTAAAACCTTAAATTGAGCCACTGATGATATGAAAAAATGAATTTATTGGGTCTTTTTTTATTTTTTAAGTTTTTTTTTTGTTTCTTTTCATTTTTTTTTGTCCATTCCAGGGTTGTATTTGCTACATATAATTTGGCATATAATAAATCAGCTATACGAGCACTTGTTTACATATTTGACCTTTTAGTTAGAAAAAAAAATGGCTAAAGTGAAAGGAAACCAGCAGGAAAAGTCCACCGTGTGCGCCTGTTGTTTAATTTCCTAGTGGAAGCTGCACATGTGTTTTCCTTTGACTGTGCGCAGTGGCGATTGTGGCAGCCGAGCGGATGGGGTCAGTGCCTTGTCTATTGATCAGTATCCCCGCAGTCCCCTACTCCAGCATCTGCTTCATTGGCTTCTTTCAGTGCCTGCTTCAGTACATTAGAATAGAAATCCATAACCAGAGCTGTGCTCATCCAAGCAGGGGAAGAAACTAAATTAAATGGTATAAAACAATCTTGGATGTGGAGTTTGTGCCAATTCATCTTGATCTAAGATGTCACACCGGGCTCTGTGTCTGAGCACCTGGGCTACAGGCAGCTATAGTGAAAGTAGATGGAGCTGCGATCATTCATTTGTCAGCCAAGGAGCTCGGCAATGCTTAGCAATTCCCCTTCTGCAGAGGTCAGATGACAGGACAATCAGTGGCAGCGCACAATGCAGCTTTGCTTTCAACTATTGTTATACAGCATGGGTCTTACTGGGCGGGGGGAGGGGGGCATGTTCAGCTTTCTGTGTCAAGCCTACAATAATGAAGCATTGGATGCCTCAAATCAAATCATATTTCACCACTGTTGCTGCCTGACCCCAACAGAGCTGGAGGGGAACTAGTACATTGCAGCAAAATGCTTTGCAGAGCTCTCTGCATGTATGGAAGCATATGGTGTATATGGTTCTGTTCACACTGCAGCACGGATATTGTCTATAATGTGTGTGTGTCTACAGATACTATATTACGGACTATGTTCTATGTCTGAATATGAAGGAAGATAGACAGATAGATAGATAGATAGATAGACACATAGATAGATAGATAGACACATAGATAGATAGATAGACACATAGATAGATAGATAGATAGATAGATAGATAGATAGACACATAGATAGATAGATAGATAGATAGATAGACACATAGATAGATAGATAGATAGATAGACACATAGATAGATAGACACATAGATAGATAGACAGATAGATAGATAGACACATAGATAGATAGACACATAGATAGATAGACACATAGATAGATAGACACATAGATAGATAGACACATAGATAGATAGATAGACACATAGATAGATAGATAGACACATAGATAGATAGACACATAGATAGATAGACACATAGATAGATAGACACATAGATAGATAGACACATAGATAGATAGACACATAGATAGATAGACACATAGATAGATAGATAGACACATAGATAGATAGATAGACACATAGATAGATAGATAGACACATAGATAGATAGATAGACACATAGATAGATAGATAGACACATAGATAGATAGATAGACACATAGATAGATAGACACATAGATAGATAGACACATAGATAGATAGACACATAGATAGATAGACACATAGATAGATAGACACATAGATAGATAGATAGACACATAGATAGATAGATAGACACATAGATAGATAGATAGACACATAGATAGATAGATAGACACATAGATAGATAGATAGACACATAGACACATAGATAGATAGATAGACACATAGATAGATAGATAGACACATAGATAGATAGATAGACACATAGATAGATAGATAGACACATAGATAGATAGATAGATAGACACATAGATAGATAGATAGACACATAGATAGATAGATAGACACATAGATAGATAGATAGACACATAGATAGATAGATAGACACATAGATAGATAGATAGATAGATAGACACATAGATAGATAGATAGATAGATAGACACATAGATAGATAGATAGACACATAGACAGACACGTAGGTAGACAGACACGTAGGTAGACAGACACGTAGGTAGACAGACACGTAGGTAGACAGACACGTAGGTAGACAGACACGTAGGTAGACAGACACGTAGGTAGACAGACACGTAGGTAGACAGACACGTAGGTAGACAGACACGTAGGTAGACAGACACGTAGGTAGACAGACACGTAGGTAGACAGACACGTAGGTAGACAGACACGTAGGTAGACAGACACGTAGGTAGACAGACACGTAGGTAGATAGACAAACGGGCAGACGGACACGTAGACGGACATGAATATACAGTATACTCAAACAAATACCAATACTCCACTCGCAGGTCTTTTATTCTCTTATTAGAGCTTCATTGATAACAATAAATAATAATTGGATTGCAATATAAAAAAAAAATTAATTTTTTTATTTGACAACCATTTTATTTAGGGTGTCAAGTGATCCAATAGAAAAGATCAAGTGCCATCAACACAAACAAATTCTGAGCCACAGATAACTAAATAGTACTGCAAATACAATTGTATATACAATTGGCAATAAATACATTACACCCAAGCATTAATCCATTTACAGTGAAACCTTTGAAACCAATTACAGGGCCACTGTTTTTCACACTTTCCATCCTCTGTCTGATATGCTCTGCACCATTAGATAGTGGGTGAGGTAAGGATGTAGCAAGGTTGTTTATATTGGGCCCGATTCATTTGCAAGCCCGCAACTCTATCGTTGTAGGCTGTATGTCGGCGAGTGTGTTGTGGGCTCCCGTTCGTCTCCCATTACGATGCTATTCACTTTCTCAAGTCCGCAAGTTACTGTCCCGAAGCCGTAAACCATGCATTAGTTCGTAGCAGTTCAGGGCGGGAACATGATCAATTAAGCAAGCCCGTAACCTACCCATTTCAAATTACATGTCAATCAATTAGGTTTGGGAGTCCGATATATAAGACTCGCAAACCCGCAAAATAAAGAATTATGAAAATGAATGCGTGGCCTGATATGTATGAACTCATTGATACCAGAGATAGATTTAACCCCAAAATGAAAAATAAAAATAAATCTTATATACTTCCGATTTGCGAGCTTGAGACTGTTGTGCAATTTATTCTAATGTCTGTCATCGCTTTCCCCGTTATCTTCAGTGCAGTATTGTTTTTTTATTTGCATTTACAGTGCTACGAATAGGTGTTTAATCCCCTTGCGGGTCCTCTCTAGCACTCATAGGATTTTCTTCTTCTTTTGCCATTTACTGGTGTGAAAGCAGTTGCGGCCTTCGGGACATTGAGCAATTAAATAACGATTTGTGATTTTAACCAATCTTAATGCTTGCAAAAGTGAAAGATTAAAGGATTCAGGAGACTGTAAATTACGGGTTTAACCATCGTAATTTTTTCAAAGCTGAAACTCAGAACCCGTTTGAAGCCCGGAAAAAGCGCCAATTGAATATCAAATTAACTTGTGTCCTCACTTACAGGCTACAGTAACATGCGAGAGCTTAATTACATCAGGCTCATTGTTTCTAACTTGAAGATATTGTTATTTTTAATTAGTGCTTGTTTAGCTCCCGAAGTCCTCCCACAAGAAACTGCATAGATAATAAAGTTCAGGCTGTGATAGTCAAACTGATTACATTTTAACCTTATGATTATATTTTAACCTTTTTGGACCCTAGATGTGGTGCAGTAGGTAAAAGCATATCTTTTATAACTATACTAGTAACTTGCCCATCAGAAATGAAGGGATAATATATGACGTGTATCTCCCTCTCCTGTCTCTCGTTCCCTCTCCTGTCTCTCGTTCCCTCGCCTGTCTCTCGTTCCCTCGCCTGTCTCTCGTTCCCTCGCCTGTCTCTCGTTCCCTCGCCTGTCTCTCGTTCCCTCGCCTGTCTCTCGTTCCCTCGCCTGTTCCCTCTCCTGTCTCTCGTTCCCTCTCCTGTCTCTCGTTCCCTCTCCTGTCTCTCGTTCCCTCTCCTGTCTCTCGTTCCCTCTCCTGTCTCTCGTTCCCTCTCCTGTCTCTCGTTCCCTCTCCTGTCTCTCGTTCCCTCTCCTGTCTCTCGTTCCCTCTCCTGTCTCTCGTTCCCTCTCCTGTCTCTCGTTCCCTCTCCTGTCTCTCGCTCCCTCTCCTGTCTCTCGCTCCCTCTCCTGTCTCTCGCTCCCTCTCCTGTCTCTCGCTCCCTCTCCTGTCTCTCGCTCCCTCTCCTGTCTCTCGCTCCCTCTCCTGTCTCTCTCTTCTCCCCCTTGTTTCTTTCTCTCCCCCCCAACCTGTATCTTTTCACCCGGGGCTAGCCCCCCTGCCTCCCCTGTATCTCTCCCCCCCCTCCCCCCCCCTCCCTCCCCTGTATCTCTCCCCCCCTCCCCCCCCCCCTCCCTCCCCTGTATCTCTGCCCCCACTCCCTCCCATGTGTCTTTCCCCCTCCCTGTGTGTCTCCCCGCTCTTCTCCCCTTTTTCTCTTCTTCCCTCCTCCCTCCCCTTTTTCTCTTCCCCCCTCTCTCTCCCATTTGTTTCTTTCCCCCTCTACCTCTCCTTTGTTTCTTTCCCCCTCTTCCTCCCCTTTGTCTCTTTGCCCCTCTTCCTCCACTGTGTCTTTCCCCTTTCTAACACCCCCCTATAATTTACATAGGATCCTCCTAGAGTGGCTCAGCAGCAAAGGAGGAATGTTGTGCTTGATCAGAGCTGCAAATGGAGTTATGTGGAATAAAAATAAAATATTTTAAAAATAAGTAAATTTAAAGCTTGTTTGTTTTTTAGCAATTTGCTCAATATTAAATTTTGTATTTATATGGTGCTCCCTTAAGGACTAAGGATGATTGTGTGGGTAAAATATTGTAAGTGTATTGAATTAATAAACGTTTGACACTTGGCAAGATAAATTAGGCTGTTTTGTTCTTCAAAAAAATAGGGTTTTGCAATAACATGATTTAACAATATAACTCTTCCATATTTGTCAATGTTTTAGTCTACATTATGTATATTTGTTACCAATATTACATATGTCTGTATCTGTGTCCATAGAAATTGTTGTTTATTTTAAAATCAGCATTGTTACTGATTTCAAAGTTTCTGTTGTATTATGTGTAGTATCTCTTAATATGTTCTGTACTAAATTTCTCTGTTGCTTATTTTCAGGCTGTCTTTCCAACCTTCCACCCATTAAAAAGGGATCACCTTCGTATGAGGAGAGACGTAAGCAAGCTACTGCTATCGTCCTACTAGGGGTGATTGGAGCAGAGTTTGGAGCGGAGATCGAACCTCCAAAATTGTTGACCAGACCACGCAGCTCAAGTCAGATTCCAGAAGGATTTGGACTGACCACTGGTGGCTCCAACTATTCACTTGCCCGACATACATGTAAGTAGTTTTTGCTATAGTTAAATAAATCAGCTGGTGTTTGTGAGAATTTCTAGTAACCACGGTATGATGAAAATTACGGGGTATAAGTATATAAGAACATATTTGTGTGTGTGTGTATGTATGTACATATATATATATATATATATATATATATATATATATATATATATATATATATATATATATATATATATATATACACACACAGTATCTCACAAAAGTGAGTACACCCCTCACTCATATTTTTGTAAATATTTTATTATATCTTTTCTTGTGATAACACTGAAGAAATGACCCTCTGCTACAATGTAAAGTAGTAAGTGTATAGCCTGTATAACAGTGTAAATTTGCTGTCCCCTCAAAATAACTCAACACACAGCCATTAATGTCTAAACTGTTGGCAACAAAAGTGAGTACACCCCTAAGTGGAGATGTCCAAATTGGGCCCAAAGTGTCAATGTTTTGTGTGGCCACCATTACTTTCCATCACTGCCTTAACCCTCATGGGCATGGAGTTCACCAGAGCTTCACAGGTTGCCACTGGAGTCCTCTTCCACTCCTCCATGATGACATCACAGAGCTGGTGGATGTTAGAGACCTTGCTCTCCCCCACCTTCTGTTTGTTGTTAAAGGCAGTCAACCCGGTCCAGGTTAAACTTACCTGGCTTCAGTTCAATATGTCATTTTGCAAAAGAGGTTCCACATAAGGTAGAAATTAAACACTCCTATATAAAAGGATAGTTGCAATTGGAAACTAATAAACTACAATTGAAAATAGGCAATATGTTTTTAGAAAGTAAAAAAGAAAATACAGTACCATTTTAGAATAGAAGGGAGTGTGCGCGTATGTATTGCTGAATAACCCAAATGTCAGGAGCACAGTTAAATTTCAGACCCCTCGCCTCACTAGTTTTGTAAAGCCTTGATATAGTAATTACATTGTGATTACCTTAATTGTTCCAGTCTCCTTCTTTATCCAATTTTTAGAAACCGCATCAGTTTGATTGACCTGTGTTCTCTTTCACATAATACTGTTGTGATGCATTTGGGAGAGCTAAACAAATAAAGATTTGTACTTTGTTTGAAGCCATTTTATAAAAGTGCCTTTCTACTGATTGATTGAATCAGATTTTCCCTGAACTCCCACAACACAAATATTTTTTTCTCCTTTTACAAAGTCAAGGACAAAGTGAGAAAAGCATTGTCAGCACATTGCTGTTCCCCATTTTCCATAAAAAATAACAAAATATTGCATCTGTGATTCAGCATTGAACCTTACATTTTTAGAGAATGAAATGGGCTGTCCCTCCTGTAATATCGGGGTTATAAATAAAATATACAGTATATCAACAACTTCATTTAGCTTATGGTGGGCAAAAGCAGAGTACAGTAAATATATTAAGAAATAGTTATTGCAGTGCACTCTGGGAAACCTGGCAGGGACATGCAAATTAGTCAACAATTCATTTTCAGCCTTTAATCCAATACCACTTTATACATGGCGTATATTTCTGTTGTCTCCCAAACGTATCACATCTCATTCTACAACATGTTATGATATTCATTTTGATGGGTGAGTGCAGGAACTCCTAATGTTTTATATATCAAAAAGGTAACCAGTTTAAGGTGTAATGTATATTCCAATCTAAATGAAATGTCTGGAAAAAGAATTCAATCTTAAAGCTACATCTTTTTTATAACAAAAATATATCTACCTCAAAACAATAAAATGTACCTTTTTTAATATTCATCTAAGACTTAATAACAATATGGATAAAGCTTAATAAAAATTATGAAGTAAAATAAAAAAACAGGGAAAAAATATCTGTTCCATTGTATTTTTCTTAATTGTTAACTGTATTTTAATTGAGTTTTAGGTGAATATTATTTTTGAGGTAGATATATTTAAGGTTGAATGTTTTTTTCCGCCTATTTAATTTAGCTCCTAATGTTTAATTCCATATAGGAGTTAAAGGGCTACTTAATTCAGCACTTGGACCACATTACAGTAAGACTGTAAGAACTCCTAAAAGCATGTTGAAATACTTTTTGAATTTTTACTGAAAATTCAATAAAGTCTGTGTTTACATGAGTCACTGACTGCCCACTTCCCGACCCATACCTTCTGCTCTGTGTAGTCAGCAAAAGAATAAGAGCTAACTCTCAACAAATCAGAGCATGGCATGCTGGGATCATCTAAACAGGTCAAGTAAACAGTGTGTTAACGTTTGAGAGCAGTTTTTCCCTGAACTAAGGAATGCAATCAATCACTTTCCTCACTAATAATCATGAAACTGCCAGTAGGCAGCACAGACTGTGTTTGTAAACAGATTTAAAACTCTAGATTTTTTTGCTGTTATTCATGTAATTAAAAAAATAATATTTTAGCATACAATCATTTGCTCTTTCACACCATGAAGAGCACGTACAGTGAGGTAAATGGCCCTTTAACCTTAAAAATATAGGCAAACTATAGCAAAAACTTCTGTAAAAGAAAATAAAAATGCAAAACATAGTTGGCATCCACCTTGGCAGTTACTGCACTCCTCTCCCTGTTTGTACTGAATGATGATGTTCAGAGTGAGCACGGGTTGAATTAAGTTTGCATGCTAAGCTATCTGGAGCATGCTTAGTTTGAGAGGTGGTAAATATCTCTGGATTCTTTGACTCATATTCAGAAATAAGTTATTTATGTTTTTTTTTTGTCTATTTATTGTTTCTCAATACAGATATATATTACAATTTATTTATAAAGCACCATCACATTCCGTATACGTGATACAGAGAATACGTTAGATATGTATGACTTAAGTGTTTATACCAATAGAGAAGAATAAAGGACTATTGCTCTTATAAAAGCCTACAATCTCAGCGGGGGTTATGATACAGGTACTACATTGATTATTCTGGCACCTTTGGTTCCAGACTCTTCCCAGATTACCCAACAGAGTCGGGTAATAATAATTCTACAATATTCACAATATTCCTCTGACCACTAATTATGCTTCTCCTCTGTCTCTACAGTAACATGGGTTGATAGAAAATTAAGTAAAATAAATATTAAATGTATAAATAAAATGATTGAATAAATAAATAATACAGTTGAACTAATCTGATGGTCTTGGAACTCCAAGACTCTCTTTTAATTGTGTCCGAACTAAAGGAGGTGCCGGACCATCAGTTGCCAGAAAATCACTTGCCTTTATAGAATGGCCAAATACAGTAAACACAAACGATAGAATAATACAACGGCTTTCATTCTAATCTTTGGATTCCCTGGTCATCCTAATATCCAGGGGCAATGGAGAAATCTGAACCCTGTTGCCATATTGCATACCCATGTAGAATACAGATTTTATTGCTGTAAACAGTTTGTACTTTTTTTTTACTATATTGATCTGTTATGCTGAAGAGCATAAATGCGAAAATATTGTCAGAGCTTCTTAAATCACAACTCTCTGAAATTGAATAGCTGTAGGGTTAGTTATTTAATTCTTATTCTTTTTGTGTATGTTGGTTAAAATGACACAAAAGTTTTTTTTTTTAATGTATTTATTTTTGAAAGCGTAACTATACAAAATGTTAAATCTTAAATCTGACTTTGAAACTTGAAAAACTATCCTTTAATTCTGATTGCAATGTGAAAAGTGTATTGGGTTTTTGAAAATAAATATAACTTTTATGCGTATCTCAAAATGCAGACACACCAAATTATTCTAGCAGGCTCAGTAGTAGAATTAGAAATGTTGCAACTAAGGGGTTAAGGTTGTGACAAACATCAATCTTAGTTCCTAGCAAATAGATAGGGAAGAAGTGGAGGCAGTGACAGATTGTATTTTCCAGTAATTCTTTGCAGATAGTGACTGCAGCCATGAAACTAACATGTTTGCTTCTGTGGAAAGTCTGGACAAGCTAATAAAAAGTAAAGATATATCACTGTTAACAAAGGTTGGCATAGTTAGAACTATGGTATTCTTTGTAGTAACATGCGGATGTGAGAGCTGGACCATTAAGAAGTCTGAGCGCCAAAGAATTGACACCTTGTGTTGGAGAAAACTACTTAGAGTTACTTGGACTGCAAGAAGATCCAAAAAATCAATACTACAGACAAACTGTTCACTGGAAGGCTAAAGCTCAAATATTTTGGCCATAGACCGTATTCCAAAGAGAAGACTATGATGTTGGTAAATATTGAATTCACAAGAAGAAGAGGATGGCAGAGGCCGAGATGGATGGATGAGGTAATTGAAGCAATGAACATGAGCTTGATGGAAATCAGGTGGGCAGTGGCTCACAGATGTCCCTGGCATGCTGCAGTCCATATGGTCAAGGAGAGTTGCACACGACTGAAGAACTAAACTATAATAATACTCATATGGTTTATCTCACATCTACTGTAGGTCTTTGATTAAAAACTGGATCTCACTCCATCCAGAGTGCTCGTGTTGTTTAGAAGACTTGCAAAGTCCATCTCAATAGATGAGGATGGGCTGGTTACCTCCCAATGCTCCTGGAGACCACCTTTGAGATCCAGGACATTTTGACCATTGTGATACAACATTTAGTTTTGTACTGATCTGAACAGAGTACTTTTTGACCGCATAAAAATGCCTTAATATATAATGGATCCTGGAACCTACCATATCCCTTTAAGATGATATAATCATTCCACCATTATGGCATCAATATTGGGGGACTATTTTTGATCACTGCAAATACAAGCTCTGGTCTGTGTTTTATTCTGGTGTATTTCTTGATTTGTATTAGAAGGGCATAACTTCAAAATTCCTATATTTTCTACTCTACTGGGTGCTTTTTTTAATACCTTTCCATGAAACCGAGAGTAAACTCATTTAGAATAGCTTGGAGTGCAGCACGGCTCTTTTAATTTGAACAGGATTGAATTGTCCGGATTAAAAAGCCTACAGACTGTAAGCAGCCTGACATTTATAATCTGCTTTAGCGCCAACGATGTGTTAATCTACCGAGAACTTTGCTATTTGTTCTCATTTTCCGGGATTGATTGACACGACATAATTGCAGTTCAAATACATCAGGACACCATTTTTCCATATATAGTTAGGATATTCTTCCTTTCTTTCTGTTTCAGCATGTGGGCACAGGGCCCTTTAATGTCAATGCAGTTTTTTTTGTTAAATTACAATGGATTCAACAATAGCATAAGGTCAAATGCTCTTCCATTGCATCCAAAAATAGCCTGTGAAATAGTCTAAGCAACAAAGATTTTTCCTGGGATAATGTTAGAAGAGAACATTTGGAAGACACGACTAAATATCGCTTTATATAGCGCCCGATTTATTCATTTTAACCTCTGTTGCCTTCATTCTATTTTTTATTTTTTCTTAAATTTTTCATTTTGTCAGTATATTTCCCTCATTTTTTATGTTTAATAATTAAACTAATAGTACTGTTTTTAGAAAGCTTAACATAACTTTTATTAGACTAGTATATCATCCTTGTGTGGTTCATAGAGTACAGTATTATTATTAATTTTATTGCTATTTATTTAGCAATGTCTAGTTAAGATTCTTGGGTTATTTTAAAAATAAGAATATTTTAAATTCATTTATTTATTCTCAGCTATAGGTTAATAGATAATAATAATAAAATAATTATCTATTATATTTTAACTAATATATTCAATTATTCTTTACTAGAGGTGCCCTTTGCTTAGTTTACATCTAGATTGTAAGCTTTTACAAGAAGAGCAGGGCCCTCTGCACCTTCTATACCAGTATGTA
Source organism: Discoglossus pictus (assembly GCA_027410445.1). Lineage (NCBI taxonomy): Eukaryota > Metazoa > Chordata > Amphibia > Anura > Alytidae > Discoglossus > Discoglossus pictus. Next base: position 538,554,438 of record CM050163.1, on the reverse strand, counting down.
ACTTTAGTGATATTTATATACTCACTGTATCCAATGTACTTGGTGCTAGGGAATATATTGGCACTTTATGAATAAAGGATAATAATAGTAAGTTGTTTTCCTTTGTGCAGCCAGTAGGTACTGTTTTATATTTCATTCCTTTCTGGTAACTCTATAAAGGGCCTCTAGAGAAGTTTTACAACTAAAATGTGGGTACCCAAACACAGATAATACAAACGGAGTGCACATGGTCACTGTTATTTATGTACCATGTGGTTATTGCTGTCTTATTAATCTTTAAAATAAAATATTTAAATGTTTCCTTTTCAAGCACTTAAGGTTCAGTATAGACCAGTTCTCTCCATAAATTGAAACAAATCTGATCTAAACCTCATTTACTCTCTTTCTCGCTCCCTCTCTCTCTCTTTCTCAGGCTACCTCTCTCTCTCTTTTGCGCGATCCCCCTCTCTTTCGCGTGCTCCCTCTTTCGCGTGCTCCCTCTTTCGCGTGCTCCCTCTTTCGCGCGCTCCCTCTCTTTCGGGCGCTCCCTCTCTTTCGGGCGCTCCCTCTCTTTCGGGCGCTCCCTCTCTTTCGGGCGCTCCCTCTCTTTCGGGCGCTCCCTCTCTTTCGGGCGCTCCCTCTCTTTCGGGCGCTCCCTCTCTTTCGGGCGCTCCCTCTCTTTCGGGCGCTCCCTCTCTTTTGGGCGCTCCCTCTCATTCTCCCTCGCGTGCTCCCTCTCTTTTGCGCGTGCTCCCTCTCTTTTGCGCGTGCTCCCTCTCTTTTGCGCGCGCTCCCTCTCTTTCGCGCGCGCTCCCTCTCTTTCGCGCGCGCTCCCTCTCTTTCGCGCGCGCTCCCTCTCTTTCGCGCGCGCTCCCTCTCTTTTGCGCGCGCTCCCTCTCTTTTGCGCGCGCTCCCTCTCTTTTGCGCGCGCTCCCTCTCTTTTGCGCGCGCTCCCTCTCTTTTGCGCGCGCTCCCTCTCTTTTGCGCGCGCTCCCTCTCTTTTGCGCGCGCTCCCGTTCTTTAGCGCGCTCCCTTTCTTTTGCGCGCTCCCTTTCTTTTGCGCGCTCCCTTTCTTTTACGCGCTCCCTTTCTTTTGCGCGCTCCCTCTCTTTTGCACGCTCCCTCTCCCTCTCTTTTGCACGCTCCCTCTTTCGCTCGCTTCCTCTCTTTCGCTCGCTCCCTCTCTCTCTTTCGCTCGCTCCCTCTCTCTCTTTCGCTCGCTCCCTCTCTCTCTTTCGCTCGCTCCCTCTCTCTCTTTCGCTCGCTCCCTCTCTCTCTTTCGCTCGCTCGCTCTCTCTCTTTCGCTCGCTCTCTCTCTTTCGCTCGCTCGCTCTCTCTCTTTCGCTCGCTCGCTCTCTCTCTTTCGCTCGCTCGCTCTCTCTCTTTCGCTCGCTCCCTCTCTCTCTTTCGCTCGCTCCCTCTCTCTTTCGCTCGCTCCCTCTCGCTCGCTCCCTCCCTCTCGCTCGCTCCCTCCCTCTCGCTCGCTCCCGCTCGCTCGCTCCCGCTCGCTCGCTCGCTCCCTCTCTCTCTTTCGCTCGCTCCCTCTCTCTCTTTCGCTCGCTCCCTCTCTCTTTCGCTCGATCCCTCTCTCTTTTGCTCGCTCCCTCTCTCTTTCGCTCGCTCCCTCTCTCTTTCGCTCGCTCCCTCTCTCTTTTGCGCGCTCCCTCTTTTGCGCGCTCCCTCTTTTGCGCGCTCCCTCTTTCGTGCGCTCCCTCTCTTTCTCTTTCGTGCGCTCCCTCTCTTTCTCTTTCGTGCGCTCCCTCTCTTTCTCTTTCGTGCGCTCCCTCTCTTTCTCTTTCGTGCGCTCCCTCTCTTTCTCTTTCGTGCGCTCCCTCACTCTGTCTTTCGCACGCTCACTCTCCCTCCCATGCACTCCCTCTCACGCGCTCCCTCCCGCGCACGCTCCCTCTCGAAAACCCAGAAAATAAAAATAAGCAAAATTTATATTTTTCAACTTTTTTATGTGCAATTATTCTTGCTTTTTTCCCTGCTGCTATCTGTTAATTTATAAGGACACACCCAAGAAAGTAAGAAGCTTCCTTTTAGTTCTGCTGAGAGCACTTGAAAATATGGCAGTTATATCTGCAAGTCTCCTCCCACCTCAGGAAATTGGCTGCCGAAGCCAAAATGGTAGCTTCCACTGCTTAATTGCATATGAAATATTACAAAATTGGAGACTACATTTTTTTGTGTTCTGCATATTTTTTTGTGTAGTTCTTCAACATAGGGAATATTAAAAATATGACCAAAGTAGTCATTTAAATCTATGATTTTGTTACAAAAGATAGGCATTTAAGGAGGCTCAGACAGACACTCGTATTTCCCTTAAAATAGGAGGTGCATAAGTATCCATAGAACAAACATCAGTAACTTGTATTGTGTGACCTCTCCAAAGTGGATTTGTACATTTAATATATTTTTGACCAATTTTGACCTTTCTTTATGGCGATCTAATTCACAGTTTTAGCATGGAAACTAAAATGTGGGTACCTAAACACAGATAATACAAACTGAGTGCACATGGTCACTGTTATTTATATACCATGGGGTTATTGTGGTCTTATTAATCTTTAAAATAAAATATTTTTATTTTTCCTTTTCAGGCACTTAAGGTTTAGTATAGACCAGTTCTCTCCATAAATTGAAACCAATCTGATCTAAACCTCATTTACTGTCTTGGAATGAAATTGATCTTGCTTTCACGTTTGATTCACTGAGTGCTAGTTTTGAGAGGAAGAAAAATAGCATTGTTAGTTGGGTTTATGTAACCCGCGGATAAATGGAAAAGACTGGCGGGTTGTGGTTCAAATATTTATGTTCATTGTTACATTTCCTCTCTGGCGCTGCTTGCTGATCTTTTCCATCTTTTTGACTCTTCATCTTATCACCATGAAAGCAGAATGGTTACAAACCAATATTTTTGTATTTGAGAAGTCTGGTTGGTCTGTGTGATGAAACAAAATTATCCTCCTATTTCTGCTCTGGGATCTCTTTCTTTACTACAGTTAATTCTGGGACCTGTGAAGGGGGCCTAAATGGTTTTATCATTATCATACTATTGGCATTAAAGGACCACTGCATGTGCTCTGCACCATTAGTTAGTAGATGAAAAAGCATCTGGAAAAAATATTTTCCTTTTTAAAATTGATTCTGAATTCATGATCAATAGAAGTCAGGCTAATTCAGTGTGTTGCCTCTGCCCTAATGTGTAATGAGCTCTGCATCATGTGGGACCTAATGAATATTAATTATAATCAGGTGTAGAGACATTGGACAAGTGATTTGTAAATACTTAATTATATTCTAGCAGCAAAATAATCCTCCTGTTTCCGCGCTTGGATCTCTTTCTTTAATACAGTTAATTCTGGGACCTGTGGATGCCGCCTACTTATTTTTTTTTTTTTTATTATCATACTATTGCAATTAACCACAAAAGTCCCTGGATGTGCTATGCACCATTAGATAGAGGGTAAAAAAGCATGTGGAAAAAATATTTTACCTTTTACAATTGATACTGAATTTGTGATCAATAGAAGTCGCCCCTAGGTGCGAGCAGGAGGCATGGCCGCCCCTAGGCGCGAGCAGGAGGCATGGCCGCCCCTAGGCGCGAGCAGGAGGCATGGCCGCCCCTAGGCGCGAGCAGGAGGCATGGCCGCCCCTAGGCGCGAGCAGGAGGCATGGCCGCCCCTAGGCGCGAGCAGGAGGCATGGCCGCCCCTAGGCGCGAGCAGGAGGCATGGCCGCCCCTAGGCGCGAGCAGGAGGCGTTTAAATCTATTTTTCTTTTTAAGTTTCTTTATTACAATTAATTGAGTACTTGATTACTTGCACTTTATTCACCTATACATTTTTTTCCCCACAGTCTTCTTTAAGTATTGTAGTCAAGTTTTCCATTTACTATGGGTTTTTTACATTCGTTTTCACTCTAGACAGGACTTCTGATCAACTCCTCTCATCTTTCAATGTTGTCACCTCAAACTACCTCTCTTCAAGCATCCCCAACACATCCGTCTTTGGATTCCCAATCTGCAGTTATCTATATGGCCATTTTGTCTCCCAAACATCCCTCTTCCTCTTTTATATAGCAAGTTGACTCGTGCAACATTTTTCACCCACAGTAATTGAAGATACCGATCGTTACATTTATTGTTTATCTCCTCCTGCGATTCCTCCCCAGAGTATACTGCATTCTAAAATATTTTGGCACCATGTAAATAAATAATAATAAGTACAGATGCTAAAACAGCATCCTTTTTTCCAGCATAGTTTTTTACAAGAGTTTAATCATCTGTACATCGGCTGATTTATATTAATTGTTGGCATGCTGTCTTCTTCCTTGCTACAGCTTATGAGAGATGGTTATTTTTGTGTCTGAAATACGTGTTCTGCATTTCTACGTAAACTAAGTTTTATGTCAAATATAATCCCAAAATTGGGTTTATTGATAGACATGCTGTAAATGGGAATATAGCAATATTAACCCAGCGCTGTTAATGCAGTCGTTGGCTACTGTAGCAGAGCTGATGTGTATTGGAGAATTTACATTAGCATAGCCACTGCTTGTCCTATACTAGATAATGGACTCAAAGGTTAAGAGCAAAGACTCAACAGCTCCAATCAGCTGAGCTTTTCCAGGGCTAATTACCTCTTTACTGCGCTGACTCTAATGTGACATGTTTATTGCCTTAACTAACAACTCATTAGCTTAGTTGATGTTTTTGTCAATATTAATTCCTTCATTTAAACCAAGTCAAAGTTTAAACAAAGATGTCCAGGCCGAGGAGCAGCCAGAAAATGTAAGGTTGCTTTCATATTCTATATTTTTATTTTAATTATTCTTTAAATATAAAAACATTTGTAAAATATTGAACATTTTTAAAAATGTATGAAAGAGATGTGTCTCTCCCCCTTTCCCCCTCTCCCAACCCCGGTGTCTCTTTCCGCCTCTCCCAACCCTGGTGTCTCTTTCCCCCTCTCCCTCCCCTGTGTCTCTTTCCCCCTCTCCCTCCCCTGTGTCTCTTTCCCCCTCTCCCTCCCCTGTGTCTCTTTCCCCCTCTCCCTCCCCTGTGTCTCTTTCCCCCTCTCCCTCCCCTGTGTCTCTTTCCCCCTCTCCCTCCCCTGTGTCTCTTTGCCCCTCTCCCTCCCCTGTGTCTCTTTGCCCCTCTCCCTCCCCTGTGTCTCTTTCCCCCTCTCCCTCCCCTGTGTCTCTTCCTCCCTCTTCCTCCCCTTCCCTGTGTCTCTTCCTCCCTCTCCCTCCCCTTCCCTGTGTCTCTTCCTCCCTCTCCCTCCCCTTCCCTGTGTCTCTTCCTCCCTCTCCCTCCCCTTACCTGTGTCTCTTCCTCCCTCTCTCCCAGTGTCTCTTCCCCCTCCCTCCCCTGTGTCTTTCCCCCCTCTCCCTTTTCTTATGTCTCACCTCCCCTCTCCCTTTCCCCGTGTCTCTCCTCACCTCTCCCTTTCCCTGTGTCTCTCCTCCCCTCTCCATTTCCCTGTGTCTCTCCTCCCCTCTCCCTTTCCCTTTGTCTCTCCTCCCCTCTCCCTTTCCCTGTGTCTCTACTCCCCTCTCCCTTTCCCTGTGTCTCTCCTCCCCCCTCCCCTGTGTCTCTCCTCCCCCCTCCCCTGTGTCTCTTTCCCCCCTCTCCCTTTCCCTGTGTCTCTCCTCCCCTCTCCCTTTCCCTGTGTCTCTCCTACCCTCTCCCTTTCCATGTGTCTCTCCTCCCCTGTGTCTCTTTCCCCCCTCTCCCTTTCCCTGTGTCTCTCCTCGTCTCTCCCTTTCCCTGTGTCTCTCCTCCCCTCTCCCTTTCTCTGTGTCTCTCCTCCCCCCTCCCCTGTGTCTCTTTCCCCCCTCTCCCTTTCCCTGTGTCTCTCCTCGTCTCTCCCTTTCCCTGTGTCTCTCCTCCCCCCTCCCCTGTGTCTCTTTCCCCCCTCTCCCTTTCCCTGTGTCTCTCCTCGTCTCTCCCTTTCCCTGTGTCTCTCCTCCCCCCTCCCCTGTGTCTCTTTCCCCCCTCTCCCTTTCCCTGTGTCTCTCCTCGTCTCTCCCTTTCCCTGTGTCTCTCCTACCCTCTCCCTTTCCCTGTGTCTCTGCTAAAACTACTTCAGAATTCTCAAAAATGTGATGCCCCTGCTGGATTCTGGAGCTGGTTATGATATTAATGATAATTCTATAAACGAGAGGGACATATACATCACATATATAGTTGTGAGCGTACGAGTCGTTGCTCACGCTTGCGGGCTCGCGTAGCGAGGGCCGTGGCTCGCGAAGCGAGCCGCGGCCCTCGCGTAGCGAGCCGCGGCCCTCGCGTAGCGAGGTCACTGGGCAAGGGCCTCAGTTGCTGGCATGGAGCGCCGAAGGCGCTCCATGCCAGCAACTGAGGCCCCTCGCGAAGCGAGGGCCTCAGTTGCTGGCGAGGTCACTGGGCACGGGCCTCAGTTGCTGGCATGGAGCGCCGAAGGCGCTCCATGTCAGCAACTGAGGCCCCTCGCGAAGCGAGGGCCTCAGTTGCTGGCGAGGTCACTGGGCAAGGGCCTCAGTTGCTGGCATGGAGCGCCGAAGGCGCTCCATGCCAGCAACTGAGGCCCCTCGCGAAGCGAGGGCCTCAGTTGCTGGCGAGGTCACTGGGCACGGGCCTCAGTTGCTGGCATGGAGCGCCGAAGGCGCTCCATGTCAGCAACTGAGGCCCCTCGCGAAGCGAGGGCCTCAGTTGCTGGCGAGGTCACTGGGCAAGGGCCTCAGTTGCTGGCATGGAGCGCCGAAGGCGCTCCATGCCAGCAACTGAGGCCCCTCGCGAAGCGAGGGACTCAGTTGCTGGCGAGGTCACTGGGCAAGGGCCTCAAACCCTCGCAAAATTCACGTCGCTACTCAAAAAACACGACACACAAATTACGACACTCGCTAAATTTTACGAGGCACGCAAACAACGTACGAAACACGTTACCACACATTACGACCTCGCAAACATCGGACGCAACACGCCGACATACAAACATTTAAAACACAATACATACACACAGCACATACATAAAAAACTTACCTACACCAAGAGGGAGCACCCAGGACCTCAAAAATGCAACTTACACCTCGATTTTACTCGAAATAAAACAGTTTAGAGACTAAAAAAAAATCTAAGCGACAGAAAAAATGGCCGCCGAACAAAACGAAAACGAGGCTACAGCACTCTAAACTCGCAAAACACCACAAAACACCTACGGATATTCCGATACAGACCTATACCACACATTACTCGCCATTTTACACCAATGCGGAAGTACACGACTACGCTAACGGTTTGGTCTCGCGCACGCACAGTGTTACACTGCACACATTCAGCATGCTTATACAGCAGCTCCACACCACTAATGCTGCAGCAACAGCAACACAGATTGCCAGCTCTTCATCACAATGCTTCAAAATAGGTACACTATATTCATTTACTAATTTAGCTACCTTACAATTTCATTGCCGTCATTTTTTGACGGGCAATTCGCTAGTTTCATATATTTGCATGCTGCCTTGTTCTAACCCACATGGATATAGTTATAAACTTACAAGCTAATGATTTAACAAAATCTGTTCCCCCCACCCCTCCCTCTACTAAAATGTAAGAAAGCAAACCCATACAAGTGCCCAAATCACACAGAAATGAAGCTTTCTATACAAGAAACATTATTTTATATGTTCATTTGTTACAGTGGTCTTTTAAATGTATATATCTCTAAATTTAAGGCATTTTGCTCAAGTTCCTATTACTTTCATATAGTTTATAGTGAATCTTGGCCATGAGTTTAAAAAATAAAAAGTCAAGTGTGAAGGTGAAAGAGTCCTACAGCCTCCTGTATCTTAGTCTAAGGCTTTCTTAGAGATGCACACATATCCTACAATGGATGCCATGTTGTGTCAGAAGCTAAAAAGTGACATATTTTGAGCCTTTTTTTTTGGTTATTACTACTTAGAATATTTTTGGAAACACAGTTTATTAAGTTCTTCATAATATCAACTAATACAGCTCACTTTGTATGGAACATACTTATAAACAGCTTTGATATTTCACTGTAATTTTGATAATGAGGGAGAACTTTGGAAATCTCTCATTAATTTAGACATGTGGACCATTTCTGAGAAATTGCTAATTATGTGTGTTACCTTTTTATGTGAATGAGTTCCTCCTGAATACTAATTAGCTGCCTTGATATGCTAATCCGAGTCCCAGTCTACATGTCTGTCCCTGTGGTGGCCAAAACAATTACCCCAAATACCCCCAATGTGATCATTCAGTTACAACCACCTCCCCACCATTATCAAGTACTCTGAGCCCTGAATTAGCATATTAAGCAACACATTAGTAATGAAAACAATGCTGTATTACTCAAGAGTTATTTACTGTAGACAAAAAAGGCTAGTACAGTGTATGTACAGTTTCTGTAAGATGAAACCAACTTCATTTTAAAGCCCAGGTGGATTTTTATGACTCGTGTCATTTGGATCAAATACATGAACTCGCCAATCTACAGCCACCTATACTTGTTCTTGTGCTTGGTCCTTGCAGAAATGCATCGCTGATTAGGACAGGGACATATACCAGAAATGTTCATGTTTTAATCCTGATCTGAAAACATTACAATATTACGAATATTCCCTATGGCATAATATATATATATATATATATATATATATATATATATATATATATAAATAGTTTTATTTTTTCTTACAAGAACCAACTGGTTCATTCTATAGAGAGGTTTCTTACAGTTTCATTTGCTTAATTTTAAAAATGTAATAATTTATATTGTATATTATTACTTGCCAACATTTGCCTAAGGTATTCCAGCAAGTTGTGTCCTCTAACTTAGCTAGTACAAAGCAATTAGCAAGAATAAAGAAGAAAACAGACGCCAACATACTTCAACAGGATAGCCAGGGAAAGGTTTTAATTTGTTGTTCTATTTATCAACACATTTAAATAAGTAGCCACTTATTACTAATTCATTTGGTACTTGCTGCAATAATATAAATCATGATGTATCCGACTGGAATGCAAGTGAAAGTAATCCCACTAGGATGCTATTGTAATTTAGCCATTAATTAAATTGTGTCCTACTTTTTTACCTTCATGTCTACGTTTCCACTGCTCTCCCCACTTATTGGTGAAAGGTTGACTGTCTTCGGATTTTTTCTCATAGAGGCATATAATACAATATCCCTGTGGCAACTCAGCAGCATTGCAAAGCCAAATTGAAAAACCTGTGCCCTATCTTCAATAACTTACATTCACTGCTTTATTCATTTACTTTCCCTTGTCTTGACAGTATTGATTTTGCTGGCTGTATTTTGAAGGATACACAAAGATCTCCAGAAGGATCTGCAGTTAGATGGCAATGGCGAACATTTGCATGTTTAAGCAATGGGCAGTAGTCGTCTGCTCATGACTGCATGGGGTTTTATGACACTAATCCTTTTTTTTTAAACTGAAATCTTAATTGTTCATACATTTCACCCAGAAGCTCAGGTTAGAAAAAGTGGAGCAGTATACATTTTGAAAAGGACTAGATGCAGGATTTTTCAGGATTGACTGTTCTTCCCCATTTCTGATATTTAAGCTGTTATTAAGCCTGCCTATTATTTATGTCCACACTACCCCTACTAGGATCTATTTTTGTTATTATTATATTTGTTTGATTTAAAAAAAAATGTGTGTGAAATAGAACTGTGTAACTATAGTCAGACATTACATACAGACTGCATTTGTAGGCGGGAAATAGCAATATAAATATAGCTAAAAAAATAAAACCACTAAGAATGCTCTAAATACATGTTTTGATGATGCTGACAATGTTTTCAAAACAAGGAAGTAAGGACTTTCCCAAAAAAGTACATTACACTCCTACATTTCACCAATCCAAAATATAAATCTGTGCCTTTTTTATCAATCATACTTTGAAAAAGCCACTTGTGTGTGAAGAAACGCGTGTCAGACAGTGCCAGAGGCAAGTCGCTGGGACAGTCCATGTCATTTTGGGGCTACCAGTCAACTCTGCACATTCAGGTATAGGAGGAACTCCTTCTGGGATCTTAGGACATGTATAAATATCCTACTGCACACTTCATAATGGTGATTTCTAATTATTTAATCTGTTTTAAGGTGTGTTTTTTTATTTTATTACAATGTAGTCCAGTAAGTAAAATAACATTTTTTTTTTAAATTACCACTATGGCTTGGTGATTCTGAAAATGGCCAAATACTCAAAACTGTGTTCCAATACCAAACAGAATACTGATATCAATAATGCTGAAAAAAATAATACCTTGAATTTTTGCTGACGCAGTCTGTCAAGGGGAACTGTTAATAGGATCTTGTTTATATTGACTATTTATGCGATTAGACCGGTAGAATTGGTTGTGGGATTCTGTCCATGCCAGTTGCCAAAGGGAATGGAGTTGGAATTCTATCAAAGTCAAATTTTAATTGGATTGTGGTGGGAACCTAGCAATACTAATTGCTAAGGTGGTAGGAAGTTGAGATCCTATTGAGAGGTATGTGTGTGTGTTGTGATGTACATTCCCTTCCTTGTGGAAACCTGTCACTGTCCATACATACATACATACATATACATGCATTAATATTTAAAGTACAATATGTTTTGTCAAAGGCATTGAATATAACAATAAATTGACAGACAAGGCGTTGATTCTGAACCAGTGGTCTGACCACTTTCAGTCTCTATTCTGCGCTAACCTCGTAGTTTCAGTTTCATCGCTTCGGCACATTCCACAACAACAAATGAGAACAGATTTGGACAAAATCCCTACTCTTGAAAAGACTGTGAAAGCTATTGAGCAGCTAAAGAATAAGGCAGCAGGAGTTGATAGGATCCCATCAGAGATCTGGAAACATGGGGGCCCAGCACTTCCATGAGCTCTTTGTTTGCTGCTGGTGCGAAGGCAAACTGCCACAGGACCTTCGTGATGCAATCATCATCACCTTATACAAGAAGGGAGAAAAGTCAGATTGCTCCAATTACTAGTGGATAAGTCTGCACTCCGTTGCGGGGGAAATCCTTGCAAGGGTACTCCTCAACAGACTGGTGTCCACTATCGCTGTAGAACTCCTCCTCGAGAGTCAGTGAGGCTTTAGGGCTAATATGAGTATCACTGATATGGTTTTTGTTCACAGGCAGCTCCAAGAGCAATGTCAAGAACAGAACAAGGGAGTTTACATGGTGTTTGTCAACCTTACCAAAGCGTTAGACACAGTGAGCAGAAAGAGTATTTGGCACATCCTCTGACGTATAGGATGTCCTCCCAAGTTCCTCAACATAATCATCCAGCTACAAGTCAGGTACAGCAATGCTCTGTTGGAGCCCTTCCCAATAAGTAATGGTGTGAAGCATGTGTCCTTTCATCCACCATATTCACGCTATTCTACAGTATGATGCCACAAAGGGCCACAGCAGACCTTGATGATGAGGATGATCTCTACATTCGATACCGTACCGATGGCAGTCTGTTCAACCTGAGGCGACTAAAGGCCCACATCAAGAAAATGCAACGGCTTATTCGAGAGCTACTCTTTGCCGACTATGCTGCCCTTGTTTCCCATATGGCAACATCTCTGCAGCGATTGACATCTTGCTTTGCTTTGGTGTAGAAGTTGGTTGAAGAAGACAGAAGTTCTCCACCAGCCCGCACCTCAGGAAAATTACTGCACTCCTCACATCACTATACTAGAGTCCGAGCTGAAAACAGTCCACCAGTTCACCTACCTGGATTACATCATCTCCTCGGACGCTTAGATTGACAAGGAAATTGAGAACAGACTGGCAAAGGCAACTGGTGCATTCAGCAGGTTATATAAAAGGGTTTGGAACAACAAGGTCAATGTGTACAAAGCTGTTGTATTGACCACCGTACTGTACAGCTCTGAGTCCTGGGTTACCTTCCCCCATCTTCTTGAGTGCTATCATCAGCGATGCCTCTGCACCATCCTCCACATTCACTGGATTTACCACATCACCAACACTGAAGTCCTAGAACAGGCAGGAGTCACCGACATTGAGGCCATGCTGTTGAAGACACAGTTGCGCTGGGCAGGACACATCTCTAGGATGGAGGGTGATCGGTTTCCAAAGATTGTGCTATATGACTTCACCACTGGTTATCGTGACAGAGGAGGACCGAAGGAGAGGTACAAGGATTCGCTGAAACAGCCCCTTGATGCCCGTCACATTGACCATCATCGCTTTACGGCTTTAGCTTCTGACCACAAGCACCAGGTTGTCTCCTCTTTTGAGAGCACACGCAGGGCTGGTCTTGAGGACAAAAGTAGACAAAGGAAATTTTGTGTCATTGCAGCACCCAAACTAGAGCAAGACTTCGCATGCAACTACTTCGGTCGAGTCTGCCTGCCCCACATTGGCCTCCTCAGCCACCAGAGAGCCAGCAGATGTAGAAAACATCCCAAGCAAATCTTTCTTCACGAAGCCAAGCCAAACCCATCAAGCATAGTGAAAACATAGCAATACGTAACTAATGAAGTAGTGTACTGCCTGTGTACTGCAAAGGAACTTTTTGAATCTAAAATCATTTGTGTTGTGAATTGCTAATATATGTCATTAATCATTCTGCTTCTCTCTTGAATGGCCATTAACGCAATGTTGAGCTCATCCAGGAGATTTTGGTGCAATAACTATATTGCTGAGAATTCTGAGCAGGAAATAAGTTTAAACTGTTTTTAGCTGTGTAATACAGTGAGCATATGCTTAAAGGGAGCCATTTTTATAGTGGTTTTGGATTAATAGAGTGAGGGTATTTTGTGGTCTCATTTGCATGTGCCCACCCAATGCGTCAGAGTGCAGTGCAATGACTGTATTTCTGGGAAACCTGAGCAGGAAATAAATGTAGCTTATTTTTTAGACATTCAAATGAAATTACAAATGCACTACTCATTTTCTGTACTATATATATATATATATATATATATATATATATATATATACACACACACACACACATATAAATATATATATATATATATATATATATATATATATATATATATATATATATATCTCCACTGCTAAATATTTTGTTCTACACTGTGGGTCTTTTTAATTTATTTTGCTGTTAGCCTAATTTTATGTCTAGTTTATTTGTCAAATATTATTTAAGGAAAATCAGACCAGCTGTTTACCTACCTTCTTTTAGAACTCGTTTCCAGCAATATATTTAGTGATGAATGTAAAGCTCTGCAGTCTTCATTCATTCATGTTATTGTTCCATGATTACCCATACAGGCATCATTTTGTATCCAGATGTCCGTGATCGTTCTGCTCCAGCCTTGATAGTGATCTTGACATAAAGAGAAAAACTAATTGCACTCACACAGCCAAATGGCTATGGAGCAGAGACCTACATATTTTATGCATGCCCTTTTATTTAATCCCTCCCTTGCCCAAAATGCAATACGAGATTGAGGAATGGTATGGGAATTGTTTATTTATTAATACTTGTTTGTTGTTACCAACTTTCCCTGTAATGGGGCTCTTTTATTGTGGTATAACTTTTTTCAATATGATCTTTTGAATAACAAAAACATGATAATGTGCAAAATGTTAGAAAGCAAAATAATTAAATCACAGACCCTAATTTTTTTCCCTTTTGTAAGCAATTATTAGTTATTGCAGACCATTTTGTTTACTTCCCCTGTTTCTTGCAGCTACTGGTCAACAGCGCGAGTCTTTGTAAACAAATCAGAAATAGTATGTACCACCTAGCCATTGTGCAGATACAATTGCATATCGAACTAATACATTAGAGGCTGTATTACTATTTTGCATTCCAAAAATGTTGCTTATTTTAAAGTGTAGGTCTTTAAAAGGGCATTTTTAATTTTTTGACTGCAGAGGCCCGTTATTATACACCACCCTCCAATCCACACTTCAGTAAGGGTTGAGCAGGTTCGATAGATTTTTTATTCATTTATTCCGACTACTTACAGCCAAGTCTCCAGGAAGTGGAAGCCACACTCTCAATAATAGTAATAATAGTATGTACTAAGCCAAAAAACATGGGTTGGGAGAATTTGCCACGCTGATTTTTTTTTTTTTTTTTTTTTTAAGAATTTGCAAGGTGTGCATTCACATTGCAAATGATTTTACATTTTGTGAGTATGCCCCTCTACCACAGCTTATTTGTCCTTCTACAAGTACCAGTCAACTCTCTCAACGCATAATTTCCCCTTGTCCTCTATATATCTGTTCTCCATAATCCTGAAAATCCCAAAATGTTTTTACCTTCTTGTGTATTTTGTATTTTGCTGCCTTATAAAGGGACTCTGTAATATAAGAAATTTTCAATCTCAATCGGTAATGCTAGTATATATATATATTATATATATATATATATATATATATATATATATATTATATATATATATATATATATATATATAAAAGCCACATGCGCCCTCCATGAAAAATTGTTAAAGACATATCTATGTCTTCTGGATTATGAATGCATCGGATAGAGGAGAATCAGTAGTGTATGCAAACATTTGTTGCATGAAAAAATACCGAACTAAACATTTGCAAACTCACCCTGATGTTTATTAAATCTTTTCAGTTTGCAAGTTGAGTTTTTTTGTTAGTTGACACCCCTGAAAATCTCTGCTAAGATCAGCATACAATTCGTAATTTATTTTGGCTAATCAGGAGAAAGCAGAGGTTAGCTGGTACATTTGTAATATACACTGGGTTTCTTGTGTTTCAAAACAGCCTGGTATATGTAGTGTCTCTCTATACCCTTGTGCACTGATTCAGCTATGAACTCAGACCCCACCCAACCATGTGATTCCGTTCTGCAGCAAGTACTTTTTGAAAGGTCAGACTGTGTACCTGGCTGCTTTCCTGTGTGTACTGTTATGTAAGATCCCTGTTGGTGTGCAAAGCTGGATTTTACTTTCCTGCCTATAACTTTGTAAGTACACTGAACTTATCTATATAACATACGTTTTTCTAAAACTCACTGCCTGTTTTTTACCAAACATTTGAAATCCAGGAAACTTCTATATATACTTCTTAAATATTTTACTCACTTTTATATTGGTCATTTGCTCGCCTCTCCCCTGTTGCATTGTTTGCTTGTGGGAGCTAGCAGCACTTATTTCTTCAGACGAGTATAAAACAGTGGATGTCACTTATCCATTATTTTGTTCTGAATCAAAGCACTGCTGCCTGCTCTCAAAAGTAAATAATGCAGCAGTTTATGATAGGAGGGCAGAAATGAATAACGGTGGACACACTGAAATGGATTACCTCTAGGAGAAGATCAAATGAACAATAAAATAGTGATTACAAATATTAAACATATTTATGTTCTTGGTGGGGGGGAGGGGGGAGAAGTGAAGCTTTATTTGTTTTACTATCATTGCTCTTATTAACAACTAGGAACTTGCCCATTTAAAAGTGACGGGAATAAAATTGTAAGGCTGACAATGCTGTTTACCACACAATGTGAGGCACCTTCGGCGCTCATTGCGAGCCTCTCCCCCGTGTACTTCAAGTTTCCTGCCTTGCACTGATAACCTTCAGCGCTCATTGCGAGCCCCACTATGAGCGCTTTTGGCTCTCATTGCGGGGCTCGCAATGAGAGTCTCTCCGCTCATTCCAAGCCTCTCCCGCACGCGGTGCTCATTTGTGAGCCCCGCGATGAACACCTTTTGGCGCTCATTGCGAGCCTTTCCTCTCACCTACTCTACGGGCCGCTCATTGCAGGGTTCGTTAACCTGCAAGTTTTGTGCTTGGGAATACCATGTGTCTCTTTCCAGCATGTCCCCCCTGTCCCTTCCATGTGTGTTTCTACTCTGTGTGTGTGCTGAATGTTTGTGTGGCACGCAGTGACTGCCGTTGGTTTTATTTTCAAAGTCCTGCGTGCCTGGCGTTGTTTGTGTAAGTGTTAGTCTTGAGCGTTGTGTTTTTTGTAAGTTTTGCGTGCCTGGCGTTGCTGAGCCTCGTTTTCATGCTGTTTCTGAAAATTTGCGTTTTTCGTCCGCCATTTTTTTTTCTTGCTTAGGCGATTTTGGAGTGACGAAAACATGGGCGTAATTCACTTGCAACCTCACTCCCAAGCTTCCTGTATCTCCCCCTGTGCTGTGTGTGAGTGTGTTATAATTTTTTGTACATGCTTTGCGAGTTCGTAACTGCGTTGCCAACATGTTACGAACAGTCGCAAGATCCAGAACTATATATGTTATCAGATTGAAAAAAGCATCTATTGTTGTGTCCCTTTTAAGGACTTGGGAAATATTATTTGGCCTTCAGACCCATCACTGATTTAGGCCATTGTGTTGTTTTACTAAGAATATTAGAATACCACTTCGGATAATGGCAAATCTCAATCATTGTAAAAGGGCCAGTGATTGATGTATGTAGTAGTACTGTTTGTGTGTAAACAGAAGCAAATAACATATAATTTATAGGGATTATGACATATTTCAGCAGCAACATCTGTAATTTGGGCAAATAATACCTTTTGTAAAGGACATCCTGCAATTGAAGACATTATAGCTGAGTTCCATGAGCCTGTGCTGTCCGTCCCAAAGGAATAGTGTCTGAATCTTAATTTAGTGCGCCTGCTGACAGTGGACCTTGCTAATAATCCCCGCCTTGAGCATGTAATTTATATACCCCAAAGACTTCTTCAAAAGATATATGAACAGAACAAAATATAAACCAAGAAAGATTTCTGCTGCTAGCTGGAAAATTATAACTTCACTTCAGGCAGATTTCTGGTGCTTTCTCGAGGAATAACCTTCAAGGTTTCTTTTAAATGCCAAGTGAGGCTGTCCAGAGAATTCTCTAAGCAGCTCTGTTGACCTCTGCAGAGATCCTGAATATAAAATTGGCTGCAGCAACTGACCTGATTGGTCCTCTTCCCTACTGGCAGAAAAGATAATAAGGGAGTACAAAGACATGAACAGCATAATATAGATAGCACAAACCTAATGGGGAACCACAGATGGTGCGAACTAAAACACTTGTATTTTTTAACCTTAAAGAGCCTGCTCTCTGTTTCCTGTAAAATATAGTTTTTTTGTAGTTTGTACATTGTTTTTAATATTTCTGCTAATTTTTATTAATTATCAATAATTATATTTTGACAGAAAACAGAATGACTGTGCAAAGGTTTCCAATACAGTATAATGAAAAAAATCTTTTAGTAACAAGTAGCAATAACAACTTAATATTATTAAAAATAACCGTTTCTTACATTGATATTTTTATTTAGCATTTTTTCTTGTCCATTAGGCTTTGTGATACCTCTCTTTCCCTCTCCTCCCTCTCCCCCACTCCACTACCCCCTCTCTCTTTCTCTATCTTCACTGCTCTTCTTCCCCCTCTCTCTCTCTCTCTCTCTTTTCCTCGCCCCCCTC